>WAAD01033591.1:2229-32465 GCA_013389945.1 Fregata magnificens | reverse complement strand
AAATCATTTCTCTACTCCTGCAATGTTTTGTTTAATGATGAGGATGGAGGTTAGATATATACTGTGCATTTTGCAGTATATGCACTAACTTGTGCAAAAACTGAAACATCTCAATGTAATTGTGAGGGTACTGAAGTTAAAGTTTTCAGACTGGTTTAACTTTTCTTATACATTTGTATACATGATGTTCTAGGAGCATTAAATATATTTGTTTTGCTCATTGTAATTGGAAATTAGGAGGTACGAGAAATGTGTATCAGTGTCCTACACATGGATGTCTTTTACGGCTATTCTCTTTGCACACCTTCTGATTTATGACTAACAGAGATGTACAGTTCTGTCTTTCACTTCTGTCTTTCAAATGTAGTTTCTAAGATAATCAATGTATTGATTAGAATTTATTTAGTACAAATGGAAAATGTGTCCCCTTGCATTGTATTTGTCAGACAGTAAAAGCTGACAAGGGACATCATAGGCATTTGACTATAAAAGGGTTTTAAAAAATGAGTGATGCAAAGAGTTTGAATACCTCTGTGATGATCCAAACAGAGATTTTGAAGGTCCATTCTATTTTCCTTGCTTTCTTACCTAACATTTTCCACCTGTTCTAAAGCATGACAAGGGGCAAAGACAACATAACCCTCTTAGTTTATATCTCTGGAACACCGTGTATTATGAAACAGAAGGTTTCACACTGCGAGAAATAACACTTGAGCTTGGATCAGCTATATCTGAGTCATCAGTGTCCCTCATCTCACAGAGTCAGTAGGATGTCTTCAGTTCGTTGTGATCCCATTCAGTTCTATACTGAATCCATGTGGGTTTATTGTAATGAATAAATGCAGATTCAAGATTGATACAGGCCAGAAGGGAAAGAAAAAACCAAAAGTGAGCGTGGCAGACAGTGCAAGAGTATTTTGCCCCTCACATCAGTCCTCTGAAGTTTGTTCTTGCAGATGAGGTGGCTCAGAGCTTAAATATGCTTTTCAGCCTCCCCCACGGAATCCTAGGACAGCAAGGAAGATTTCATTTCACCAGCAGTCAGTGCAGTTGCTTTTCCCTCAAGATCTCATGACTGTCTGTAGAAGTCCTTGGGTTACACAGCATGTAATCTTAGCAAGAGCGGGATCTTTCCAGATGCAGACTCTCTGACCAAAGAGAAAAGGAGAGTCTGGAAAAAAACCATAGGTCAGTTAAAGGTTCCCACCTAGCTCTCCTGGCTAACATGAAACAACACTAAAATCATTTGACCTATATCCCTCTGTGACTGAATATCAAACAAGGGATGGGTTGCTCTACTGGGTAACAGCGCATGAAACATGCCCATTGTGCTGAAAGTTTTTACAGAGGTGTTGACCCATCTGCACAAACAGTGTATGAACAGCAGTGTTGTGGAGACAAAGAGGATGTATGTACAAAGAAGCACAAACAACTTGTCTTTTCAAACAGACACAGTGATGACACCTGAACAAGTTGTGCCTCATGCGTATAAACCTGTTAAATTTGTAACATAGAAATGCCGATAAAATAGAAAAAAATAAAGGAAGTTCTGAATCTTACCAGAAAATCAGATAGTAATAATTCAAGGTGAAAATTAACATCTCCCCATGTTAGAAAACTCCTGTGACTTGCTTAGCCTTAATAAACTAAACAATAGACAAGTGCATAATGAAACTCCAAGCAAGTAGACCTAGAAGCTGGATATTATGTCTGCTGTCAAGAGACAGATTTCTGTAAATCATCTTTTCTATCTAGAGAGTTTCTAAAGACATGTATAATGCACATAGCTCAAACCTCCATTTTTAAAAATAAGAGTTATTATTTACCAGTTGTGCCTCATCAATTGTTTTCTCAATTTTAGAAGACTGAAGAAAAACTTAAAAAAAAAAACCTTGCCAAGGCAGAATTTTGTTATTACATTTCAAAAGCACTGGCATTCATTTTCTAGGGGCTTAGAGGGACCTTTTCCATATTTCAAACAAGGCTCTGTGAAAATCTTTCAACAAACTGAGCAATAAATAATGCTTACATTCACTCTATATTTCCTTCAGGAGTTAGTCAAGAAACTTGAAACTTTTCAAATATAAGAGTAAAAATAATTTGGAGGTACAGTTTGACAGACCTAGGGTATAGTTGTCAGTCGTCACAAATTTACAGACCTTAATGTGTTCAGCAGAGATATTTGTTTCAATTAGTCTTGCAGTTGCTGGCAGAGACTGAAATCTTCTTTTTGAAAGTTAATAATGAACTCAGTCCCTACACTTCTATTCATCTCATGACTTACTGCTGTTCACGGAGATACTTCATGTCGTGTTCACTAGGGAAAACCTGTCATCTAGCATACCAAGGACTGTCTTCATAATAGTGATTGCTTACTTCTGAATTATCTCTGAAAAATGTAGATGCCAAGTCACTAATTAAGCAGCATATAAAAAGAGCATGATGTTAAGCACCCAGTAACAATAATAGTGCACAGCACCACATACCTCTAAACTTCTTTATTCTAAAAGAGTCAATATTATATTTCGATGGAATTGTATTGCTCTGTGTGCTTGTCTGCCCCTCCTACCTGCAATTGGCAGTACCCTGTCCTGTGCTCTGGTGTGCTCTCAGCATGCCATCAGTCATGCCAGGCTGACACTTGATGCATGGTATATACCTTCTGCTCTGCCAGCCAGCTGCTCAGTGTAACTCATCTGCTGGTAGAGGTGTTTTCTACCACAGACCTTTCATGTGTGTTAGTATGTGATATCTGAGGAATATAAATGTTTATGTACTAGAACATGAGCAGCAAAATATCTTCTTTGGCTACAACTCACTGCAGCTACTTTTTGCTGCAACTGGACTAAGCATTGCAAAGCTTGGTACTTGAGTTATGCGAAACTGTTGGATTTTTGTTTCTGGGTAATCACTAACATTAGAGAATTAAAATTTGGTCCAATGCACCATTGATGAGGTTGTAATTTAAAAATGTAGTGAGTACACACCTCTTACTCTCTCCCACCTGTCCCCTTTTCTTCACAAGGTGAGATGAATACTAATTGTAACTGCTATAAACACTGGACATTATAACACACAGCTTAGCGTAAGATGTTTTAGTGACCCAATTTGTCATTTGAGAAAACAGTGTTCAAAAAATCCCTCTACTTGGATTTCGTGCTACTGGTTTTCTTACTTTTAAAGAGTTTTTATATAAAACATGATAATTCCGTATTGCATCCTGTACTCAGGTATCTCCCTGTTACACTGCAATTCAGAGACACAAAGTGGACATACATATTTTCAGGTAGGTGTCCTAAGCCTGCAAAATGAGAGGAGAGGGAATAAATACATCTTCTGGCAATACTTCTGGATGGTGCAGTTCAACCATTCGGGTCCTGATTACTTCAAAATTTTACAGACAAAATCTTATTTGTGCTGGACTCAGGGATCTGTTCTGGGTCCCAGGAATTTCCAAGTAATTTTGGATCTTTATGATTTTTTTCTTGTTTAAATTCCTGATCAGTTTAAACAAAATCAGCAATGTGTAGATTTTGTCAGAAAGCAGTGAAACCATCAAAAGTCCTTTCTTGATTTCAACAGAATTAATTTCTGATTTGAAATTTCTTTAGATCTACATCTGAGCTAAAAATAAACACTGATAAATTGTCAAATAAAACAGCAAATCACAAGTGCCAGAACATGAAGGTCAAGTCTTTCAGTGTCATGGAAGTTTATTACAAGTGTTGGGCCAACCTGCATTTACCTTTGAGTGAAAGTCTAAAATCCGATATCTAACAGAGCCAATATTCTTTAGATCAGCTGGACATTTCCACAGTTGCTCTTCACTCTGATTATGTGAATGATTCTCATGTTAACTTTCAAGTAAAGGAATTTATTCAACCCAATCAATTCCATTGTGAAATGGAATCTCAGAGGACCTTAGATACGGTGAGGATAACAGAAGAAATAGCAGCCAATAACTCCGAAGACAGCATGATTCAGTAAACACAGCATGAAACAGTAAACACAGCATGAAACTAGAAGTCTAAAGACTCTAGCTTTTGGCTCTCTGGCTGCTTATTAACTGCCACACACCTTTAAAAGCCTTAACTATCACACTAAAAAGCCTTCTGGGCTGGAAGAGAGCATTATACCAGTGCTTCACTGCCTGCACGGGCTCCACATTGACAACTGCCTCTGGTCTGACAGCCAAAACCTTTTAGAGTGTCCCTGGCTATCTATCTGAGAGATTGCTTCTCAGCCTTTGCTCAAAGTCTCCTCAAACACGCCCTGGGACCAAAGTGGGGAGCACCAGTAGGGGGGCTGGTGGCTGTGGGAAACTGAACTTTCCCAGGAGCTGGAGATAACAAAGTTACCCTTACAGGAGAGAAAAATGAACACTGAATTCCTTGGCGTTGAGTGAAATGTGTGTTCTGTGGGCAGCATATTTGAGCAAGACCGTTTACCCCTCCATGACTAAGCTCAAGTGGAAATAACAGTAACCTCATGTCTGAAAAAAACACTGATCTAGGAAGCGCTCTATGTGGTATTTCTAACAATTATTTACTTGCTCCATTTATGCATCTCTGACACTGTGACCAGCTTTACTGTGGCCTCCCAAAAAGAAGCATCAAGAATAATTTTTACAAGTAAACTCCCAGTAGCTGGATATAGCAGTATTTGTCTCTGGCACGCTATCTACCAGCAATTATAGGTATCAGGGCAACAGACACATGATTGTGCTTGTGATTAAAAACGTCAGCACTAAGCACTGGATCTAGGTGCACAGGAAGTGTAGTGTACAGGCTACCAAATTTGGATCAATAGGCAGGAAATTCAGGTTCAATGACTAACTTCCATATTGTCCTGCTGAACAACCCAGTTCATCTCACATTCTTTTTTCACGTCCTTCCTAAGCTTTTAGGGCATAAGCTCTTTGTCAGTGTTCCTCCATGTCCTGAATAACAAGTCCCCTGTAAAAATCACAGTACAATGGGTGATTCATTACTATTAACAAAGTTTTAAAACAGGTAATGTTTGTTACCTTCCTCCCGAGCAAGATGAGAAAGAAGAGTGACACAAAACAACAGAGAACTTTAATATGAAAGCAGAGGCAAAATTAGATTCAACTTGACACCAGAGAGTAATGGAAGATTTGTTTATCAGTTTTTAACTACCCCTATAGATTCACCAATTCCAGATACTTGTAACATTTAGCTCCTTAATTTATATTGTTATTCTTCTAGGCTAAAAATCCTGCGTCTCTTAAAGTCAGTTGCAAAACTTCATTGATTTTAATGGAACATGCCCAAATGTCACGAAGATTTTTTGACCCTCTTCATGTGTTTTTCACTATAAGAATGGCTTCTCAAGGATTCCAGAGCTCTAGATAGAAATGTGGCAATTACAGTTTTGTTCAGCTGATTTGTCCCCCACCAGATTAGCTGTCTGTGATGAAAAGAACTGCACTTTCCTTCAGTCTGTCAGACAACCATAATTTAGTGGTAATTGGCTCTAAAATCTTCCAGTCCAGTCCTAGAGGAGGATATTCCCATGAGGCAATCCCAAAATGTATTCTAATTATTATTTTTTTACCAGTATATAAGCAAGTATCTGTCCCTGTTGCCCTGTGCTGGAAATATCTGATCCTTTTTCTGGTTTCTTCAGAATATTTTTTTCTTTCCTCCTACATTAATAAGCTATGAAAGAGTATGCATCCCAATCAAGGTATTCCCACCATTCAATTGGGAGCATGCTGGGCCTCCTCAGAGCTCTCAGTTGTTCAACAGAGAACCTGAAACTGGAGGTTTCAGGTTTTGCTCTGCAAATGAGATCCCTTTCTCCATTTGGTCATTGCTTTCTGCATTCAGAGTTCCTGGGAGCAGCATCTTTTGGGAAATCTCAGGGCACTCTAAGAAGTTTTCTGCTCCATTTCCCAGTGAAGACCTAATTAGAATCCTAAGACTGAATCCCATCCCTTTTCTATTAATGTAACTGACTCAACACTAAACAGTGCATGAACAGGCTAGAAGCTTACGCACAGGGATCAATTATTTTTTCTGTTTCTTATCTCTAAGTAGTATAATTCTCCAGATTTCAGTCTCATATCATCGCTCAGACTTGATCAAATAACCACACTGAATCTGATTTTCAAAAAATCCACTGCACTTCCAGTAGTGTTGACAATAAATAAATCAAGTCATATAGCATCTGCTTCACTGAACAAGAGATGTAGTACCATCCCCTGTAATGGAGCCCAAGTTATAACAGCCTTATTTTGTTATTCTGTTCTCAGAAGCTGCAGTTATGGAGCAAAGACAATTTTTATGTGCCATAAACTTAACAGGTTTTGCAAGAAGTTTTTATTACCAGCAATTTCAACCTCAATAAATCTTCATAAAAATATGCCAGCAAATATCAATCACCATTTATTTAGGTTTATCTCAGTATTCAGTTCCAATGATTTGACTTATGCTACAAATTTTAGATATGCTGCCAAAAGCGATGTATCAAGTATTCACATATGAGACAGGGAAAGCTTCGGAACAGTCTAAAGGAGATTTATGTAGTTTGTTTAGATTCTTTGCTGTGCTAAAGAAAGTTATCTGTTCATATTCTTGACTAAACTTCAAATCCCATTCTGATGCTTTTCTCATGTCTTTTACTGAATTATAGAAACAATATCTCATTTGTAAGCAGGACTGGTACATGCTCCCCTGTCTTATGGAACTGTTCACTCCTCCTTCACAAAGGCATTTAGATTTATGGTCCAAAGCCTTGCCACAAAGCCCACTCTGGCCCTTCCATGATCACCATAAACAGCAGAGCTCTAGTGGTGAAGTATCTTCTCCATATTGTGAACCCATGCTCTGGGGACCCCTTCGGGCAACAGAATAAAGGAGATGTCGGTGTGGCTTGCTGGCAGGTTGGACGAGCGCAGATGTGACAGTGAGGTTTTGGTAGATAGAGAGGGGAGCTTGCGGCAGACATTGAATGCCAGAGATCCTCCAGGATGAGGCACATTGCCCTCACTGTGTGAACAGGGAAGAAGCATTTCTTCCCACGGACCACATCTCTCTCTCACTCACAGCAGCTTCACAGACATCACTGCCTCAATTGCTTCGGTTTTTCACCACTGTACTTGGTGAATCAGGTCCTATTTATGCTAACATTAAGCTCGATTTTATAAATATTTAGGCAGGTAAGCACTGTTGTTCTTATGTTTGCAATGCTGGGGCCCTTCTGAGAGAAAGTGTTGTTAATAGCGGAGAAAGCAAAAACTTTTGTTAAAGAATAAATGTATTACTATATAAAATATAAATAATGAGTACAATGTTTGATTTCCAGTTTCTAACCTGCTCCCCATTGACTTTTATGCTCTTCGCCATTTCTGCGAGCTGACAGGATTCTGTAGGAGCTGAAATTCCTCGGTGCTTTTCATCGTAGTTAGTACTAACCAAATATGATCTGTTTGCATTTACCATTGCACGTCTTTGAAGAAACGAAGAACCACCACTCTGAAAAATACTGAAATAACATGAGTTAGGACAGACTTTCAGGCTGAGTATCTTTCATGCAGACATGTGTCCCAGGAATGGAAAACTCAGAGTGTTCTTACTTCACGATTAAAATGAAAATTTGAGTTGGTGTCAGTACTTGGTATCAACATCCAGCTGACTGACAAACACAAAAAATATCAGATCAACATTTTAGATAGAATATAGTTCTTTTTTTTCACCCCTGGCACACTGAGGTTGCTTCAAAAATACCTTGTGCTAAATTCAGTCTTTCTCATTTTCAGATATGGCTATAAAATATTAGTAAACATGATGGTGCCAATCTGCTAACCTTTAGCAGAAGGTGCTTAGTACAGTTTCCTCCTCAGTGAATCTTCCATTCTTTAAGGGTACAAGGAGCTTCTAGGGAAAACCAAAGCACCAACTGAGCCTCTAAATTCTAACTCCCTCATGTAAGAAAAACAAAATAAAGGCCTCCATGGTTTTAAAGTAAGGAAGTAACCTATGCTCAGATATCGCTGTTAGGGATTGGTGACGTCCTTCATTCTGCTTGTTAATCGCTTGAACGGCTCTAAGGGAGTGCACCTGAGCGGCCAGCACTTGCCAGCAAGGAGCTATTCCTCCTCCTCTCACCTAGGATTTCAGTCTGTTTGAAGGGACTTGATCAAAAGCACTCACACAGGAACATGTGAAAGGCAAGTCACAGAAGCAGTGCTCGCCTAAATACAGCTTCTCCCAAGAGGCTGAGTACCTTGCCTTTGCCAGTGTTTACAGGAAACTGCACCACTCAGTATTTGAAGCATGGGTTCTGCTACATTTAATTTAACTATAGCTCCCGCCTATTTGTGAAGTCAGGATTGTAAAATGCCCTCCTGTAGTGACAAGTAAGGACAGAAACAGTAAGCACCTTTCAGATGCCAGGGACTCATCCGTAAAGTTTGGTGTGTCAAGCTCTGGGGTGAGCTTTTAAGTTCAAATCTTTAGTGATGTTGTTTACTTTTGGTTTACTGCCAGTGCTAATAATAGGAAACTAAAAATTACACTAGTTAGTGGGCATTGCTAAACAAAGAATGGCGCTGATTAAAAGCATTGCTGGCACCTTGCCCGCTGCATTGTAGAAGCAGCCAAAGTGTTAATTGTTATTTACTGTGTGAAGCCACCCATGCTGGATGTGAGCCAGTTCCTTTATTTCTGCTTGTTTTCCTCTGAAACTGCCATAGCAAGTAGGGGGTGGGAAGAGGTTTTTGTTCATCAGAGTATCTTCCAGTGGGAGGCTCAAAATCTTGTACATCTCTGTTGGGCCATTGGGAAGCATTATCATAACTCTTCTACAGGTGGCTAAACAGAAGCAAGAAGTTTTGTGTTTTACCTGATGAGACAAGGCTTGAAAGGAGTTTTTACATGTATTTCACCGATGGATGTCAATGGAGACTGGTGCTATCAAATCCACTGACTTTCACAACATTCCTAGAAATGTAGACTGTTGTCACTGAGCTATAAAATGAGTCTACAACTTCTGGGACAGAAATGATAATGCAACAACCCAAGGTGTTGCCCCTGTGAGCCTTTAGCTGAAGAAATTCTACTGTACTTTAGATGAGGGAGGAAAGATTGAAAGGAAGGATGTGCCTTTAGACCCAGTAATTAGTGCACTCCATTTGGGCATGCCTGCTGTGTTCTAGGTCCTCCTTCAAAAACTGCTTATGTTTTACACCTGTAACCATAAATAGGCAAATCATAGGAAGGCTTTAGAGTAGAGATAAAAGACTATCTGAGATAACCATCCCTAACCATTTCACAAAAAAGCACCTTCTTTTTGTATTACTCTGTATGTCTCTCATACCATACAGCTTCTACAAAGAATGGAGAAAATATTTCTTCACCTCCATTACTAGCTCTCAAGGCTCACAAGTATATTCAAGTATACAAGACTAGAGTATGTAATTTTATGTTCTGATCTATAAGGCTTAATTCTGCAATGATTGAAAACAATACCAAGCTGGTTTAAGAAGAAATTTTGGCCTTCAAAAGTCATCAGATAAGTCTGATCCGAGGTATACCTTTGGTCAACATATTTCATCATTCATCACTGTTTTATTACAGCATCTTTCTATATGCTTGCACAGCAGTTATTTTTAAAAATGTAAACCAAAAACTGTTTCAATAAAGAAAAGGTGTTGTGAAAGCTTTTTTTAATAGCCCACTCCTGAGAAAACTAAGCTGAGAAACCAAATCAGAAAAAAAACCCCAAGAACTAATTCAATTTCAATAGACAGGAGGTTAAATTAATAGCTGTCCCTTTCCTGGTAACACAAAAAGTAGAAGTGATAATTGAAATTAAAAACATCAGTGATCTTCAATGTAATTGAATTGAACATACGTTATTCATTAGAGAAAGTGAGTGAAAATCCATCAAGTTAGAAATAGGTTATTATAAACATACTCCTACATATATATATAATGTATATTGTTGTACATAGTGGGGATAATATCCCACAGAGGAAAAGAAAATCAACGCTGGCCTTAAAATTAAATTTTTCATAAGAGTAATTTCAAACAGTGTAATAAATAAAAACTAAAAAAACCCACACCGCCTTGTATTTTGAGCTTTTAAAATTCCTACTCTCTGAGTATCTTCATGTGTCTTACACATATTAATGTACTGGGACTCTCAACTCTCCTACAAAGTAGGAAAGGTTTCATTACTGTACTAATTAATCTTCATGTTACTCCAGGAAGCTTTTTTAGAACAAAAATTATATTAAATTATTTCACCTATAACTATGTTTTAAGTACATTTTGTCCTATACTTTGTATGTGTCCTACTTTAAATAGACATTGCATCATTATGGACCATGAATTATGTTCAAACAGGGAGAAAAATCCCTAATTTAGTCCATTTCTGGTTTCTCTGGTATACCCATACCCACATTAGCTTGAAAGTTCTTTGTTTATCAGTACAGTATTAATCATTAATTAATTAAAAGAAATATAGAATATAATTTTAAAATGTTAGGAAAGTTAGCAAAAGATTTCAGTTATTTAAGGGAATATGAAAATTGATTCGAGTAAAAAATTCATATTTCTGAGTTGTTTGAGGAATTATCTTCCCTCTCTGAGCAAATTAACTGATATTCTATTAATGGGTAAGTGGCATGAATAAGGCGGCAGCTCTATTTGTTGGCTAGAGTAGCTGGTAACCTGGTTACTAAACCAGTATAAAAGTTTGTAAAACTGGAGGGGGCTCCCCTGTCTAGCAGAAGGAAAGAAATTACACTTTCTTATTTACACTGAGTGTGTTGTATGTCTTTAATCTGAGATGTTATGATGTTATGAAGCCTCACTTTTATGGTTTCATCTGCCCAGATCATTCCCAGAACAAACACTTTTCCTTTGAGCCTGTTTGGTTGCCACTACTGATGACCAGGCAACCATGCACACGTGTTCAAAATTTCTTTTTACCCTTCTCTTCCGCTGCAGCCTGCCTCTTCCCATCTCTGCACATTTCTTGGTCAGTAACAACAGCTTCTTCAACAGCTTTTCAGAAGAAAGGTGGGTAAGGTCTGGACTTGTTCCATTATGTCGTAGGCCTGGCCAGACCCCGAAATGATAGGTGTAAAGATAGAATGAAACCAACTGTCATCCTTTGTGAGTAGTTTGAGACATCGTCCTGCCAATCGTCCTCTCAGTCCTTTGACAAACTGGCTTTTATAGTAGGCAAACAGCAGAGCTCAACAGGAACACAGAGTTGGGGTAATAATATAATTACCTGATCAAAAGAGTCAAAGTAGATATCTCTTCTGTAGTCATTGCAATTATCTCATACACGCACTGATTTCCTAAAAACTTCCTCAAAGCTCCCATTTGATGTGTTGAGGTGTTGAATGATAAATCTATACAAAGGAAATTAAATGTTTCTGTCATCCATCTAGTTTCAAAAAGAGGTGTTAAAAAACAGGAGCCAAAATACAGCAGTCAGAAGATGCCAGTTCAAAGAAGCTGTTCAGAGAAATGACTGTCTATAATAGATTACAAAGACATGGGATTTTTTCTTTTAATCCATAGGAGAAACAACCCCTTGAAATTTACCAACACCTAATGGACAATACTTTGCTTATAGTTCAATCTCTGTGAATTCGTTGCCCTCTTGGGGGGATCTAACTATGGCAGGAAAACAGCAGCTCTCCTCTCCCCACATCATCTTCTGTTATTTCTTCTTGTAGAATTATTTAAAGCAAAGGAAAAGAAAAAAGAAAAGGAGCATAAATATGTTTGTCTGGGTTTTTTTTTCATCTGTGTTAATAACAAAAAGAAAAGATCTTTTGAACTATCTAACTATTCCCAGGTTAGTTTTCCCAGCCTTAATTTCTAGTGCTTTGTTCAGCCACATTTCAAATATTTCAAGAGAGAGGGTTTCTCTGAATTAGTTTTCTTGAGGCTGCTTCACAGGCTAGTGCATGGCATTTCTTTTAAGCATATCTTTTGAGATATTTTTCACGCTACATTTGCTTTTCCTTTAACAACATCAAAACCTTCTTTCCCCCAGAAACCTCATTTTGTTTGTACCATCCACTTTGAAGTCCTGCTAAAATAATTCCACTTTTATTAGCTGCTGCTGGTTTTTTTCCCTTCTCTTGGTGTTTCTCCTACCTTGGCCAATAATGTGATCTGACCTCCAGCAATGCTACCCAGCCCCTTTTCACGAAGATCGCTTCTAATATGTGTTCAGGTTTTTTATTGAAAAAAATAGTATCAAAAATGAACCCTGTATTCTAAGAGTACTTTCAGGATTAGTTTCAGGACTTAAAGTTAATCACGCTAGCAATCACTTAAAAATAAATACACAAGGAAATCTATTCCTGATAAATATATCAAGGACAAGTAGATTTATATTTACTAGAGAGAAATTAGTTATGAAATTACAAATGTCTTTGTTTGTTTAACTTACAATAAATTACAAACTTATTTATTCTCAGCATGCAACTCTAAGGTTGGTCAAAACTTGAGCTTAACCCTATTGGTGTTTGGTAAATACATCTTTCATGCTAAAGGTATTCCCAAGTAAAATCAATATGATACTGATGAATTAATGTACTATATATTGAATTATATAAATGTATTAAATAAAATAAATGAAATAATTAAATTTCTTAGGGGAAAACATCAGGCCAGATTCAACAGCATGAGAGACAAGAGGCTGTTGCCATGCCCCCAGATCCATCCAGCAGCAAGGCTGAAGATGTTTTCCCAGTAGGCAGACACATAAAGCACACGTATACAACACATGCATACCTATATACATGGCGAGCCACACAGTTCACAGACAGACACACAGAGCAGTCACACGAACACAGGCAGCACCAACAGCATCATCCTGCTCCCCTCTGTGGCTGAGCAGGATGGAGGTCTACTAATGAGAACACGTATGTATATATATATATACACACACACACATAAGTCCAGTGTGGATCCCTCTAGCAGCTGGGCTCAGACATGCTGCTCAGATGCCCTGTAGCTGCTCCTGGATACCAGTTTTCCCAATTGCTGGTATCTGGGCATAAGAGCCCTTGAGGCTGCAGCCCCACTCCAGTTGCTGGTACAGACCATCTCATGCACACCCAAAGCTGCCCAGGACTCCCCTGGTTCCCAGTAGCCAGCCCCACCATGGCATTACCCTTAGAGACCCATTCACATCCTGGCTCCCAGGTCATGTCACCTGCTCACCAGGTCATCCGACCTGATCTTCGCTAACACTCACATGCTCACTCAGAGCCCGGCACACGCTCCAGTTGCTGCAGCAGGGACACACGGGCCCTCCAACCCATGGTCTGACCCCAGCTGCTGCACTTACCTCCCCGTATGCACCCGTGCACTCACAGAATGGAGAGCCATCACCCAGGGAAGGGTTGGAAAAGATCTTGATAAGAAGACACGACAGACTGCCCTGGTCAGGCACAGGGCATGGCCAGCCAAGCAAACTGACCAGCCAACCATATATATGTGACTGGGACTTTTTATCCCCTCATCCCTCTATTTTCCCCACACTTGTTCCCCCCCAAATCACCTCAATCCCTCCCTTTCCCCACCTTTGGTTCCCCACTAAAGATCCCATAAGAAGTCCTGTGCAATCCCAAAATGTTCTTCCCCCGCATCCCATAATGTGTCCCCTACCCTGGGACAGCAACCCTCTTCAGTGCAAGCATTCACTCCTCTTGATGCCCTGACAGTGGGGCTGAGGCTCTCCTGGGACAGCCGCGGGAGGGGCCAGGACAGTGTGTCTCTTCCTCTCTGTCCTTGATTTGGGTTCCTGCTTACATTTGTGCCCCGGTGCTCCTCTGGGCTTGTGGAGCTGGGCCTTTGATGGGCTGATGGCTCCTGGGATATCCTGGGAGCAGCCAGGGCAGGGATTAGTTGGGCCAACCTGCCATTGTCTCTTTGTGCTCCTCTGTGGATGTGCAGACAAGCTTTTACCACATAACCTTACAAAATCCAGCATACAGCCAGAAGCCACGTGCTTATAAAATAGAAACAGTTTTATTAAGTATAAATAAAATATAAACAAGCTTAGTCTAGAAGTGTATTAGCTTGTGGTTTTGTTTTCTACTCTGCTTGAAGTGCATTCAGTGGTCTGCAGACACGATTAAATCATTTTAAACCGTGTCAGCTGGATATTAGCTAAATTTCAAAGCTGTAAGGCACAGTAAGGCTCAGGGCTCTGGGGAGACCTCTCCCTGCGGAGTGGAGAGAAATGAGTGCAGACATGACCAGGAACAAGATCCGTCCTTCGGCAGAACTCAGCAGCTCCAGAGGAGCCCAATGGACTGGCCAGTCTGGGAGAGCGAGCCTGGGTTATCCTGTGTTGGAGACAAACCGGGATATTACGCTAAACAGCAGGCACTCAAAGGAGTCATTTCAAACAAGCTGTTGTGGATTTGCAGCTGTAGGAAGGAAAATTAAACTCCTCAGAAACCTTGACATTGAAATTTCCATCTCCATGCTACTGTTGCTCTTTGGCTTTTATGTTACTTCCAGTTTTTATTTTTTTCTGCAGCTTTAACTTTGTGTAGTATAACTTCACCACCCCTGTTCAGCCAATTATCCCATCTAAACATGATATATGCATTTTTAATGACCCAGCAGCTTAATCATAACAGCGCTTAGAATCATATTCATCATTTCAACAAACCCAAACAATTTTTTAATGTGATGCTGCTTGTTTGAGAGAATTTTTTCTGTTTGTCTATGATCCTCCCACCATCGCCCTTCTGCTTTTGTAACTACTTACCCTCCTGATTGCAATCAGCCTATGGCTACAGAGCCACTACCTGAACAACAACACTGGGAAGCAAGAACACTGTTATCTAAAGTGAATTGGCAAAACATATAGAGGCTATTGAGGGTCAGAGATCTAGATTTAGGTTTCAAAAGTGGCAGTAGGTAAGATTTATAAGTCTAGTTGTTTTTGGATCTAGCCTTGTATTTGTACGACAAATACCCGCTTGGCTCAGCTGCTGCAGTACAACCCTGTTCTGGCAAAAGTCTTTAGGGTGGATGTGTTGACATCAATGTGTCAGGCTTTGTGTCAGGGATAAAGGGGCACTTTCAGAGCGAGATTTATCTGTTTTTCTCCTTCTTCCAAAGCATAGTGAGATCACATTAGACACGTTTCGCCAAAGTTCTTACCTTTTCCATCCTCGGAGGGACTGTTTGTACCTTAGTTTCTTGTGTGTGCTACTTTTGACACGTGTTTTATTTTGGAGAAGGCTCAAGATAGGAGTAATTTGTGAACTGAGTATCACTGGGCTTGTTCTAGATAATTTATATAGTGCTCAAATACTCTAGCCAATAAATTTTCAGATCATCTGAATTCTGTTGTGGCTAAATTTTCTATAAGCCTAGAAAAAACACTATACATTTCAGGTATAAACTTTGCTGATGTAATACATTAGCGTAGCCACACTAAAAAAATGGTTCTATCTGATGAGTCATTGACTAATGGTTTGCTGATAATTTTGCTGAGTAATTTTACTACATAGCAACTGATGTCTTGCCATGGGAGGCCAATATAGGCTAGATACACATCAATGTGCACTGATTAAACACCAAATACATGGGCTTTTTTCTGAATAAAACTAGGTGTTTAGTCCAAAAACTCTAATTGTATTTCTTAGTGGGGGAAATTAATTTGGTATTGCAACCCATGTGAATTGTATAATTATCATTTCGCTCAGTTTTCTGCAAATATGAAAGTCATAAGAAGGCATAAATTTCAATCACGCGCATCAGAACAAACATTAGATATGGCAAATTTAAACCAACATTACAAACGCAGCTTTGGAAGTAGGGAGTGCATAAAATTAAAAGTTAATGTTCATAAACCTTAAAAGTATTAAAGACCGAAAAAAAGCAAGCTTCAGAAACTATTGTCTCGAGTCTCTAACCCACACCCTTCTGTCCTGATCTGTATGTTTCTATTCATAATAGCAAATTATCAAGGTCTACGTATCAAACAAAGCCTCTCATCTCACCCTTAGAAAACCTCTGCCACATACACAGGCATCTTTCCAAGTTCAACACCACAAATTTTAACTGAAATTAAGGGCTGTCTAAGCATCACCACACTTCAGGGTACCAAGAAGAATGAAAAAGCTTTTCCTAGTGTCCAACGTGAGCTCACAAACCTCAGACTGTGGCCACTGAACTTTGTTAAATTGTCTGCCTCAGCTAAGAGTTTGGTTCCTTTATCTCTGTTACTGCTCTTCAGGTGGGCTGCTATTAGCTCATCCCTTAACGTTGGCCTAGACTGAGCAAGACCAGCTCTCTCAGTCTCTCCTTGTTGGCCGTGTCCTCTCACCCCTAGTAGTCTTTTTGGCCTTCTGCTGAACCCTCTTCAGTTTCTCCACATTCCTAGGAGGGCCCCAAGACTGTGTTCCTTACTGTCCCAAGTAGAGAGACAGAATAACTCACTCCAACTGATGGCCTTGACTCAGTAGGTGGTTTATCTTATTTGCAGTAAGAATTCTTTGTTGGCTCATACTCAATTTGACATCCACTGTAACCCCATGTCTTTTTTGGCAGCGCTGCCATTCAGCCAGTCACTTCACAGCTGGCACTGGGGCAAGGGATGATTTCTTCCCACATGCAGAACATTGCAGTTCTTGCTGAGCTTCATGAGGTGTCTGTTGGCCCAGATTTCATTATTAATTTGGCCTAGATTATGTTATTAAATCAAGGCCATTTGTTAAATTCTCATGCTGTTTTGATCAAAGCCCTATTATACTCAAATGAAAAATTAGGAACTGGACTGGGCTATGAAAAGTCACTGTGGGTTTAGGTTGTGGGATTGTTGGTAGAATTAGCTTTAAAGTAGATGCATGCTACTTCAAAATTACTTAAATATTCTTCCATTAATTTTTGTGTTTATGGAAAATTTAGATTTTCAGTCACAATAGAAGTACATGCAAAAAGAGAAAATATTGTTAGTCAGAGATAATTAAGTCAATGGATGTGAACATATATCTAAAATGAAGCGGAACAAACACTGACAGCAGATGAAGCATGGGATGGAGAACCTGTCATGCAAAAGCCCATAACTGAAATATATTTAAAATTGCCAAAGCTCCTAATACAGCTTAATCCATCACACAAAATTGTTTATTATACAGACAAAAGTCTGAGCTTTGAGTTTGTTTCTCCTTCATTCTCTTTCCTACATTTCACTATTTCTCCTTTTTTGTGTCTTTTTGGGTTTGCCTCTTATCTAAAAAGGGTGTTGATTAGGTAGTAAAGAAGAATCCACCTATTGTAGTATTCTTAGAAATACTGAAAAAGACAGCTTAGACAGCATGAAGCTTGTAAATAATTTACAGGTTTTGGAGTGGTTCATGAGACCATGTGCTGAAGGTATAATTTCCCAGCAGTAAAATTGCAGGCAAGAGAGATCATCAAAAGGCATAATGATATTTATTATTCTCTATCTCTTCTTTCTGTTGGTTTATCTCATTTTCTCTTTAAAGGAGAGAAGACTGAAGTCAGGAAAAACAGTTCAAGATGAACTTTTCCTCCTTTTTATTCTCCAGAAGGAAAATATAATACATCATTAATGCAATTTTAAAAGACTGTCAAACAGAAATTTTCTGTAAGAAAACAAATTATATACAGCTGGAGGAAAAAAGAATATAAGAAATCATTAAAATAAGCCTCACATTTTTCTCTCAAATTATTTAATTATTTTCCTTTCCTTTATAAGAGTTTAATGAAAGGTTAGAAAGATTTTTTTTTAATTACAGTTGGTACAATGGAAGAAGTCAGCAATAACTTGACATAAAGCCACGGGGCATACTTAACAATTACAATATTAAATCTCTCCCACTGAACTAGAGAAATCTCCTGATAAACACAATAAAGCCAGATTTATGATTCAAGAAAAGAGCAGTCTTGGAGGTGAATTATGTTGGCTACATATATATTTAGATTAAAATTCTTTAAGAACAGAAGTGTTCAGAGTCTTGTATAGTCTCAGAGGAAAGATCCAAGCTAAAGAAAGAAAAGTTTCAACTAAATATTTCTGATAAAAGTAATTGGCCAGCATCACAGATTTTTAATGAATGTCCTTAAGATACCGTTACTACAGATCTTGAAGGATGGAAAAGGTAAGGTGTTACTGGCAATGCTATGGTAAAGTGCAAAGGAAAGTACATAGGGTCAACCTAGATAAACTCAAGAGGTCATTCCTGGCTCCACCAATATGCAATTCTGTGAAAGTAGGTTGCCTTTTCAAGCAATGTTTCTTTCAAACAGTATGGTGAAACTGGAGTTCATTAAGTGACAGAAAAAAGTACTACCTTTAAATGAGGTATGGAGATCATGTATTTCTCTAAAATCAGGCTGCTAACTTCCTTTGAACTAACAAAGTATAAACCAGACAATTTTTTTCCAGAGAACCTTTAATTCTCCTCTAACGTCATAACATTTAAATGCAGTCAGGAAATGGGAGTCTTATTCTTCACAACTTCAGACTAAGGACTGACACAGTTGGAGTTACTGGCATTTCCTGTAAAAAAGGGGAGAGCACTCTTTGCAAAATGAGCATATTTTGAATGTCTTTCTCATCCAAGGAAAAGGTAGAAAAATTGCTTTACATATTAATAAGCCATAGAGTTAGATGAACGTCAATGCACATTTTGGCATTCATTATTTATTAAGCTTCTCAGAAAAATTAAAAAAAAATGCAAAATATGAGTTGTACAAATTCAATATACAGGTTTTCTTTTTAATTCACTCAAAATGTGCCTAGCTTTTTGTCTGAAAAGAACTTACATGCAGAACAGAAAGACGCCACGGCTTCCTTTTCTAAATTCTACAATACTGCATTGTCCTTTCACACTCCCACCCATCTCAGGGAGAAGGTTGTGTTATTCTTCCTTGAGCAGGTATTGGAATATGTAGAGTATATACCAATGTATGCTTGGAAGAGGAGCTTATTAAATACCTTTGTTCCATTTTCTACATTGAATAACTATATTGTTGTATCAGTGAGTATCTGAACACTTCACTGACGTTTTCTTTATTGTACTTTGAAGACAAGTAAAAATACTGCTCTTTTGCATGCATTTATACAACTCCAAAAGGCTTCACATAAAAAGACAAGCAGTGTAGTGGACCTGTTGAGGGACCACAGAAACGCTAGACAATCTGACTACAGTCTTTTTGGGAAGCTGGTAAAGCAGAGAGAGATGTTTTAGAATGCCCTCGCACCCAAATATATGACAGGCAGGGAGATGTCGCCTCAATTAAAGGATTGCTACTTACCTGATGAAGGGCAGAGATGCTAGATGCATTTCACTCTTCCCCCCATTCCCCAAAGGCTTTGGTTTGAAGGGCAGTGTGGCCCAGCATTCAGTATGTATTTGGTCTTACTGAGACCCGTGCTCTAAAATTCTGCCTCCATCAGTGACAGCCTCCGTGACCAGGAGCAAATAATGTCATACTTCTGTCTCCATGACCACTCTTTGTCTGTCTGTTTTGATCAAACAGAACTGCTCCTTACTACCTGTTTGCACATGCTTAGTTATGGTGAAGAGCTGATTTTGGCTGAGGATAAGTGACATAAATCAAAATAATCCTAGATCTACAGATCTGACATGTTTTTCAGGCCATGCATTCATCTCTCAATTAGCAAGATCATACTATGTGTTTCTTAGCAGAAGCTGTCAGAACTATGAATATCTCAGTGTTCCTTATTTGATCTAATAGAAATATCATTTGCCCTCATAAGAAAAACTGTTATTACACTGGTAAAAGGTGTTATACTGTCCTTTATCTTCATTTAAAGCTATTTCCTTTCCCCAGTTTAGGACTAGGAGCCCACAAGTTTGAGCCTTCAGTCCAAATAGCATAGCAATGGACAAAAATAAGTATATGAAGCTTAACACTTAATTTGTTTGTTCTTACTTACCTTTGTTTCTAGAAATACTTTCCTCTTAAAGAGCTTGCCAGGCTGTTTTCACTCTCTGTGTTAAAGGAATCAAGGCAAAAAGGAATTAAGTGCATTGCCCAAAGTCATCTGCTCAGACTGGCAAATTCAGGACTAGAAGTCAGCTGTCTGGTCTTTGATTTTTATGCATTGTCATGCATAAAAGTCGTAAACAATACAGTATTCCTTCTGCTTTTCCTTCCTCTTTACATAAGTAATTTTTGTAAAGTCACCGCTCTAATCCTTTTTTTTCCCTTCACTTCCTTTCATTTGCTCTCACACTTTCTGCTTATTCTTTCTTACATATTTCAGTTTACGAACACGATGTAAAGAGGCAGAAGGATATGCAAGGTTTGAATAAGACATTTTGTGACAGGCTTTTTTGAGTTCATTGAATATAACTCTTCAGGTAGAGTATGACTGCATGTTGTATCAGTAACACCTAACTGCAAATGCAGTTTACATTCCTGCTTGCTTTCTACACCATGCAAGTGCTGCTTGTGGCTGTGGGAGCGACCACCCATGGCCCTCAGCGACACCGATAGCTCCACTCACTGCAGCAGAGCGGTTGCTGCTCATTTCTGTCACTCAGATCTCAAGACTGAAGTTGAGATATATGGCACAGAAGAAATTTTTGTCCCATGGGAACTCTTTAGGAAGATCCTTCAAAGTGACACACATTTAATGCAGTAATATTTGGTTGAAAGTGCAAAATTAGACTCTTGCAGCATGTTAAACTCTCAAGAGTCACATACATGTTCTGTACAGTCTCGTGAACACATGATTTGACTCAACCGGTTTGGATGCTATTCATTTCTTGTCTTTCACTTTTTTCAGGAATGTCCCAGTGGTGTTGTCAATGAAGAAACCTTCAAAGAGATTTACTCTCAGTTCTTTCCACAGGGAGGTGAGTACTTGCCAGATGTAATTAGTACTACAGTGTACAGAGAGTTTTGTTTGTTAGTTAAGTCTGACAAAAGAGCCTGTTCAAATTAACAAGACTGTTGTCTTAAGCTCTGGCTGAACTCATTGGGGTACTTCCTTGATGGCTGGACACATTTTAAAGCATATATTTCTGAATGAAATGCAATGTTATCTACAAGAAGTCAGTTTTCTATTATGAAGTTACTACCTGTGTTTGGGTACCTTGGAAAACCAGGTTTCTCTGAGTAGGTTATTTCTTTTTAAACTTTCTACACAGTCTTCCCCATTCTCTTTTATTCCACAAAACCTTTCTCAGTAGGAATGAAAACTGTAGGAGGCACTACAGGTACCCTTTAATATTGATGGCAGAACCCCCTTGACTTCTGTGGGATATCTCTACTTAAATGAGGGCTTTTTGCTAAACTTAATTTCAATTAATTAATTTCCAGGGGTTTCATTAATTTATTTATCTTCATTATCTTTTAGTGCAATGAAGGTAACACAAAAATGTATAAGTTTTTTGCCTTGAACTTCGAATTTTCTTTTTATTTGTTTTCCTCTGTTTTCTTCCTCTTGCTTTTACCATTCAATCCTCCCTCTTCATATTCTCCTACAGCTCTTAAATCCTGCCTCTTCTTCTTCTCCCACAGCTCTTGAGATTTACATGTTTCCCTGGGACTGTTCATAGCTCTTTCTTTTCACTTGTATTTAAAAAAACCCATACTTAATTGGTAGGAACAAAACGTCTCCCAGTTAGTTTTGCTTTGAATAAAGACCTAGAAGGTAAAGAGCAGCATTCAGTGTGGAATACCATCACTTAAATCCTTAACAAGTAGTCACACTCAATAGGGAAGAACAAAAGGCTAAAAGAGTTGGCCTGCCTACTGATTGTTTCTGTATCTAAGCTTTTAAACCAGGCTAACAATTACATTTCAGATATTTTATTTTTTAGTTACCATGGCTCATGAAAATAATTCTCTGCATGTGATTTACTACACCTTTACTACACTTAAAATAACATTTTCAAAAATGATATTTCCTATTGTTACACTCAAAATTGTTTATGGGCAAAGAGAAAGCACACCTTTAATACAAGTAAAGCTGAAATGTATTGTTAGAATATATGTAATCTTAAAAGCCTAATCTTTATTAGTCCAGGCCTAATTGTTACAGAAAGGAAAGAATATTAATGTAGTTAAAATTGATATATACTCAATTCTTAGTTTCTACCCCTTTTCGTGGTGTTAATGCTCACCCTTCTGCTGCTCCTCTGGGCCTTTAGGGCAGTGGCATCATTGGGGGAAGGAGGTGGGGACTGCAGTGGAATGTCAGCGTCTGGAGTCCTTCCCCGGGAGGAATAGGATGTTCATGTTGGTGCCTACTTCTTCCTCGCTCTAGGATTCACCTGGGGTCAACTCTACATGTTTACTAACCCATTTTTACACCTTTCTTTTCCTCCATTGCTTTGCAGCTCCACATTACATCCAAATTTATGATAGGTGGTACCTTTTACATGTGTTAGATACTATTTCTTTGTTCTCTTTGCTATCCCTAAAATCATTTTTGTCCAGCTCTACACCCGCATTTCTTTAACTGACCATGGGTGAGCTGTTTATAGCTGTGGGGTCTCCAGTGCCAGCCTGTGCCCCGTCCCCTCTCAGCCCACACCTGCTCTCCTCTGCACTGCATCCCATCTCTCTGCTGCTCAAGCCTCTGCTAGTGTACAAGGCAAAAAGTTCTTCTCTCCACTGCATCATTATGTTAGAGTCATAAATAGCTATTTCTACATAGAATAACTGCTTGTTTCTGCTACCTGTATAAAGCTATAGCTGCACCACAAAAGTAAAACCAATTAGCCTTAGAAACATGATCGATTCGAGACACTGCTGTCACAGCTAAACCACGGGAAACAAAGCTGCAAGCTGATGAGCCTCCGTCCTGGGGCAAGCTCCCTATAAAACTTGTGGCTTCTTAGTAGCAATGGCAATACTGTGTTACAAGGGCACACAGTTACCCTATTCACTACAATTTCAACAATGCCATTACTCTATCTGCAACAAGCGAGCTACACTTTTCTGAAAAAAAAAAAAAAGCTTTTTTTTCTTCCTTCTTTTAACTAGAATGAAATACAGTGAAAAGTTAGATTTTTAGCAGGGTAGAAAAGTATCAAATCCAGATAATTCACTTACCAGTAACAGATGTTGTTGTGTACTAGTAACAGCATTTTTAGCTTTCTCAATAAAGCCATTTCAGAGATCTCAGCGAAGAGCACTGAGAAGCGACCATCAGAAGCTATCTCCTTTCTCTCCTCTTCCTCCATAGCCTCCACGCAATGGCGTGCAGCCTTAGCAGTACATAAAGACAGCACAAACAACTGTGAAAGCTTTATGTAGTTTTCCTCGAAATTTCAGGAAAAATATTCAGTGGAAACAGCAGAAGAGCTGAATCTCCTTTAATTTCTGTGGGCCCACTCAGACTTCAACTGTTTTGTGTAGGTTTTGTGCTGTTTTGTAGGTGCCTGTGTTGACTTTTCCCATTTTCTGAGAGGTATGGGAGCCAAAGTCTATCTTTTATTCCTCTTATTAGCCAAGGCATCTTCAAAGCCCAATTAATTGTCTGTATTTGCATATCCCTGCATGCTAACAACAGGGTGAGATCATCATGTTTAAGTGTCTAGTTAAGGAGCTAGACTGGATACTTAAATCTCTGAATGTATTCCCAAAATATTGTGTGTAGCTGAGGCCTTTAAATTTCAGTTGCACTTAAAATATTGTTTTTATGTATGTCTGAATGTTAAAGAGGAAAAAAAAAGGTTTGAAAGTTGTCCCCAAATTAAAATGTGTGTCATACATGTAGATCTGTGCCCCAATTGTCTATGTAACGCAAATCAGATACAGCATGAGGCATCATTATAACAATTCATATCTGAGCAAACAGAATGATATTGTATGATTTTAATCTTCAGGGTGACCAAGCAATCACCAAAAAGTCATTTTCCAATGTCATCCAGCAAGTCACTTCAGCAAGAGACTTTAAAGACTATTCAGGATAAGGGACAGGAGTAGAAAGAGGATAAGGGAGCCACAGTAAGTGTAACAAAGGAGCTGACACAGAACTGCAGTAAAATCAATGTATTTTAAAAGGCAGAAGTAGCTTTGTAAAAAGCTTCCCATGCCAGAAAGGCACTCCAGTAATTTCTTTTTAGAAACGCAGGTGAACGAATAAGCCCCCTGTGTTCATGCAATGGATCACCTGAAATATCACGTGGGATTTGTTCTTCAGCCGGGCAGGTCGTAGAAGAATCCAGACACTGAATAATTATTACACTCCTCCTCCATTATGAACAGAACAAATTACATTCATGGTTTGATAAGGCATAGCTTTGGATGCATAATGACTACCATTTTTTGTCTCTGATGTTTAAAATGCTTTAATGGTGTATTTCAAAGGAATTCTGATTTAATATCTGTTCCTGTCTCAACCTGTCAAAATATCAATTTAGCCTATTAGTTGTGATATCAGATCCCTGAAAAGAAAACATATTTTATTTAAAAAGTTAAGCTTTTGTCTAACATGATTAGTGTTCAAGATCTAGGGTGGTGGGGGCAGGGGGAAATGACATTAAGTAGCTCTAATTAAAAGACTAGTGTACCTCATCCTGCAATATTTTTGAAGGCAAAATTTCAGACCAGGATTGCCTGAATGAACAACCCTGAAAAAGACCTCTGATTTTTTTTTTCAGAAGGGGTTACTAGAAATAAAAGATTCTTCAACTAGAGATTTTTTTCTCATATACCATCATACAAAGAGAGTAGTATATTGTATCATGTATGGGCAACAAACAATAAATACCTTTGTGTTAACCTTTGTGTTTTCTGTAAATCTACAGAAAATAATTAGGAATATTTCACATGTTTTTAAGAAATGAATGCCAAGAGAATGGGAAGCTATTTAAAATTCAGTTTACAGTAATTATACCTCTATAATATGTTTTTTCCCTGAAGATGATTTGCATAGTATAGTCTGTTGCACAACAGAAGTCTCAGTAGATTATAGGAAATATGACCATTAAAATCCTAAATATAAACGGAAGTCAACAAATTTACTTTTTTCAGTTAAAGTGGGAATTTTTCTGCTAGGCCGTGCTTAAGCAATTACACTGATGACTGGATACATGGATGAATGAATGAATGTCTCAGTAGAGGTTTTTTTTTTTAATTTTCTGCAAATGCATTAACAGACATAAGGTTTAAATGCTGCAGTTTTTTCTTGTTACAATTATTTCACATCATATGAAATTAGCATATTGAAGTAAGACCAGAGACTTTACTTACTAATATCAGTGCTGAATCTATGAAGTACGAAGTTTTGAGTTTTGGTATATTTGGTTCCTTGGGGTCAAGGTGGCATTTCAGGTGAGTGACCCAAGACTATCACTCAGTTTAATTCAAAACAATATTTTGAACTGTGACAAATAAAGGTTTTCACTATTAATATGAAAGGTAAAATGGTTTAGTGCCAAGAAATCAGAAAAAGACATCTCAGCACTGATGACAGTTTTCCATGATGGGGGGGGTTTGCCCTGCAAGGGGCACACAGATTTCATATCACTTCTCACTTCACTAAAAGTTTGTGAGGTTAATGTTAATTGACCTAAATTGAATGTAAATACATGAAGTAGAAAGAGCAAAGCAGTGAGTATTAAAAGTAAACAATACCTCAGCCTACATTAATTTACGTGGTTTTGAGGGAGGGAAAAGGCACTGAGGAAAGCTGGTACTTTCCATAACCCCAGCAGCTTGTACCTCACATCAACAGGGCAGTCTGGAGAAGTTTTCTCTTTGCAATACGTTACTCCTGGAGCAGCTTGTGCCTCTCAGAAGGCATTTAGTGGAAATGGACAGATGGATCTTTACAAAAACTTAAAGGCTTGACAGATTTATATTCATGCTGTCTTGTGTTTCTAAAATGAGTCGATATGCACTAGCCAGTAGGTTTGAAAAGTATACAAATAATTAGCGAAGGGATCACTTGTTTAAGGTCATCTGTCAGAGTCTTATTGACCACTTCAGTTAGTCACAGCCAGTTTTTCCAAGGTTTTTAAACACCTGGCTCTCATATGATGTTCATGGGAACTAAGCAGCAAACCAGCTTTAAGAATCTGCTTCTCTGGACAGGATTTTATCTCACCTGTGGGTAAGCATAGGACCCGAGCGCAGCAGCAGCTTTCTGACAAGATCATCTTCAACCTGGGTAACAGGCCTGTCTTCAGAGTAAAAATGATATGCCACATGCACAGATGGTAGTGTCTGCTTCTCTCATTTAAAGTGAACAAATGAACCCATTTTTCTTCTTTAACATATGAGATAGATCCCCTGTCACGGTCATTTAACTGATAAAGTAGCATTCCCATTAACACAGGTTGTTTCAGAGTACAATAACATGGCTTCTTTCCCATTCATCCAGACATCAGTGATTAGTAGAAATGGGAATGAAAATGAATAAAGATATTCTAGACTTGAATTTTAGATTTTCTGTTCCTAAGTGTAGCTATCCACATACTTGCACTTATAATTTATCTCTTCTCCCCTGCCAAAAACAAAGTTTAAACTGAATTGAAAATTTAGTCTTGCTATCAAATTTTGGTATCAAAATATATCTTGGCATCAAATTTTTTCATGGAATGACATTAAATGAAATAAGATGTGCTTACTATCAATTATTTTTACTGTTTTAAATTGTAGATTCCACAACTTATGCACATTTTCTGTTTAATGCATTTGACACTGATCACAATGGATCTGTAAGTTTTGAGGTAAGTGATGCTGTTACTTCTTTCTCCGCAATTGAATATTTTGCCATTCCTTGTAATTAAGTCAGTTTGGTGGCTTTTATTATATGGCTCACATTAGGAAAAATTTAGCTTATGTGACTCCAGTTTCCAATCTATTAACAAAAGTCATTATTATTATTTTACAATTGCATATCCAAAAATGGTAACTCAGACTGTGCTGTTATGTAGTATTTTTATAAATCTGTTCATTTAAAAGGTAACTCAATTTATACGAAAGTTACAGAAAATAATCCTTATCTTCCTCCCTGCCTCTGCAAGGTGAGAAGGACTCAGCTAGAACTAATGTTATGGGGATGACTCAGCCAAAATAGGATTGCTCACACACTCTATTAGTTTCCAGTAGAAAGCTCTATGAAAAAAGGCTTTAAAGCAAACGTATTTAAAAGCACAAGAGTTTGAAATTTATCCGTCCTCCATTCAACTGCCCAATCTGTTTCCAGAATTCTACCTTTCCCTGCTAAGGCCGGTGTCACCACCTGCAAAGGCTGACATCATCAAGGCAATAACATGATAAAAAGAGCATCTCACTGCAACAGTTTAGATGAAAACAGGGTGTACAAAATACTGCGAAGGAGCCATTATTTTAAGCTATAGAATTAAAAAAAAATCTCAGTTCATTTGCAAAAGGATATGTTTGCTTTGTTTTGTTTATAATGGATGAATGATATCCTTACAACTTGAGACTGGATTGTGATAAATACACCCACTTTAAATTTGTTTAAATGTCCTATACACGTTTTTATGATTTACTTGAGTGAATGATGTTGTGAGGTCTGACAGAAATTTTTTTTAAAGCATTTTCATTGCTTTATTATTGATGTAATGTGGAGGGAGAAGCCTTGCCAAGCAGGTGCACTGCGATCAGAAATCTATACTTCAACTGGGGCTATAACCAGATCATTTTGGGGGGATTATTTGCATTTATTTAAAAAAAACATGAACCCCATCTACCTTTTTCCAGGCAGCTGAAATCAATGGGCTCCGTGTGAAACTAGAAGCAGGAATGGTTTTATTCACATCTTCTGTACATAGGCTAATTCTACAAGGAATTCTTCTGGTCAAATCAGCAACAGCAGGGGTGATGACATAAAATATTTTTACCGTCAGTATTTGAGAAGTATTTCTGCTGTTATCATTAAGAATAATGAGAACAAAATAAGGTTTTGTATCTTTCCTGGACAATTTCTCGACATTTGTATCTCAGACAGAAAGCCTTAAGATATGCAGTAGATATGAAGAGCTTTTTAAGGGATTTGAATATCTCCAAGTGCAGGTCTGTGTACAAAAAAGGTTTTGGAATAAAATAAATCAGGAAAATAAAAGAAGCAGTGGGGGTTTTTTTCATTGCCAGAACCCAGACATTTCCAGCTTACTTTTGTTCAATATCAACTCAGACAGAGAGATCCACACTTTGGTATTATTTGCACTAATTGTGAATCCAGCATAATTCTACTGCTGTCAAACAACTCTTACTTCTGTGTCCTTGTACTGTGAAGCAGCATCATCATCATACTTACAAACTGTATGATAGTCATTCTAAAAGCATCCTCCTTATGTTAAAAATGTTTAGTTTTTTTTCTAATCTAAAATCTACTTTTCTAAAAAGTAGCTGTGAAATGTGAAAGTAGATATTGTGAAACGTGAAAAATACAATCTTGTCATTTTTTTCCTGCTCCTTTTTATTCTAGATGTAACTACACCATATTCTTTCTATACCAATCCATACTCTAGCTTTCTAATTTCCATTAGCAAAAAAACAGCACAAAAGATGGAGAGAAAGGGGGTGATTTAAAAATTTGGAGAATAAATAATCCAGTTTATTTTCTACATCAAAGTGTAGGAGTAAATACAATTTAATATAATGATCTATGATGAAAAACACTTTTTGACTCTCTCTCTGTAAAAATGAAATGAAAATGTGAAATGGGACTGAAAGAATGTAGGCAAGAATTATATTTTTTGAGTGTTGCACTCTCCTTTTTCGAATGAAGCAGTGGTAGCTGGAGTTGTGGGGAAGAAGAAAGAGAGAATTTGTTCTAGCTTTTTGCTCTTTTTTCATCAAATTTTCAACCATCAGCAATGAAGTGTTAGACTTCAGCACAGCTTAAACACACACCTTCATTGGATGAGATTGCTTAATGAGATTGCTATGTCCTTAGAGTTTTGTCATACCTAGATCTGTATACTGTCTGATAAGAGCCAGGCTCTCCAGCTGAAGCATTTTATGCAGCATAAAAACAAACTAGCTGCTTGAATCCGTCTCTCCTTATCCCATGATTGTATTAATTTTGAGACTAACTTATTTCATTAGTTATGCCAACTAGTTTTGCTTTAACATGAGGGACAAGGAGAGTTTCAGAAAAGCTAGTGACCCAGCTATTGAAGGGCTCTTTTGGCATATTAGTGAACAGAAGTTCTTTTTTTCCATCGCAGACAGATGTGAAAGCAGGTTTTCCACTTGCTGCATGAATATTGTAACTGAACCAAAATGAAGATCTCGGCCTCAAGGCTATTTACAGAGTCAGGAAAATTGAGGCTAATTGACTTCAGACATATAGTCAAAGGTAAAGCACATTGCACCCACATGCAAATATCCAAATCAGTATCCTTAGTTTGTTGTAGATGAATATTAAGGCTATTCTAAATGTGATCTTGATGAGAGGAAAGTCATTCAGTAATCCCACCAATTCTCAGTGCCTTAAAGCACAAAGCTGTGCCCAAATGCAATGGAGATGGTTAAAGCTTTTTGTCATTTTTAATCAAAACCAAACTTGTATTTGTTTCTCAAAAAAATGATTAATAATTCTCAGCAAAGTTGCTGAATGTTTTCTGCAGTTTTCTGGTTGCTATATTCCTCAATTGTTACCTAAGAATTTTGCACTAATTAATTAATTAACAAGCATGTTAACTGAGTTCCATAGGAGAGCCCAGAATTAACCTACCTTGTTATGTCTTATTTTATGTCTTAAAATCAAACACAACTTTGGTATTTCACTAATAATAACAGTGATAAACAGTCATTGTCTCCAAGGCAATAATATGAAGGTCCCAGTTTAATGAATGTATCCAAGAGTGATTCTCTGTGCTCAGTGCAAAAAGCCTTCTTCATGTCATGTAGGAAATGAGCTAATTTTTCTCAGACACTGGTGATCTCATAAGAATTTTAATACCAGCCGGTGTAAAGCAGCTACAAAGAAATATGCTTCCTCTTAGCAGCAGCTCCTCCTCGGCGACCTTTGTTTTAGGTGCACCAGGGCTCCACCACTTCTGTGCCTAACATTGACCACTTGATTCCTTTCTAAAATCCAAAGGGTTAAATCCAAAAATGGATTTAGGTGCCTGCCTACCTACTTCTTCTGGCCTTGAGCAAGACATAAAGGAACTCATGATCAGGTGGAATAATTTTAAGCTTTCCTATGGTTATGAGACAGCACATATTAAGCTTGTTAATTAATTTATTAATGAACTAGTTCTCCCCAGAGAT
>WAAD01033589.1:11436-22231 GCA_013389945.1 Fregata magnificens | reverse complement strand
ATTTTAAACTATAATCAATAGGCTGATCGACATGATGTTCCTCTTCATTGTACTTTATGCTATAATTAGTTGGTCTGTCTTCCTCTTCATGTTGTTCCTCCTCAGAATAACGTTCACTGTAGTTGGTTGGCTTATCATCATCATCATAATCAACCTGGCACAAGGACTGGTTTACTTTCTGATTCATTCCAAGAGTTGAGCCTACTCTGTTCTGATCTGAACCATTGGATCCTCTTGATCTAAAGGAAGAAACGCACTCTTGCTGTCCAAAAGGTGACTGATATTTCATGTGTTTATCATCTCCACTTTCAGGGTACATAGGGTAGGTTGCATTTTGGCTCCTTGACTGCCTNCTTTCAGTGTACATGGAATAAGTTGCATTTTGGCTCCTTAACTGCCTTTGTTCATTTTGTTTTATTTCATCATCTATTATATGCTTAGGCCTTGCCCATCTTTCATTCTGAGAGGGACTTTGTCTTCCAGAATTTAATTGTTCATCTGAATATTTAAGACTATAATTAATAGGAGTGTCTAGCTCTCCATCATTGTCATCCATATGATTTGCACTATGAATCTTATGTGCCAAGTCAGCTGGATATTGACCATAACTACAAAATTTACTTTCATCATCTTCGGAGTAAGATTCAATGGAAGGTTTCATTTGGCCTCTTTTACCATAGCCATCACTGCTGCTGACACTATTTAAACTATCATTTGAAGCTCTCTTGTATTCCATTTTTGTATAAAGCATAGGACATGTCCTGTTTGAATTCTCAGATTTAGGAAAGTATGTATTTGAGTGAGTATGAGCAGCAGCTGTTCTTCTTGGGACATTTCTGTCTTCTGTCAAACAGTGCATTTCAGAAGTGGAACAAGAATTTCTGTCTTCTTGCGGAATATGCATGCTTGTTACTTCTTCCATAACTTTGGCAATCTGAGCTGCAGCAGTAATCTGCATTCCTATTCTCTTAGAGGAGTTCCCAGTATTCTCTGTAGCTGGATGATAGCTATTTAAACCTACTGCTCCATCCCTGTCGAGACTTCTGTCTTTCTCAGATTGAGAGTTTTCTATGTTTCCTCTACTAGAGGAAGAGGAGTCAGGCAATACTGTAGCATTTAAATATGGTGAAAGTACAGTCATATGACCAGTATTAAAACTCTCTGATTTGCAAATCCCATCATCATGTCGACTGGAATCCGAAACATACTCATTGTATATATTTTGCTTATGTCTCTGCTTATTATGGTGAGATGCTTTTGGGCTTAAATTATCTATGTTGTCAAAAGTCTCTGATAAATGCTGAGCATCTAATTCTGCTTCCAGTGCCTTTTGTTTTCTGACATGAAGAGATGGTAAGCTTGATCCCGGAGACATAATGTTGGCATCCTTATATTTTGCTGGCCTATTTGCCATCAGGTTTCTTAGAGCTGCAGCACTGCCCATTGCTATCATTTTGTGTTTTGAGTGAATGAGATTTTTGAGCATGCTCACTGCTCCCATGTCCCACAGCGCCTCCTGATCTTTTGCATTTCGTGCAGAAAGATTCCATAGGGTCCCACATGCATTACTGACTATTGTCAAACTGTGTGACTTCAAATGCTGTAACAAGGTTTGTAAGCAGCTGTTCTCTCGCAGGATTTGCCTGGTGTTGAGTGATTGAAAACAAAAATCAGTAAGTAGCATTTCAAAAGGATAAGAGACAAAGCAAAACAAAAACCTATTATGCTATAGGCAAGTTAAATCCATAGTAATGATAATTATGAATTATTCAGTGCAAATTTATCTTATTTTTCCTCAAGTTTTCATCTGAATGTTAATCAAATCCTATACAAATATGAACAGTTTGCTCCCACACTATCCTCTCCATATAAACCATTCTGGGTGGTTTCCTATGGCTGATAATAACTTATGAATTTTCTCTCTCTTTCTAGGAAAAGCTTTAACAAGCAGCAGATATATTAATCCTTTTGCATATTCCTGTTATCTAAATTAAATACTTGCCTTATCAAATCCATTAAAAAATGAATGCTTAATTACTATACTTAAAACATGCATTCATATTAAGACTTGGTCATACAAACTATTAAATATACTTTTGGTACCACTACTGATTCTCAGAAAAATAGAAAGTATATTCACCTGTGGTCCTCATTAGTAGCAATTAAGCTAGAAACATTTCTTAATATTCCTCCTCCGCTTTCTATGATGGCTAAAGTGTTTGTTTGGCTCCGGTATGTCAGTGTACCAACTAGAAATGCAAGAGCACCACCAACAGCACATATATCACCTTTGTTCTCAGTACAGTGTGCTGACAAATTCCATAAGGCACTCAAAATGCTTTTTAGGGTGGATTCCTAGGAGAACAATAAAATGACAGAATTAGAGAGTTTTCAACTATTGATCATAAACCCTCAGAAGTATGTAAGTTAGCTTCAAGGAGGTAGTAACAAACTTGTTTTTCTAGCTCTCATGGATGCAAAGAAAGCTTTGAAAATGTGAACCAAGAATAACCTAAAGAAATAATTCCTGCTGAACCTGCACACAGTCTAAAAATACAGCTCAGAGACACAAACTGCCTCACTTATTCTAATCTAGATTCGCAAATAACAGAATTCATTGACCATGGAATTTAGCTTCTTTCCAGTTCACTGCAGAATTTGATTTTTGATTGGCATGAAATCTCTACTGTGTTGTATGTCGATGACCAATGTTTTGCTTTCTGTTTTACTGCATATGCCACTATTTCTCTAGCTTTTCTTCACAAATGAGAACTAAGTGTGTTTCAGGCTCTGCTTTCTGTGCTGATAAACTCGAGGCAAGCAGCAGTGCATACATAACTACTTTAGCTTGCTTCTCTCTCCTTCCCTCAGCTATGGATTTGCTATTGCTTGCCAGAAAGTTTCAGAAGTATGCACCACAATACTTATCAGCTGCCATAACAGTAAAAAGTATGTAGATTAGCTGGCAGGGGACACTGGGATGGAATATAATCCTGTTGAGATATCAAGTAGACATCTCTAGAATGACAAATTCACAAAATCAGAAGATAGTTTTATTAAAACTGCAAAATTATATTGGAACAGCACAGCTCATGAAACTGAAGAGTGAAAGCTATCAACCCTTGTAAATAAAATTACAGAAACACTAGTAGTTCTCAGATGTCATCGCTACGCTGTGATCTGCTGCCCAGTTAACTCAAAGCAATTCTCTTCCTCAAAGGAAAGTACCTGAAACACCGCAAATATTTGACTAACTGCTTATGTCAAAAAAGGATAACAATATTTGTATTTTGTGTAAAATTAATGCAATCTCTCAAAAATTTATCTCATAATCATTTATATATGATACCTTCTTAACTTCTAAAGCACATTCCATCAATGCTTTCACACTTCCAACTTCTCTTAGAGTCTTTTTACTGTTTACATCTGCTCGCCAGGACAAGTTCCTCAACACACTTGCAATGACCTGCAAAACATGAAAGAAAAATAACGTATCTCAAAATAGCTACTCCTTTAGTAGGTTATCAGCATTTCCTCCTGGATTTCTGGAACACTATAGAGTTCATTAACAGTGGCAATGTTCAGTTGCTGAACTAGCTTTTTTTGCTGAAATTCACTTTTTGTTCTATTGCCAGCTAGACTGTCCTAAGATTTCAGTATGAAGTACTGGCTTTTGTGTATAAAATAAATAAAGATTTGAAAGCAGGTTCCTTGCTTTCCACACTGGCTGAAAAATTGGACCAAAACCTCAGATTTGTGCTCTACTCTGATGTCTGCTGTAGACTTATGCAGTCTCAGGAGAGAGATTTATAATCTTTTTCCTCAGCTTTTCTACTTGTAAAATAGGACAATCATACTAACCTGCCCCTCAGAGGTATGGTATGATTACCTTTATTAATGTTTATCAAGCTCTTTGAATACACTGTGTCTTTTATAATCAGAATAGTTATCCGTCAAAGATGGGTAGCCATTCAGCCTAGGTTCTTGTCCTTGGCAGCAGCTAGACTGAGATGCTTCAAAGTAAAGTGCAACTGTCAAGACAGTGGACAGTCATTAAATCATAGAATCATAGAATCATAGAATCATTAAGGTTGGAAAAGACCTCTAAGATCATCAAGTCCAACCATCAACTAACACCACCATGACTCCTAAACTAGGCCCTGGAGCGCCACGTCTACACCTTTTTTGAATGCCTCCAGGGTTGACGACTCCACCACCTCTCTGGGCAGCCTGTTCCAATGCCTAACCAATATTTATAATATTTATTATATTATATAATATTTATAATATTTAACTCCATCCATTTATGGGCAGCTGTAAGCATGTATATCCCTCATAAAAATATATTTGATAGAATACTGTTATCTATGGATGTTCTCATTGTCACAAAAGTGTATAACCTCGTTAGGTTATGTGATAAAAGCTCATCTGCACACCCACAAAGGAGCTCAGAGAGGCAATGGCAGGTGGGGGACCCAAATAATACCTTGCCCCAGCTCCTCTCAGGCCCATCACAGGAGCCAGCAGCCCATCACAGGCCCAACTGCAGAAGCCCAGAGGAGCACAGGGATGCACAATGGCAGGCAGGAACCCAAATTAAGGACTCAGAGGAAGGGACCCCCTGTCCAGGACACTCCCAAGGCTGTCCCAGGAGAGCCATCAGCCCCGTTATCCAGGTGTGAAACCCATCAAGGTGAGCACTCTCCGAAGCACCTTTCAGACTGAGAGGAGTTACTGCCCTGGGGTAAAGGACACATTATGGGATGTAAGGGAAGAGCATTTCAGGATTGCACAGGACTTATTATGGGATGGTTAGAGGAAGAACCAAAGGAGGGGAAAAGAAGAGATCTAGGTGATCTGGGGAGAAACAAGTGTAGGAAAATAGAGAAATGATGGGATAAGAGGGGCTGGTCGCATATAAATAGTTTGCTGGTCGGTATGCTTGTCTGGCTACACCCTGCACTTGATCTATCTTATGCATCTTCTTCTTCCTGCGTCTGTCCTATCTTCTTATTAAATTCCTTTCTAACTCTAACTTTCTAACTCCCTGGGTGAGGGTCATAGAGGCAGTGAGCATGTGAGCACTAGCAAATATCAAGCTGGACTAGCTGGTGAATAGGTGAAGTGGCCGGGGAGCAAGGGGGTGAGTGGGTCTCTAAGGGCCAGCTCTGTGTGAGAGTGCCTGTGTGTCTCTAAGGGCAAGAGCATGGGGGGGGCAGCTATTGGGACCTGGAAAGTCCTGGCCAGCTCTGTGTGTGTGTGTGTGTGCGTGAGAGAGATGGTCTGTACCAGCAACTGGAGTAGGGCTGCGGCCCCAGGGGCTCCTATGTCCAGGTGCCAGCAACTGGGGAGACTGGGATCCAGGAGCCAGCTACTGGGCAGACTGAGTGTCTGAGCCCAGCTGCTGGAGGGATCCACCTTGCACATATGCATATATATATTCTCACTACTGGATCTCCATCCTGCTCAACCAGAGAGGGGAGCAGGATAAGGCTGTTGCTGTGCTTGTGGGAGTGCTCTGCATGTCCGTCTGTGATCTTTGTGGCCAGCCATGTACCTACGTATATATGTGGTACATACGTATCCTCTGTGTGTGTGTGCCTACTGGGAATACATTTTCAGCCTCACTACTGGTTGGATCTGAGGGCAATGGAGCTGCAACAGCCTCGCCTCTGTTGGGATACCGGATTCAGCCCTCCCTAACAAAGTTTTAAAAAATATTACTGAACTATTGGTCTTGACATTTAATGGTTAATTTAAATTTGTTGTTTTTCATTTCAATGATAAAAATGAGTAACTGGCACAATTTACCTGTGTTACATCATTCCTTATGTTGTTTTACCTCTTTCATGTCCTCATTTGTTTATGACCAAAACAGTCTGTCTTTCAATACTTATAACAGTCTTTCAATAGAAACATCTTTCAATGTTTAAAATCACTTATTTTACCTATCTCAAATCTTTTCTGCATTTTTTGATGATTAGCTAATCAGAAAAAAAAATCCATCTATTACAAATTATTCTTTGCTTTTTAAACACTTGATGCATATTGAGCAGATGCTTTTGTTGACTTGTTACTACAGTGATTTCAAGCTCTTGTTTAAAATGAACTGCAACCATTCAGAAAAGTAGTAATGCATATGAACAGTTGCATTTACTTCTTCCAACATATAGTACTTTCCATTTAAATAATGAATTGCCTGTGCTGCTTATTTTAAAAAGTTTTATACACTTCTGGACTTCCTCACAGTCCTCTTTAATCTTGATAAATCTAAATAATTATACAACACTGGCACCCCGCAGTTGACTTCCTTTTCAAGAGTACTAAATATACTTAATATCTGTCCTAATAACAAATCAGAGACTGTACCCAGTATCCTTTATTGTAATTTTAACTATTTTCTCAACCATAATTACTTAGCTTCTCAACTAGTGGGGAAATTCTTTTTGTCAACAGTGTCTTAAGATAGAAAATCAATTTTACTTAAAATTGTTCTTTTATCTATTTTCTGATGATTCACTTAAACTGCGAAGAAAACAGGGTTTCCCTTTCCAAAAGCTGTTCTGATTTGTTTACATCATCTATTTATTAAAGTGGATTATAATTTCATATTTAATAATTTTAACTTCCACACCACTGAAGAACAGTTCTGTGCTCTCAACTCTCAGGATCACCCTAAGCACTTTATAAGATTTAAGAAAAGACTGTTTATTTACAGGATATTTTTCTTTACACAGCATGAGACACTGGAAGAGACATGCAGGTTTAACACCAAACACTTTGCTGACACTTGAACAAAGTTTCTCTAGGAGGTGCTGGTGTAAAAAGCAGGTATATATGTACTAAGAGAACAACCTTATCAAGTGTTATACAGATTCTCCTTTGAAGTAGAGCTTCCTCTACTGTTATTAGTCTATTATGTATTTGCTGCTAGTGTAGGAGGAGCCTCAGATGCCACAATACTGCATTAACCCTCAGGGTAATCCTAGTCTATTAGCACTATCACTAGTAAACTAAATCAGCTAATCTCAGATTGCTCAAACTTATCTTGAAAACTGGACTTCCACTAACAGATCAGGGTCATAAAAGCAAGTTTTATAGCTCATATATATATACTTTGGTGAGAAAACAGAATTTGACCCAGAGTTAAGCATTTTTATAACCACAAAGTTGTACTTCATAATTTACAGAACAAATACAGGTGTAAACTTTGCATCAAAGTTAATGCTGACAAGACAACATAAGAATGAGCACGAAAAAAAGAGAATCAGACTGGGAAGGATGGAACATTTCAAAGAGATAGCCTAATTAAAAAAAGAGAAAGCGCTCTATGAACAGAGCTCTAGAAATCATAGAATCATAGCATCATAGAATCATAAAATCATTTAGGTTGGAAAAAACCCTTAAGATCATCGAGTCCAACCATTAACCTAGCACTGCCAAGTCCACCACTAAAACACGTCCCTAAGCACCACATCTACATGTCTTTTAAATACCTCCAGGGATGGTGACTCTACCACCTCTCTGGGTGGTGGATCATCTGTTCCAATGCTTGACAACCCTTTCGGTGAAGAAATTTTTCCTAATATCCAATCTAAACCTCCCCTGACGCAACTTGAGGCCATTTCCTCTTGTCCTATCGCTTGTTACTTGGGAAAAGAGACCGATACCCGCTTCACTACAACCTCCTTTCAGGTAGTTGTAGAGAGCGATAAGGTCTCCCCTCAGCCTCCTTTTCTCCAGACTAAACAACCCCAGTTCCCGCAGCCGCTCCTCATAAGACTTGTTCTCCAGACCCTTCACCAGTTTCGTTGCTCTTCTTTAGATGCGCTCCAGCACCTCCATGTCTTTCTTGTAGTGAGGGGCCCAAAACTGAACACAGTATTTGAGGTGTGGCCTCACCAGTGCCGAGTACAGGGGCACGATCACTTCCCTAGTCCTGCTGGCCACACTATTCCTAATACAAGCCAGGATGCCCTTGGCCTTCTTGGCCACCTGGGCACACTGCTGGCTCATATTCAGCCGGTGTCATGAAAGAAGATACGAATTTAAGCATAAAAATAACTCATGGAGAGGCCAAATGAGCGGAAAGAAAGGGGAGCAGAAATGCAACATTTTAATACAACTCAATGAAATTGAAGGGATGCAAGATGATGGAAATGTGCAAGCCAAGGAAATATTTCATCTCAGAAGGAAGTACCTGCTGCAAGTCTTCACTTTCAGACTTCAATTGGGCTACAAGAGCTCTCATGCAGTCCTTCATAGAACATAATGTAGCCTGTTAGGAATCAGGAGAAAAAAGAAAATAAAGAGTATTAAATGACACATTAGGTGGCTTGATTGTGCATAATTCTTTGATTTTTTAAGCTATTCATCTCTGAAGTTCAAAAAAGCTTAGTAAAATGTTTCCAATATCAGACATTTGATCTACAATTATTAAAATGTTAAGCATAAATATCAGTTTCTATTCTGGGAAATACATAAGTGGTGAAATTGTGCTAAATTTTATACTTTTGACAACAAGTCTAGGACCAAATCTGGAACACTAATAGTTTAGAAGCCTTCTTCACTATGTCCCGGATATGAAACTGGACACTCACCTGTAAGTTGGCGATGTGTTGTTACCTGATGTCTATTGAGTCTCAAATCATACTTTTTCTTTTAAATATACATAATATGAAAAGTAATATGACAATTTAAAACTGACACAAATACAACAACATTCCTGACTTCTGAAGACCAAATTACTTTTTAAGAATACACTATTAATTGAAATACTGTAAGGCTTACATTAGAAAATGTTTGTGACAAAGCACAATTAAAAATTCTTCAAAAACAAAAGTATGTTAGAAATGCATTATTCATTAGCTGGATAACACATACATTTACATCACTGAATAGTTTAGTTTGTGCTATAAACCCAATAACTGCAGCCGTGCAGCAATTACTAATCAGATGATTTTAAGAGGCAGTATTTTGTGAAGCACTTAATTTGTAGGAGGGATTTGTTTCACTCTGTTTAAAACTGGGAGCAAAAAGTGAGTAGTATGAAATCTGGTTTTATTTTTGCAGAATCACAGAACGGTTGAGGTTGGAAGGGACCTCCAAATGTCATCTGGTCCAGCCCCCCTGCTCAAGCAGGGCCACCTAGAGCAGGTTGCCCAAGACCATGTCCAGATGGCTTTTGAATATCTCTAAGGAGGGAGACTCCACAACCACTCTGGGCAACCTGTTCTAGTGCTCGGTCATCCTCACAGTGAAAAAGTGTTTCCTGATGTTCAGACAGAACCTCCTGTGTTTCTGTTTGTGCCCATTGCCTCTTGTCCTGTCCCTGGGCGCCACTGAAAAGAGCCTGGCTCTGTCTTCTTTGCACCCTCCCTTCAGGTATTTATATACATTGATGAGATCCCCCCTGAGCCTTCTCTTCTCCAGGCTAAACAGTCCCAGCCCCCCGCCTGGTGCAGAACAGGAGTACACCGCTAGTTACTGGCCTGCAACTAGACTTCGTGCCACTGATTAGCACCCTCTGGGCCTGGCTGTTCAGCCAGTTCTCAGTCCACCTCACTGTCTGCTCATGCAGCCCATACTTCATCAGCTTCTCTATGATGATCTGTGTCACCAGGTCCCAGTCTCCTTCAGCAGCAGGCCCACATTTTCCCTAGTCTTTTTGTCACCTATGTACTTATAGAAGCCCTTCTTGTTGCCTTTGACATCCCTCACCAGATTCAACTCCAGGTGGGCTTTGGCTTTCCTAACCATGTTTCTGCAAGCTCAGACAGTGTCTCTATATTCTTCTTAGGTTAATTGTCTCTGCTTCCACCTTCTGTATACTTCCTTTTCATATCTGAGTTTTGTCAGGAGCTCTTTTGTTCATCCATACAGGCCTCCTAGCATTTTTCCTTGACTTCCTTCTTATTGGGATGGAATTTTCATTCACTCTTGAAGTGTCTTCCATTAGAGTAGAAAGATAAAAGTCTTGTCAGAATGAAGTTATTTGAAGATCCATGTCTTGGAAAACTCTGGGGCAAGAAATTATTAAAACTTTGTATCTTTTGAAAGAAAAGTCCTTAGTAGAAATTAGGGAATCTATTTTCTCCAGTCATTTGAGATAGCACCCATTATGAGCCAGACATGCTCCAAACATTTCAGAAAGAGGATCCAGGCTGAAGAGATTTGCAAAAAATTGTCAGACTAATAATATTAGTAAATAAGTGATAACTTTACAAAATTTGACTAAATTAACAGGTTTAGTTCAAAATCCTCAGAAAAATCTATTATCCATAATCACTGGTACATTATGGAAAGATCTAGCATATTGTTTACACAAAAATAAAGCCAATAGATAAAATCTTTACTTTCAGTGACAAAATAGAAGTAACTTAATTTAATACGAAAGCTGATACTATACTTTTAGGATATAACATTCAGTTTGTGCTCTGTGTTAGCAACAGGATGGAATGGCAAAGTTTTGGGGGGATTTCTGTGTCGAGCTGAAATGCAATATCTATCCCAGAGATTTTCATCGCCTTTCTGAGAACTACAAGTCAAACACAGCTATGAACTGAAATTATTGCATGTTTGAAATTCTATTTNCACACATCAAGGAGTAAATTGCATTCATATGTACAGAATATATCTCGAACATCTGAAAACCAAAAGGCTCAGAAAGGTAAATAACAATTTCTTAAATACACTGTTAAATATTGACTCTGGATCTTGAATTGTGTGCTTAGTACAAGCTGAAAGGTATGGTAGAATGATGTTGAGATTTCGGGGGAAGATGAAAACAGAAGCA
>WAAD01033589.1:0-11404 GCA_013389945.1 Fregata magnificens | reverse complement strand
AGAAGCATTTATGAAGAGGTAAGAAGCACACCCATCTTTTAATTCCACCCAGTCAAAATCACATTTGACTGATGAACTCACACCAATTACATAAAAGGTTATTCAGTAAATCTGATAATTATTAATTTAATAATTATTATTACTGAATCTTATTATCTCAGAAAAAATACATATAATTTTTTCATTGATAATGAAAAGTGGCAAATTAAGGAAACTTGCATGCACAGAATTCACTGAAGATGGACTAAAGCATTCAGGCTGTTATACAGGAACCAATATATTTAACTCATGACACAAAAAAACCTCAGAAAGTAGTCTCCATTATAAGTCCAATACTTCTAAAATTGCAAATATTTCCAGGATACAAATACCCTTCCAAAAATCACAGCTCATGCCAGATATAAGAGTAACTTGCATAACAACCTGTCCACTAGGAAATAGTCTAGCTATAAGTTCATTTAAACTGCATCAATCAGAGTTTAAACTAGCAGTTAACAATAAAAAAGCCACATATTCAGTGAGGTATACAAGAAAGGAATGTCTGCATTTTCAGGAAGCATCTCAAAGGAAGTTAGAGAAATGCATTTAGTCTTACCAAGCTCATTCATGGCATGCCTGTGTTCTTCATCAAATGAAAGTTTCATCAAAACACACACTGCAGGACAGATCTGATGATCAACTGAAGCTGGCACTGATCAGGAAATAGGTAACTATTAGTATTTCTTAGGTGTATAATTTTGTATAGATCATAAGCTTTCCAAAGAGAATCTAATCTTAAAATAAATAAAGTGCAGTTCTTTTCAGGGTTTGTATCTTCCCAGTAACTCAAGAACAGACAGTTAATTAAGAACATTACTAATAAATGTGAGTACACAGAGGCTTGAATACGTGCACATACAACCAGGATTACATATATGTACTAGAAATATACTTGAAGCTGAAAAGACTCTTTATGGAAAAGAATTTAGGAAGAATTCTGAATGTATGTATTAAGTAAAAAATATGACTTCAAGTAAAAAAAATTATCTAATTAATTTGGAAAAATAATAATCTTAGTGAAACAAATCAGTAAGTTTAAATTTTCTGGCAGCATTAAATAATACACCACCTAAGGTGAAGCTGTTTCTTTGGGTGTTATGTCCTTATGAATGGTTAATTAAGCCCTTTGTTTCATAACAGAACTTTTTAAGTTCATAATTTTGTGAGCTAGACTTTCCCTAAAGCACAAATTGTATTGATACATCTTATTTAGAGACCCACTTCTACAAAGTGATTCTTGCGGTAAAATCCAACATCCAAAACAGAGCCCACTGATTTCAGTAGTACTTCTGATATAGATGTCTACAGCATATATTTACAAAATGGCAATTTTAATCCTCCCTTACTTCAGAAAAGCAGTTATTGAGTAATCCAGAAGGTTACATCTTTTTTTTTTTAAAAAAAACAACTGTTGTGCGAGAAAACTCCAATTCACTTAAATTGTCACTTCTCTGTCATTTTAACACTGAACTATTTCTTATGTATCACATTCTAAATAATAGTTCACATTATACTGAATAGACTGAGATTATTTAATATGTGCCCTCTATCCCTTTCCTAGATGAAATTGTTATCTTCTGAACACATCTGGATGAAGAGCAATTTGGGATTATATTTAGATATATTTCATTATCCATTCAAATGTAAAATAGCAATGAGTAGAAATTTATGTTTAATTTGTAGATTATAAATATAAACCACTAGAATTATATCTGGAAAGCATACCAAAGCCTATGATTTAAAGAACAAGTTTATAAATGAGATATCATAATAGATACTATTTCCTGATACTACCTCAACTTGAATATACATAAATAAATGAATAAATATAAAAATAAAAGAAACCTTACATACATTCAACAAGAAGTCAGATTAAAGCTTATTTTTTTTGTAAATTCACTGCTTTCAAAATATCTTTTAAACATCTTTATACAGTTTACAGAACCTACTTGGGGTTTTGTCTTGGTCCATGCCTTCTTCGTGTGCCTCCTGCCATTTCCAACACGTTTCACAGTAAGCACGGATTTGCTCCAAGAGGTGAAGCACACGGATTTCCCGTCTGCCTCGCTTATCATCGGGCTGGGAGTGAATGATGTTATGCAGTGCTGCACTGGCTCTGGCACGGGACTCTTTACTACCACGGGAATTTCCTAACAACACAGAGTCTTTATCATTGCCATGTAAAAGCTGGATGAGGAGAGGAAGACATCCAGACTGACGCATAGCTATGCAGCTGTCTTGGGAGCTAGACATTGCTAGCAATGTTCTTGACATGTCATCTTTATCATGAGTGCCAAGCATTGATAATAATGAATACACCATTTCCACCTGCAGGTCAAATGATTTTAAAAATACAATTACATTTAAAAAATACATATCAAATTAAAACAAAGTTCTCATAGCATGCATGAGCAAAAAAGAAAATTTATTTATATAATGGTGCAAGAATTTCATAGAATCATAGAACCATAGAATGGTTTGGGTTGAAAGAGACCATCTAGTTCCAACCCCCCTGCCATGGGCAGGGACATCTTTCACTAGATCAGGTTGCTCAAAGCCCCATCCAACCTGACCGTGAACACTTCCAGGGATGGAGCATCCACAAGTTCTCTAGGTAACCTGTTCTAGTGTCTCATCACCCTCATCGTAAAAAATTTCTTCCTTTTATCCAATCTGAATCTACCCTCTTTTAGTTTAAAACCATTACCCCTTGTCCTATCGCTACAGGCCCTGCTAAAAACTCTGTCCCCATCTTTCTTATAAGCCCTCTTTAAGTATTGAAAGGCCGCAATAAGGTCTCCCTGGAGCCTTCTCTTCTCCAGGCTGAACAACCCCAACTCTCTCAGCCTGTCCTCACAGGAGAGGTGTTCCAGCTCTTTGATCATTTTTGTGGCCCTCCTCTGGACCCACTCCAACAGGTCCATGTCTTTTTTGTGCTGGGGGCCCCAGAACTGGATGCCATACTCCAGGTGGGGTCTCACGAGAGTGGAGTGGAGGGGGAGAATCACCTCCCTCGACCTGCTGGCCACGCTGCTTTTTACACAGCCCAGGATACGATTGGCTTTCTGGGCTGCAAGAGCACATGGCTGGCTCTTATCCAATTTTTCATCTACCTCATATCCCCAAGTCCTTCTCTGCAGGGCTGCTCTCAATCCATCCATCACCCAGTCTTGTACTACTTCGAAATAATTAAATAAGCACTATTAGTTCTTCACCATTTATAATCTTAATAAATCTCCCTTAGTGGTTAAATGGCTAGAATAACTGAGTGGCAATTATATCTAACTGTATTAATCTGCAAGACTAATGGCAAAGACTTCTAACTTTCCATTGCACACAAGGATTAAAGAAACATACTAGTGAAAATGCTTTAGTCTGGGAATGCAGGAATATATTTAAAATTAATTTTATCTCAGAAGATTATGTTCTGTATGAATCATACTTTCATGAAAAGATGCTCTTCAGTGAAAAATTATTTGATGTATGGCATTAAATACAGTTACTCCAGACAAGATAAGACTGATTACATTAATTTTTAACATACAGTGCGCTAAAAAATCTTACATATATTTTAATGCTTTCCATTAAAACTATTTCAAATTAACCAATGAATTTTTGTTATGATGAATGATTTGCATATAGGTCAGATTATTTACAGCTAATGCAAAACTGAAGAGTTAATTTAACACTTTCTTCAAGTTTACAGGGATAAAACCAATGGAGCAAACAAATGCTCATTTAATATATACAGTATAAAGTACTAAGCATTTGTCCAACTAAATCAAGCCATGAAAAACCAGCATTACACATTTAACTCAGAGCAACCAAATTTCAAATTAAAAAATAACAATTTTTGAGGGGTTCCTTTGGCTGCCATATAATATAGTGGTCAATGCACTATTTGGTTTGTCTTTTGCATTCTGTTTTCTTCAGTAATAGCTTTAAATTGAGAAATGTGTTTGGTTCTTTTAGTGAACTTTTAGTAGAACAATATGATGTACAAGGCAATATTAGATACTATCTAGAAACCCCAAACTCCTAAAGCCAAGAATACAGCAAATTTCAAAATCATAGCACAACATAAAGAAACTATCAAAGGGAATTGCAAAGTAGCAGTGGGTGTGTTTCTTTAAAATATACCAACTAAGGAAGAAATGAGACTTGCAGACTGTTATACAAAGTTTTCTAATAATAACTAAATCTTTGCACTGGTTACAAGACCAATGAATTATTTTATTTGGTTTCTTCAGAGACTATTCTAATGTCTCTGAAGATGAGTACAAATACCAAGTTATAAAAAAAATGGATAGCGGTGGGTAGACTAAGCAATAAGTCTGTTAACATGCATTTTTCTAATTATTAGAATTTCTGAAGCAATAGAAATCTTAAAATTTATAAAATTGTATGATCACATGCAAAATCCGCTGAAATACTCTTGGAGCCAATTTTATGACAGCCTAGCATCCCAGTTTGTAGATCCTTACTTCCTGGTCTGGGAAAAAAATCAAATACAGTATTAAGACAATCCACTTGGGTTCTTAAATGAGAGTGAATTCAGTCTGCTTTATCCATGCCTCTTGACACATTTTAAGCAGCAACTTTAGTCCACAGTTATTTAGATTTGGAAGATAAAGTTTTTTGTCAGAGAATAAAGCTATAGAAGCCATCAAAATCTGGCCTCCAGATTTGTGGCACATATAGTACAAGAAAAACTCTAAAACATATATTCTTTATATATACACTACACACAGAGGCATCTCTTTTTGCACCTGTAAATGCTTAAAATCTCTACTGCTTTCCCTTCTTCTCATGCATTAATTTCAAGCTTTTCTTACCCCACAGCACACTAAGATGGACCTATTTATTTGTCTTTTTCCTTCTACACTCAGTCCCTTTCTCTGCATTCAGGGCTCTCCCCTTGTCTGCACCTTTTGGGAATTCTACACTTTATAATGGGAAGGAGCAAACAGACACTCTAACTAATGTCACCTCCATTTGGTGCACGCATACAATGAAGGGCAGAAATTACAACATAACACTGTTTTAAGGACCAACATAACTTAATACTATGTCAAGGTCCTGCTTCCCAGAAGACTGGGATCAGCACCAGATTGATAATATCTATATTGCTGCTGATGCCAGAGATAGTATAAACTTCAGTGGTTCAGGGACTCAATTGTGTGTTACAGATTTGCCATTTTTTCCTCTCTTCATGCTGCTCGTATATCTTGAGCACACTCTCTATTGTATATCAAGCTTCATCTCTATTTTTTCAGTAACTTTTAAGAATACACTGCAGATATATAAAAGGCTGCTTCAAAAGATGGAAAGAGTACCTCCTATTTCCATTGAGAAAAAGGAAAATGCAGCTAAGGAGATTTATTTTAGATATTAAAAATTTTAATAGCAAAACCTGAAAAATTGATAGAGATTGCTTATCATTAAAGCTTTTACAATAGGTTAGACAGCTTTCACGTGCTGTCAAGAATGCTCTTGATAAAATTAATGCATTACTGGGAGATATAGTAGATGATCTCCTCAAAGTCCCTTCACATTTCCTATTTTCAATGATTATTCAATTAAAATATTTTAGTCACGACAAGCATTTTCCATTCTCCGTTATTCTATGTCGTATTATCTGAATTACTATAGAGACAATGAACAGGCATTTATTACCATCAAGGGCTTACGTAACTTTTTTTTAAAATTTAAATTTCTTAGCAACACCATCTGTTTTGAGGACTCAGACTCCAGTAAAGTATTCCAAGAACTGCTTTTAAAAGGGTTAGTTTTCATAATGGATTATGCATCAACATCATGAGTTTTTTAGGTACTCAAATAATTTATTGCAATCAAATTTTCCTTATTGATCATTCAGCTAATATTGGCACTACTGGCAGAAACAATGAGGTTATTGTATTAGTAAAAATGTAGCATTAGCGACCTGTGGTTTGTAATCTTCGGTTACCTTGGTACCCAGATGACTTGTCAGTCTGCGAGGAACAGAATAGTTATTACTAGAGTTCATAACACTGGCTGTCTCATGGTCCATTCGAGCAGCAGAACCCTAAAAATTTAAACAACAACTCAGTATAACACAAAGTCTATCTGCAATACCAACTATTGCCTAAATCAGTTTCAGCCTTGGATGATGAAATCATATTTATAATAATGAACTGTCAGCATGTATTTTGGTTAAGTTAGGTCCCCCACCCCAACATAACTTAGATGTCACTGTTAAACTGGGTTTTATTATCCATTTTTCCCCTAAATTCAACCTCAAATAAGTTATATTTTCAATGGAAGTCTTTTATAATTATTTTCATTGAGAAAAAGGAGAACTGGACTTGGCAACAAACTGAATTATGATTTTTACAGAGGGAGAAAAAAGTAGCCTCTACTTTTAGGTCAGATTATATAGTGAGTAGGAATAAGCCTGTACTACCTTCAGAACACCATCAGATATGCAGGAATTGACAAGGAGAGATTAATCTTGACAAGGAGTAACCTACTTGAACTTGTCTTTATCAAAAGCAAATCACAGGTGGATGAATCTTCTATTTTTTAATGAAAAGCTATAAAATAATGCTGACATTATTTGCTGTAATTTCTCTAGAAACTATGGTAGATAGCATGTTTCTACCTATTGTAACAACACCCAATTATTAACATCTTTGCCCTTTTTTAATCTATTTTGTGTACTTACATCTCCCCTCCCTTATCTTCTCACGCTCTTCTTTGGAGTGGTGTTTTTGTGTGTGTGTGTGTGTGTGTGTGTGTGTTTAGTTCTTTCTTTTTCTCTGCTTCCTGTCTGTGAAGCTTCCTTTACTATGTTTCTCTCTCACAAGAAGATTCCATTCAGTTTGGGGCACTTAAAAATACATTTGAATAGTATACAATTTAAGGGAAAATTGTTCTGTTTGTTTCATTGCTGTACTGGGTGAGATTTATTTTGTCTCAAAATTGAGCTGAGTGCCTTCTTATATTGAAGTTTGCCCAACATTCCATTGTCCTGAGCCTACATCACTGTATTAAGTGACTTTTTCCTATATCAGCTCTAATAGAAGGAAGACACAATTTCCTAAGAGTTCTTAATCCTTTTATATATACCTAGGTGAATATGTTACCCACTGTGATCAAAATAAGCAGTAATATGATAAATATTTATCTGGAATCATATGTTTGTCCACTTAACAAAACAGCCCAAATAAAAAAATAAACTCCAGAAGTTGAAAAATTACTTGATATTCTAACTGTTAAACACTAACTGTAAAGGAATCACAGAAGCAAACTCCTACAAAAATCATAAATATTACTGGACCATATCAGTGACATTTAAAAAGTCATGTACAAAATAATGTATGCTATTTTAAAGACACAGGTCTTTTAATCTACTGACTTTTAATTTCTGGTAGAAATTATTAAAAAAACCCAAAAAAATTCTAGTTATACTGGAATATTTAAACAGACTCATTTCATTCTCCATTCGAATCCAGAACATTTCATGCATATTCCAGAATAAGTATTAGCACAGGATACTAAGTAAGTACAACTAGAATGATTTAAATTCACACATTATTTTATTCCAATATATATTTCCTATGCAAACAAGCACTTCTTTTTGCTGTTATGGATGGGAAAATTTGAAAAACGTAAAGCTTAGAATGAAAACTATATTAGACTTCCTAAGTTATTTCACTTTAATAATCTGCAGTGCTATGAATATGGGAAAGAACCCTGAGATTTTTACACTGACTGATCCATTAATATCATCTTGACCTCAGACTACATTCAGAGGATTACAGGTTTCGTATATGTACATGCCAAAATTCTCCACTCTTAAGTTCAATAGGCTCATTTTATCCAAGAAGGAAAAAAAGATGCAAGTTTGGAACACTACCTATTAAAGTTCAGCATAGCGTAGACAGAAACAGCATACTTTTCCTATTGTTTCTAAAAAATGGTATCAACTTTGATCCAAATAACTATTTCCTTCAAAGCCATCATTTTTGGCCTTACTACTTTGAGGATGCCAGGAGGACCAAATTAAATGCAATTACCTTTCTTACTGGCTCCTAAAGACTGATCTGAAAGAAGTAGTATAAGAAATGTGTAGCCATTCATCTGAGAAACTGGAAAATGACAAAGAGGTGTACATGGACCCTTCTTGTGCAGAACCTTCTCTTTCCAAATCTTTTCCTATCCTTCTACTTCATCTTGTTTTCTCTTTTTATACTTTCCTGTCTTTCACTTGTTGTTTGTTGCACTATACTTGCTATTTACTCTGTCGATCAGGTTGTGTTCCCTATTTTGTGGCATATTTTATTAACAAAGTAGAATACCTCATTGAATTCCTTTATAAAATTTGCAAGATAAATGTTTGAATAAATTTCATTACAGTGGCAGAATAGTGAGCATTATGGAACAGAAGAGAAGATAGCTGTATGATGGTACAGAAAAGGACATGGCTGAATCCTGAAAAATCATTTCTTCAATTGGCAAATTTTCAATTGGCATTGCTCATATGACTACAAAACTAATTAGCCCCAAATTATTCAGTTAAAACTTTTTGCACTCCACTTAATAGTGATTGCTCAAACAAAGAAAGTATATTGAGCTGGTTTATCAGAAATAAATGCTATGCCCAATCTATTAAGCCTTCTGTCTCTGAACTTGCCCTAAAATTAAATAATCCCCAGATGTCTCTTAGAACACAGATTCAGAGCCCTGGATCTATCAACCTCCAGGAGGAAACAATACAAATGTTTTAAATATTTTAACGAAGCAAAGTTCAAAATTGCTCAAATCCTAAACATAAAACTTCAAATGAAGAATGAATGAATTGTCTACTTGCATAATGTGTGCCAAGGCATATGAGAATCCTTTCTTCCTTCCTTGTAAAATACCTGTTGTCCAAAATAACTCCTGATTCATACTATCAAGAAAGAAAATACAGCCACAATGCATCAATTATTTAAATACATTATGCTTTCAGCCCCAAAGCAGCACTGAATTATTTTTTTTCTCAAGTGTCCTGGTTTTGGTTGGGATAGAGTTAATTTTCTTTCTAGTAGCTGGTATAGTGCTGTGTTTTGGATTTAGGATGAGAATAAACTGATGCTTTAGATACTGCTGAGCAGTGCTTACACTAAGTCAAGGCCTTTTCCTGCTTCTCACACCACCCCACCAGCAAGTAGGCTGGGAGTTCACAAGAAGTTGGGAGGGGACACGGCTGGGACAGCTGACCCAAACTGGCCAAAGGGACATTCCATACCATATGACATCATGCTCAGTATACAAACTAGGGGAAAAGGTGGACAGGGGTCTGCTGCTCAGGGGTCCACTGCTTGGGAACTGGTTGGGCAATGGTCAGCGGGTGGTGAGCAATTGCACTGTGCATCACTTGTTTTGTATATTCTTTTACCATTATTATTATTTCCCCTTCCTTTTCTGTCCTGTTAAATTGTCTTTATCTCAACCCACGAGTTTTACCTTTTTTCCGATTCTCTCCCCCATCCCACTGGGGGGGAGTGAGTGAGTGGCTGTATGGTGTTTAGCTGCCTGCTGGGTTAAACCATGACAGTCCTTTTTGGTGCCCAACGTGGCGCTCGAAGGGTTGAGATAATGACAGATCTGACCAGAGCGTGTTCAAACAAATTTGTTATAAGCATTCATTATTAGTCAAATAGTCGCTGGTCGCAATGTTGATTTATTTGCTCTCAGAGTTGTTGTGCTTGTTCTTAGAGCTGTGTTATGTAACACCTTACTTGCTGTATATGTTCCCTGTTGTGCTGTTTATCACCTCTGGGGGCTGGATTAAGGTTATCATTTTGCTGTACTGGGTAACACTGGCTTATGATATGATAAAATCACTGGTCATGAGACTAATCTGGCATTTGTACTCAGCATTGCTGTCATCTCCGTACTTTGGGAACCATCTCTCGGAAACTATTAATAATTACACTTTTTACCTTTTCTCTTCGGAGAGCCAATTTATGGGGGAGACAAGGGGGGACACTTTCCCCGGCTCCTTCACCTTCCCCTTCTCCTCTAGGCTAGTTACAATAGCTCTTGAGAATTTTGAATATCCTTGGGATGTTCAAACCAGCATGTTCCTATTGCTATGTCTCCTGAATGTGATTCAGGTCTTGTTTAAGGTTAAACAAGTATTTAAGAATACCACCCAGACATCTGCCCTGAGGCTGGAGAGTTATGAGTGGCAGGGTGTGTGGGATAGTATGGGCAAGTGCCTAGGACATTGGGCACCTCCAATGTTTTGGAACTTCACCCCTGAACAAGTGCAGAATCCTGAAAAAATAGTAGAATATTTGGAAAAAGCATGCTGTCACCCTGGCAATTCTAGGGAGACACAAATCACTGCAACATGCTGGGGCTTGGCCCATGCCTCCCGAGCCCTGTTCAACACTATTCAGTACCCTCAAGGGGAAGAGAAGGTCTCTGGATCTGAAGACAAAACGACAGGCCCTGTGGTTACTCCAACCCCTGTGACAGACACTGCAGCTACTCCATCCCCGGCGACAGGCACTGAAGCTACTCCAACCCCGGCGACAGGCACTGTGGCTACTCCAAACCCTGCGACAGGCATTGCAGCTACTCCAACCCCGGTGGCAGGCAGTGCGGTTACTCCAACCCCCGCAAAAGGCACTGTGGCTACTCCAACCCTCGCGACAGTCACTGCAGCTGAACCAGAGAAACAACCCGTGCCGATATCAGTCGCCCCTATACACAAGAAGAAATCTTGGAAGCGAAAGTCAGCTCATTTAGTAAAGGAAAAAACTCTTCCACTACTAAGGGAAGAAGTGCACGAGGGCCATAATGAGAACAGGAGGAGGAAGAGGCAGAACTCATAAACAAGGCGGTAAACACCTGATCCCTGTCCCTGAGTGAGCTGTGAGACATACGAAAAGATTTCAGCCATCATCCAGGCAAGAATGTTGTCACCTGGCTTCTCCGATGCTGGGATATTGGGGCCAGTGGCCTGGAAATAGAGGGTAAGGAAGCCAAGCAGCTGGGATCCCTTTCTAGGGAAGGGGGCATTGACAAAGCGATTGGAAAAGGGGCACAAGCCCTCAGCCTCTGGAGGCAACTCCTGTCTGCCATGAAGGAAAGGTATCCCTTCAAGGAAGATGTTAGATGTCACCCAGGCAAGTGGACTACCATGGAGAGAAGTATCCAGTACCTGAGGGAATTAGCTGTGCTTGAGGTGATTTATGATGACCTGAAAAACAAGCAGTTATCCAAAGATCCAGATGAAGTCAAGTGCACATGAATCATGTGGCGGAAGTTGGTATGGAGCACACCATCGTCGCATGCCAACTTGTTGGCAATACTGACCTGGAAAGAT
>WAAD01033588.1:29160-43275 GCA_013389945.1 Fregata magnificens | reverse complement strand
ATTTTTATTCCATTGGAGATAAATACTCTTAAATGAGTTTTTATTAAAGACACTGGGCATAGATACTCCCAACAGATGAAATTCTCAAAGGTAGTAATCATTTAAGAACACAAGACTGTCTCATTTTCAAAAACACTCCTGTGGCTCAGAGACTTAAAAATTTATCCTTCATCACTAATAGAGAAGCATGAAATAAAAAAAAAATTAAAGTGTTTGGATATTTTTAAATTTTTGTTTTAAATAGTTTCTTAAGGAGGATATTTTTCTTTTCTGAAACCAGGATATTTTTCTTCCTTTCACAAGACTGAGGGAGACCAAAGAAACCAAGAATAGGGACAGGTTGGATCTGCCTCGAAAGGCATAGCTGGGCTCTGGAGGAGCTCTTCTTGCTTCTTCTCTTGAGAGGAGGACATGAGACAGCAGGACACCCCTAACGCAATTGCTTGGACATCTACATTGCAGGCAGGTGGGACATGGATGAGGAAACCAGCTAAAAGGGAAGTCTCAAAGAAGCAGAAGACATGAATCACATGGGAAATTCCAGGGAAGAGCAGATTTCAGAGGGGCTGGTAAAGAAAGCAAGGTGATAAAATGAGGATCCGGCACTGGCAAAAGGGTCACAAGACTTGGAAATATTCTGCAAGGTACTGATGGCTCCTTCTGTTTGAGACACAGCAGTCTGTGATGGCAGACTAATATATTCCATTGTCATTCATTATCATTGTTTCAAATTTCCCTGAAGACAAGTGGCTGAAAAGAAACTCCCCCTACAGAATTGAGAGAGAAAGGCAGGGAGCTGGGAGAGACAGACAGACAGACAGAAGGAGAGGGAGAGGGAGAAGGAGAGAGGGTAGGAACATAAGGGTTTGTGACTCTGTGACTCAACATAATCCTACACACACAAAAAAATTAATAGAAAATACTTCAAGGATGGAAATATATTCACAGAGGAAATAATGTTCTAAGGCTCCTTAATCATAGTGAAAGTGAAACTTTCTCCACTAACTCCACTCTAACTGTCACATTGTACCTGTGTACAATTTTAATTTCATTTCAGAACACATCGATGGTAAAAAATAATTTTAAATTATATACATTAATCTCAACAGAATAATGATATTTTCATTGAGCTTAGTATGCTACAAAAGCTCAGAAATAAATAACATGTAAGCTTTATGAAGGTTGCTGATTTTTCAGATATGAAAGAGTTAGCTGAAAAGCAGATTGTGGACAATTATGGGCATTTTATGATGTATGCATTATTAGATGTAGCTCAGGCAGCAGACCTGAGGTCATCTGTGTGGTGCAATTTGACTGGTGTGAAAGTTACTTTAGGGCAGTGTTCTCAAAGCGTGGTTTCAATTTTAAAGCTCAACAGGGACACAGGGTGTTATTGGTTACTGTCCTGCCTACATGACATGAAGACAACTGTACATAATTAAAATATTTCCAGGAAGCATCGGAAGACCACTGAGCACACTGTGGATCTCTTGAACCTTATAGAGTTTCAAAATATAAAACCTGTAAAAACCAGTCTGGTGTTTAACAATGGCATATATTAAAAAGAGAAAAAAAGAGAAGCCACTTGTGTAGTTGTGTCTTTGAATTCTATTTTAGAGCAGGAAGACAAATTTGATGAAATTAGCACTTTATGACTGAAATTTGTAGAGTGCAAGGAGTGCAAAGTCTGAATATTTTTTCATGGTAAGGCTTATAATGTTCACAAGAATGGATATTTCAGACTCTAGTGTACCTCCATCAATCCTAGAGTCATCTGTCTTTCTCTGAGTTTTACACATAAAAGCTCTCCAGCACTCAGTATCTAGTGCATGAGTATTTCCTCATTACAAGGTGAAATTTATACAACTGTATGTAAGAAAAGCTTTTAAATAAGGAAGTACATATGACTGAACACAGCAAACCAACTTTAATTTCAAATACTTTTTAGGTGTGTTAAACTTTCCATATGCTTCAAAGTATTTGCGCTAAAACAAACAGATTGCATTTGTGTGGGAAAGAGGAACAGAGATATTTCCTGGTGAAGTTCATTAAGAAGTCTAAATAAAAATTTTATCTTGTAGATTGTTTTAATAACTGTCTGTATATATACTGGAATAAAGTGTAATGTTTTCTTTGAGAGACTGAAGATTCCCTCACTGTACTGCAAGTTAGCTGTTTTCCTGAAACACAAGGATGTGATCCAGTGATACTCTTGATTTATGACTTTAATCCTTTAGTTTATTGAAATATAAGGAATTTACCAAGTTAATCTGAAGTGAGGTGACAGATCACAATACTTGTGTATGAAAATCAGGCATATAAGCAGAGAAAGGCAGAACTTTGAAAAAAAGCTGTATCTATATATGGCATTAAAGGGAAAAATCTTAGCAGCAGGCACAGTAATTGCTGGAGGATGAAGACAATACTGTTAAACAGAAAATCAATTGCAACATTTGTACACAAAGTGACTTATATTGCATCCTGGCATTGAACCTTAAACTTAATTGCCACTCAATAGGTCTGTCCTTTCCAGTTCTCCTTTCTAGTTTATTTCTGTGTTAAAAAATGACAAGTCCTAGACAACAAGTTATCTGATACTCTGAAAAGCTTTGACTGCATAGGTCTACTTTCTTGTGTTCCAAAGGGCTCTGTGCCCATTAGAAGGAAAAGGTTGCATCTTGAGTAGGTTAATATGAAATAAAATCTTGGTGAAGACAAAGCAGACAGTGGACTTAACGAGTTAGGACCAACTCAGTAAAGGCTTAAGTTAACCCATTCATCGTCACTTAAATCAGTGTTTAAATCAGCTGTTCCTGTAGCAGCCCTGAGTCAGGTATCAAAACTCCCTATAGGTTACATGGAAAGAGTTAAGTGTCTGGTGATAAAATTCATGACCACTAGTACACAAAACAGTTCAGTAATAATACCCCAAGTCAGGAGGAATTAATGAAGAGAGGCTGTATCTTAACTCCCTCCCGCCCTGAGTCTTCAGGCCATGCACTTTCATGCAGACCAGTGGCAGGTCACAATCCAGTCTGGCATTCCTCATAAGGACTAAGGACATGGTCCTCTTAAAATGAGGCAGCAGGTAATTCTTCTCAAATTTAATAAGGAAAGGGGAGACCTAGACTCAGTTACATTTGCAGTTGGGACAGATTCAAGCCTACAGGAAAGGACACACTACTAGTTTAAATTTATTGGGGGAAACAGTCAGAGAAACTCCTAGTTCACATTCTGAATGAAATAATAACTAAGACAGATCCTGTCCTATATAGACAGATCCTCACTGGGGCATAGGCATGAGACAATTCTGAGCATTCACTTACTGGTGAATGTGTACACAGACAGAAAATTTAAACAGATTTTTTTGAGAAATGTTTGTTCTTACTCCCCAGAAGGACAGCTAAAAAGGTTAAAACACAGTGAAGGTAGGCCTTGACTGGACGAAATTAAAATATCTGCTTTCAGTGTAAGGCAGCTCACCTAGTTTAGTTTATTCTTCCACCTGTATCCTGTACCATCAGATAGAAAACTTCCCTTAGCGCTATTCATTTCAGCCCAGCTATGTCCATCTCTTGTAGCTGCAAACTGGAAAACCTTGTTTCCTAGCCATACCAGAAATGAGGAGTTCCTACTTTCTTGAAGGAAGTCTTTCCTCCAATATGGTTCCCATACCTCTTTAACATTGATCAGTTATCAATCTGCAGTAGCAAGACCTTATGGGACCTAGCCATCATATAAGGAAAGAGAGGGAAATAAAATAAACTAACCAGCATTGTTGATTAATCTACTGCTGACATAAAAGAAATTCCATATTGACACCCATTACTGAACCTTACTCTTACAAGAGGACAGCACAATAAGCCTTTCACACAGGTGCATAATAAGCAGGAGTATTGAAACTTACCAGTCAGTATGCTGGAGCCACTGAACTTCTATATCCTGCATTCCCTACAACTTACAAATTAAGTCTTTCTTCTCAAACTTATGACAAAGGTAAATATCCGTAATGAATGAGGAAAAAAATAAAGGACACAATCTTTAATGGGACCTGAAGTTGGCTCAGGTAAAGCTTCCCATTTACTGTTAGAAGTGCTCATAGACAATGCATATAACAGTATTTCAGAATTATTGTATTGCAATGTCCTAAGTACATTAGCCAAGAAAGAATTGCTTAAAAGTATTTGGGATGTGATGCAAACTTCTTAAATGTAACTTTCCATTTAGGAAATAGAAAATCAGAATAACTGGAAGGGAAAGGTCTGGGTTTTTCACACTGCATGATGGGAATTATACTTTTGAATATTTCGGTTTCTGTCTTAATTTAACACTATCTACAATTTTACTGAATTAAGTATCCTACCTCTATAATATTGATTCTATGTGATGCAGAAGAGCTTCTAGGCAAGTTTAGACTTCTGCAATGATAATTACATTTCTATGTATCTCAAAGGATCTTGGTAGACATTTACCTTATCTAAGAAATAGGAGTATATATGTGATTCTAAACTGCACTGAAATTGAATAATGCAGGGAATATATCACTCAGCTAACCATATATGTCTGCATTACTATTAAATCCTTTGTTGTGGTTTAACCTGGTAGGCAGCTAAACACCACACAGCCGTTCGTTCACTCCCCCCAGTGGGATGGGGGAGACAATAGAAAAAAAAAGGTAAAACTCATGGGTTGAGATAAAGACAATTTAACAGGACAGAAAGAAAAGGGAAGATATAATAATAATGATAAAAGAATATACAAAACGAGTGATGTNTATCACTCAGCTAACCATATATGTCTGCATTACTATTAAATCCTTTGTTGTGGTTTAACCTGGTAGGCAGCTAAACACCACACAGCCGTTCGTTCACTCCCCCCAGTGGGATGGGGGAGACAATAGAAAAAAAAAGGTAAAACTCATGGGTTGAGATAAAGACAATTTAACAGGACAGAAAGAAAAGGGAAGATAATAATAATAATGATAAAAGAATATACAAAACGAGTGATGTACAATGCAATTGCTCACCACCTGTTGACCAATGCCCAGCCAGTTCCCAAGCAGCAGATCCCCGCCCAGATTTTCCCCTAGTTTGTATACTGAGCATGACATCATATGGTATGGAATATCCCTTTGGTCAGTTGATGTCAGCTGTCCTGGCTGTGTCCCCTCCCAGCTTCTTGTGCACTCCCAGCCTACTTGCTGGTGGGGCTGAATGAGAAGCAAGAGAAAGCCTTGACTCTGTGTAAGCACAACTTAGGAATAACTAAAACATCAGTGTGTTATCAACACTATTCTCATCTTAAATCCAAAACACAGCACTACACCAACTACTAGAAAGAAAATTAACTCTATCCCTGATGAAATCAGGACAGCCTTACACTTGCATTTTGTATGTATCAGGTACGTTTGTTTAGGTCTAATATTAAAGCTGGTATAATGAAGGATTTACTGAATCCAAGGACTGAAATCTATGCTCAGGTTAATTGATATTGATTTGTAAGTAACATGACATTCAAAAACATTAATATCACAAGGGGTGATCACATAAATTAATGAAATTATTCTGTCAGATCTAATGGCAACAGAAAATGTAGCATTCAATTTGCCTAGAGAACTTTTTCTACAGTATATAGAGCTATTGCTAGAGCCATTTGACAGTCCAGTCCTTTAGTAATCACATGATTTTAGAGAAGAAAATGTATCAGTGTGAGTTCCTAGAGGAGTTTTCAATGTGTTCAGTGGCTCAAAAATAAGAACTGAAACATGGCTTGATTAGAGTGTACAAACACATCCAGAAGGGTAAAACTGTGGGTCCTAACAGCAGATCTAGCAGAGTAGCTTGATCAAGGAACTTGATACATTAAAGCCAGAAATAAGGTGCTAATTTTGGACAGTGAGTGAGATAACCAACATTATGAAGGACATGTGGGATTCTACTGACAATTTCAAACTACTTGCCTTTCTGGAAACCAAACACAAGGATTAGTCCCAACAGTCTGTGACAGGTATGCCAACTCTATTTTAAGAGTTTCTGCTTATTATCTGTTCTGGTGTAGTATGTTTTTACTTCAAACAAGTGAACAGAAACAGCTGGTTTGAAAACACTTCCTGGGCAAACAGGACCTGAATTTTATGCCAAATGGCATTCAAAACACAGTTTGACAATACATAAATGTCTGTGTGTCCACAATACTAGCTTTATTTTCAATGTATCAGTCAAGAATGTCTGCTACATGCTTAGCTGAAAATAAATCTTTCCATAAACAATTTTTAGAAATTTTGCTGCATAAAACATAGAAACAAAAACATAAGTGAAAGATGAGATTCTCCAAAAAAAAAAGAAAACCACAGGTTTACTTTGGTAAAGAGATTTGATGTTAGTAAGAATGACACTATTTGTTCTGATATTGAATTTCCTGTTATATATTATTCAAAAAGAAAACCCTATCTTTTGGTGAAAAAAAAGAACAAAAATTAAAAATCCTGTCTTATGGAAAAAAAAAAATATAATCTCCATAGACAAAACTAAAACAGTGATGTGATCCTTTTAATTATTCCCTATTTTCTGGGAACCACCTCCTGATAAGGAAGTAGATTACTTGGACATCAAAGTAGACCATGGTGTCTCTATATGGTGCACTTCCTTATGGAAGAACTTGTGACAAAACAAAACACAGGTTATGACTTAAAAATTTCCAGAGTGATGTAATGACTTGTCGTATTTTAACCCCAGCCAGCAATAAACACCACACAGCCGCTCGCTCCCTCCCCCCACTGGTGGGATGGGGGAGAGAATCAGAAGAGTAAAAGTGAGAAAACTCAGTGGTTGAGATAAAGACAGTTTCATAGGCAAAGCAAAAGCCACCCATACAAGCAAAGCAAAACAAGGAATTAATTCACTGCTTCCCATCGGCAGGCAGGTGTTCAGCCATCTCCAGGAAAGCAGGGCTCCATCGTGCGTAACGGTTACTTGGGAAGACCACCATCACTCCAAACAGCCCCCCTTTCCTTCTTCTTCCCCCAGCTTTAAATGCTGAGCATGACGTCATAGGGTATGGAATATCCCTTTGGTCAGCTGGGGTCAGCTGTCCCAGCTGTGTCCCCTCCCAACTTCTTGTGCACCCCCAGCCTACTCAGTGGTGGGGTGGGGTGAGAGGCAGGAAAGGCGTTGGCTCTGTGTAAGCACTGCTCAGCAGTAACTAAAACATCCCTGTATCATCAACATTGTTCTCAGCATAAATCCAAAACACAGGCCCATACTAGCTACTATGAAGAAAATTAACTCTACCCCAGCCAAAATCAGCAGGTGACTAGAGAAAATTCAGGATTCCACATTTCTGCATTTGTCTTGGAATCAACTCTCTAGGAATTTACCAAAGTGTAAGAGCTCACAGTACTACCTATGAAGATAATGAAGGAGACCAGAAAGCAATGAGGGCTGCCCAGTATCACCAGAGTTGATATCTCTTTTTCACTTCAACAGAAATGGCAGACTCAGCTTGCACAAAGTGGAATTGCCCTTAGCCTGAGTGAGAACATCCGTCCTTGAGATAAACTACCAGAAGACTTCAGGAAAATAAGCCATCTGGAAAGGTCAGTTCAGTTCATGAACTTAGAATTGGCAACAGGAGAACAGCAGTGGGCATTCAAGCCTGTAATTTCTGCCCTCTGTTCTTCAAAGCATTGGTGCATCAGTGAAAGAGTGCTCAAGCTGGACATATAGGAAATGCTTCCCCAACAGCCAAGTGAGAACCTAGCTAGATGGTCCAAACCCATAAAATTTGACTACAGTAGAAGACTTAGAATCATAGAATCATAAAACAGTTTGAGTTGGAAGAGACCTTTAAAGGTCATCTAGTCCAACACCCCCTGCAATGAGCAGGGACATCTTCGATTAGATCAGGTTGCTCAGAGCCCTGTCCAACCTGACCTTGAATGTTGCCAGGGATGGGGCATCTACCACCTCTCTGGGCAACATGTTCCAGTGTCTCACCACCCTCATTGTAAAAAATTTCTTCCTTATATCCAGTCTGAATCTACTCTTTTTTAGTTTATAACCATTACCCTTTGTCCTATCACAACAGGCCCTGCTAAAAAGGTTGTCCCCATCTTTCTTATAAGCCTCCTTAAATACTGAAAGGTTGCAAAAAGGTCTCCCTGGAGCCCTCTTTTCTCCAGGCTGAAAACCCCAACTCCCTCAGCCTTTCTTCATAGGAGAGGTGTCCCGTCCCTCTGATCATTTTTGTGACCCTCCTCTGACCCGCTCCAACAGGTCTATGTCTTTCCTGTACTGGGGACTCCAGAGCTGGACACCGTGGTCCAGGTGAGGTCTCACCAGAGCACAGTAGAAGGGCAGAATCACCTCCCTCGAACTGTTGGCCACACTTCTTTTGATGCAGCCCAGGATACAGTTGGGCTGCGAGCACACATTGCCAGCTCATGTCCAGCTTTTTATCCACCAGTAACCCCAAGTCCTTCTCTGCTGGGCTACTCTCAATCCCTTCATCTCCCAGCCTGTATTGATACTGGGGGTTGCCCTGACCCAGGTGCGGGACCTTGCACTTGGCCTTGTTGAACTTCATGATGCCCACTTCTTGAGCTTGTCCAGGTCCCTCTGGATGGCATCCCATGCCTCAGGCATGTCAACCACACCACTCAACTTGGTGTCATCTGCAAATTTGCTGAGGGTGCACTCCATCCCACTGTCTATGTCATTGAAGATATTAAAGAGTACTGGTCCCAATATGGACCCCTGAGGGACACCACTTGTCACTGATCTCCATCTGGACATTGAGCCATTGACCACTACCCTCTGGATGCGACCACCCAACCAATTCCTCATCTACTGAACAGTCTACCCATCAAATCCATATCTCTCCAATTTAGAGAGAAGGATGTTGGTGGAGGACCATGTCAAAGGCCTTACTGAATTCCAGACAGATGACTTGTTGGTAAGGTACACGATACCTCATTCTTTTCACAGCATAACAAGTTTTCGAGGTGTCACAGGACTTCTTGTTGTTTCAAGAGGCATCTATTACTGTATAAATGTTTAAATACCTGCCAGAGGACATTGTGTTGGTGTGGCCATTCCCTTGTTCAGACTCCAATGCCCCCATCAAATGTTGGATTGTGCCTGAGGAAGAGCTTCCCCAAAAGGAGTCTAGTTTGTGTGCACTGAATCCACTTTGAGACCAAAGCAGCATGTGCAAAGTGGAGACCATCAGGGGATTTGATTGAAAAGCACGTTACTGCCCAAAACCAAATTGTTGTTAGACATAGCCTATATGGTTTAGAATGTGAAGAATGGAATGGACACCATACTACATCTCTATTTAATTTATCCATCAGTCAGTTGTCTTGATCAGAATAAGCAAGGAAGGCAGGCAAGGAAATTGGTGTAACACAGAAGGAAAAAGAGGAGAATTTAGGATGCTGACATTTGGAAAGCATAAAAATTTAAGTCCCTTTTAGGAGTAATTTTTAATTACAAATATTAGTATTACAATTGACACTATAAACTTAATTCTGTCACAAAGTGAAAAAGAAGTTCACTGTTACTGCAGTTCATGACAGTAATAGAGGAGAATGGACAGTTATCCTAGGATAAATTGAAGTGTTTAAACTGTAGCCTGTGGTACCATTCACCTTGTAGCGAATATATATTAAACCGTCCTCTAGTAACCTGAATAATTTACCATTATTAGGATAATCTAGTTTACCACTATTGGACTTTGATATTGGTTTTGGTTATCAGTAAACAGTCACACGTACAAAACAAAATCCCAGGTATTCCTTTCTCTTATCAGGGAATATAAGGAAAAATTTACATTTAATTTTTAATATGGTCCAAATTGAGCTTGTTTTAGAAAAAGTGCTATTATGGTTTAAGTATTTGCTAGCTGCCCTTTAGGTGTACTCCCTGCATTTCTTAAACAGAAGAATTTAATTACACTGAAGCACAAGATAAACTCAAAAAGCAAGGTTAAGAAGAAACAGAACTTTCTTTTCAAATCAAATATATTGCATAACTGTTGATTTCATTTTCTTCAAATATTTTTTTCAAATACACAACAATCAAAACAAATAATTTCTCCAAAGCATGAAAATAGAGAGAAGGGCCAGTAGGCATGTGGAAATGCATACTGAGAGTGATTAATACTTTATTTTGTATGTTTTTGCTGTTCAGACACAATGACTATAACACTATTTTAATACCAGCCAGATTACACCTAAGAGAAAAACCTCTGAGACAGTTTATCTATTTACAGTAAATAAAACTATATATTAATAATAAATAATTTGCACCAGGTTACAATAGGACTGAGCCTGACCAAAGAATGTTCTCCGTACAGCTCTCAAAGGGAATAATTAGTTCCAAGTCTGCTCTGCATTGGGATATTTCAGATTTATTTTAACATTAAGTAAGAACAAATATTCATGAGTGAAATTTCTTCTCATAATAATGGAGAAAGATGGATTTCTTGCACACTTGAGTGTCTCCAAAATTATAAGTTTTCATATAAAATATATTGCTTTCCTGCAGAACAGTACCAAACTTAAAGCTCCGGATATGTGCATACACTATTTAGAGTCAACAGTGTGATCCTCATTCCTGAGCTGCCTGTGAGACTGATGGACAAACTTAAGAATCTTTTAGCCAACATAAATTTGATAATAATGTACTTTATATTCAGGCTATTTGTAGTGTACAGTTAATTTTTCTTGGCTTCCAGATAGATTGACTAATTAGCAGATGTTCAAGTAGCAAAATATTCTCACTTCCTAAGCATCAAATAAATTGCTTAGAAGTTTACAATTAAACAATTGTAAAGGGGAGGAGAAACCATGGGGAAAGGAGGGAGAACCTAAGGCTGTCAGCAGCAACTCAAAAGATTGGATAGCTCCAGAAACAAAATGACCATTTGAAATGATCAGTCTGTGTTAAAAGTATGATATTTCCGATGAATTTAGGCTTAAGATTAAGAAAAGGGAGAAATTATATGTTTAATTCCTCTTCCCTTGCAAAATATATTAGCTTGACTACAAAGAAAAGAGGGTACATCATGTTGCTTTGGCAGTACAAAACCAAAATGGACTCTCAGGAACAGCAGCCTCTAACTGGATCTTATGTTGCTGGAACGTCTTTAGATCAAAACCTTTCCAGGTCCTGGCAAATGGAGGGAACACAGTAGCAGCAAGAGCGTGGTCAGACCATTCCTTTCTTTCTAAGTGAAGCAGAGGGGACAGACTGAAAAATCATACTCAAATGTACCCTGACTGACAACGTGGTCCCTGCAGGACTGAAATATCCATCTCATAAGCTGTTTGAAGTTCCCTGTGCTATTTGTATTGCTTATTGCAAGAACTGGGCAGCTAAAAGCCTGGATCCCATGTCTTTATCTGCTACAACCATGAAAGCCAACATATTCTGTTCTACTGTCAATGCATCTGACGCAGGAGGAGATCAGCTGTCTGTCTTTGAGGCTTGGCTATGTCCACAAAGTGGGAAATGTAAGAAGCAGACAGGCATAGATCACTGCAGAAAAAAGAGGAATGGTGTTTTCAGAAGTTATTTTACTGGTGTAGAGGAAGACTAAAACACCTAGAGGCAGATGTGACTGGATATAACAACAATAAAGGCAGCCAGAATAGAAACTGTTTGGTGTTATCGGCAATAGGAGGTAGTGTTTTATGAAGATTTTCAGGCCTAGGATATTTACTGGGGGTTAAGATAGCCGACAATCTGCTGTACAAATAGCAGTAGGATTTCCTCAGCCTGCTGTAAAATTTCAAATAAATTAACTTCCCAAGCTTTAGGAAAGCTTTAGATTTTTCTGAAGCTCAAGGAGAACTTAAGCTGTTTGCAAAGGACAGCCTGAAAAGTCAATTGGGGATTTTAAAGGATATGGAGGAGTTGTTACCCCACTTGATCTGTGAGTACTTGCAGCTTAAAATTAGCTGCAAAATTCTGTAAAACTAACCATCGTCACTGGACAATGCAAGGTCATGATAAGGACAAAGCATATAAAATAAAAGAATGACAGTGTCATCCCATGTGAGACAGACACAAAGAATGCAGAACACATGACCCACTATACTGTGGACTGCCACAATAACAGGGGCAATAAAAGACATCTAAAACAATTTCTACAATACCTAAGGCTTTCTGAATATGCGTTCATCAATTTTTTTGGAGGAAAATTTGTTTACATAGAAAAGATTTTCTAAATGTGACAGTTATCTAGCATTATATGAAACTTCCAAAAGCATCTTGAACCAACCACTACTCCCCAAATCCCCTCCATTCAAATACAGCCTGCACAGTAGATATTCATATGCCAATATCTTTACATCTAATTATATCCAAATATTATGTGGTATTGAAGAATCTTTCCTATGTAGATAAGACCAAATCTACACTCTCTGCAAATGTATTTTGACAGTGAAATTTTTCTCTTACTCATTGCATAGAGTAGGAATGAAAGAAAAAAATAAGTAGACTTCAGTGTTCAAAATTACAACTACATATGCCAGAGGAAATGATAGCAGACCAGCATGCACTGTTGATAATTATTCGACTAATGCAAATATGTAGGTCTGAATCACTGTTCTTAGAAAAGGATGGAAAATTCCATCTTAGCTTTGAGAAGCATTGCCTCTTAATCTATCATTAATGCACAGTTGCTGTTTAAAAATAAAATGCTGCACTTTCTTCATTTGGTTTATATCCTAAATTCACCCAACAAAGAAAAATAAAGAATTATAAAAATTATTCTTAAAATTGTTCTTGATAAATAGTTAACATCGGGGGGTACGTTTCTTTTTGTACTAGAAATTTAGGTTCTGATTAGAAAAATAGTTCTGAGTATTTGAAAACTGCAAATATTGTGAAAACAGAAAAATTCCACTGAGAAAAACTATTTTTAAGCCAACAAGAAACAACCCTTCTGAGAGTTTTGTACCATTTGTAACTTGATCCAAATATGGTACATTGTTTTAACAAAAACACAAATATTATTTGTACCTGTAAAGAAAACAAAATGGTACCAATAATAATTAGATTGTTTGACTGTAAAAGTTGTAAGAATTCCATGTGTAAATTAAAACCCCTCTGCACTCAAATAAGATAAACTATGCCCTGCATTAATGGGACTTGTTTTGTGCTCTTGCCTGTCAAACACCTGCTGGTCGAGCAAGAGTGCTGACTGATTAAATTGATTAAACACCCATGTGGGGAGACTGTGTTGGTTTTTTAACTCACTGAAATGCAACAACTCACTTGGTGAGTGACAAATTGCTTTTGAAATAGATCATGTGTTTAAGAAGCAGTTATGTGGTGCCCTAGGAAAAAAATGACACTTGGGAAAATTTCACATTTAAATGTCACTTTCTTTTCACTTTTTACTTTCTCTACTAAAGTGAGGGAAACTGTAAATTTGTAGACTTTCCTATACTGATCATAGCAAGAACAAGATATCAACATTTTCTACTGTAATATACAATAATGTTTCACAGTTTTATCATTTTAATTTCTGTACAATTACAGGTGTCATCATGATGATGAAATTCATGTGACAGGGAATAGAATTTTTATAGTTATATCATCTCCTTAATCCATCAGTTATACATAAAAGAAGTCTAATGTTGCAGGAAAACTCTCAGTAGGAGTGAGAGAAATAGCACTAATTCATAGAAACCATCAACTAGTTTGCAAGTTTAGAAAAAAAGTGTTGATATATGTGCAACAAATTATGCAACAACAAAAAAAATAGATCCACGTGGAAAAATGTAGAAAAACAACTAAAACATCTGAATTGATCTATTGATCTGAATTACTGATGAAAAATGGATGCAAAAGTTCATGGTACCTTAGTGTGTTGGATACTAAAGTATGTTTTTAGTATTTGCATTGCGTACGTAAGTACTATTTGTTAATAGTAGATTTTATGTTGAATTTTAGAAGTATGATTTGCAAAGGATAGATACACTTACTCTGCTAAAATGGAGGAGCAAGCGTTCTGCACCACACAGCCCTCAGTCCTGGTTTACCAATTATCCAGGTTGAGAACCTGACATAACACACTATTTTTCCCTTCCTTCCCATGCAACTA
>WAAD01033588.1:15559-29118 GCA_013389945.1 Fregata magnificens | reverse complement strand
GCTTCATTTTTATGAAAACAGAAATAGATACAGGTCCTTTCTATGGCAAAATGTCGGGGGTGGGGGTGGGGGTGGTGGGGAGTGGTTCACATTTCAGTTTCATTCTGATGGGACATCAAAGAATGACAAAAGTTGAAAAGTGCTCAGAAATACAATTAAGACACAAACACTGTATCTTTAAATGTCTCAGTGAAGCAATATTTTTGCACATCTGACTTATTTTGTTCAAAGAAACTATTAGTCTTTTTTAGAGGAAATTTCAGAAATGTCTTTACAAAAATTTAAAAATAAAAACCTTTATTTTTTTTCTGATATTGCTAATATCTTAGATAATAGAACTAATAGAGAAAATATGCTCCATTTGGTTACATCTTGCTCCATGGGCTCTTACTGCTAGTGCTTGCATGCCTTATTCCATAAATATAATTTGCATGGTAATTGAGACAAAGAAAAACTTTAAGGAAATGAGTTTTCCTTGGTGAAGTATTGCCTTTTCTATGTGTGTATCTTCAGACAGTCCTTGAAACATATTACTAGCAAAACCAGAGGAAAACCCTAAGTGTTATACTTTCTGTAAGCTGCCTCTTCCTTTCACACCAAAATGTTAAATCAATGCAATTGTTCTTTAGCAGTCTTTTAAATTTTTGGTGTGGTCAAAGAGTTCAGGAAGTGCTTTACTATTACGACTACTTAAGAAACATCAAGGTCTGCGATGTCTGAGGAGACCATACATTAAACAGGCAAAAGGATCCATGTGCTGTCAGACTCTTCTGAAGTGCTCTTTGGTAGAATTTGTTATGTTGGTATTTATCTTATGAAAAATTCAATGGATTCTCGAATTAATAAGCTGGAAATAAAACATATTTCTTACGTTGTTAGGTGGAGGGAGTATATTATGCCTTTTGTTATCTTGTTCGGTCAAAGCTGGTGTCCAGTCCAGAAATAATAAAGTTCAATAGCACTATTCTCTTTGTCTAAGTACTGTGGCCATTTTGACTATGTACCACAGAATTAATCCTCATCCTCTTAAATCATTTCTTGATTTTTTTCTGTCTAAAGCCACTCCTTCTGTCATGAAGTCATTGACTGGTCTGCATTTTAGAGAGCTTTATACATACCTCTGGAAGAGCTTTTACAGGATTCTGTGGAAGGCTTACTTGACAGATCACGATTTGACAGAAGGCCATTGGCAGCAAAGTGCAGACTGATAGATATTTAGATATAGCAAGGCATTGAAATATTAAAGGAACGTGTGCGACCCATGATTTGAAGGCTGGCATTTAAAATGAAGTTCACTAATGCCTTTTCCTTTCCATGTGCAATTTCAACCTGTGACTGAGTTCAGTGTTTATTAAAGCTATCACTCAGTTAAATGGGAGATAACAAAGACAGCAAGAAGAAAGAGGGGGAAAAGGTAGAGCTGGAGGATCTCTAGAGAACTTAAAGCAATTTAGTAAAACTGCTGATTTCTAAATTCTTTAAAAGTTAAGGCTAACTTTTTGATAAAATTATTTAAAACGTGAGAAAAAAAATCTCTTTCTGTGTATAAGCTGTGTGAAACCCAAGAAGGTTAGACCAAAACAAATGTAAGATATTTAAAAGTGCAGAATTATTTGTCTGCTTTCTCAGTGACATGTAAATATTCAAAATAGCATTTCTCACTTTGTAGTTTTCATCGTGAACCAGTAAGTTCACAGCCATGAAAAACACATATGCATATCTACCTATCTGTCTACCTATCTATCTATCTGTATATGCACACAGTGCACTTATAGAAACATATACAGGCACACAGGTTTTCTACTTCACAGTTGGCACTGGGTCAGATAGAGTGGCAGCATCGCATTTTATGTTTTCAGGATCTGACAGTGATGTGGGCAGATTTTAAAAAAAAATTGCTGTTAGATCCAACTTTACCAATAAAGATGTTTTATGTTTAATAAGCGGAACAAAAATGCTCAGATCAGGAAAAAGAAGGAGGAAAAAGAAAAGAGGAAGACTAAGATGAGCACTAGTACAAGGCTGCAGAGAAAATGCAGTGGAATGAAGTTTTATATTGTCCCCTGAACCGAAAGCCTGGTAGTGAGCGTTGTAGGCTTTTTCAGCTATCATCTTCAGGGAAAGGCACTGGACTGTAACTTGGGAAACCATGATGATGTGGCAAGCCAGTACAAACTGCTTCCCCACAGTGCAGCACTTTCCCACATAGAAAACACCAGTAGAAAACGGTTATCAAAGTGCTAGTAAAAGCTTGTTCCTCTTACATGATACTGTTAAAAACTGAGGCTCACTAGGGTTAATTCAGACAGCAGCCTCTAACCCCATAACTGCCCTGTGACTGCACCCTCTGACGGATATGAGGAGAGGAAGGAAACCCCAGCCACCTCTGTCCACTTTTCCTGGAAGCAAGCTTTAGAGACACCAAGCACATTTATAGCCAAGCAAGAACAATGGATGGAGAAACACAGCCCAGGTGACACAGATGGAAATGGTCTAAAAATATTTGTCTAACTATCAGGGACAGCAGAACAGCATGGATCCCAGCCCATGCAGGGTTTTTGCCCCTTTGGTGTTTGCCTGAAGGTGATCTGTGTCATTCAAAGGTACTTCAAATAAGCTGTGCAGCAATGTCTTGAGATCAGGAGAGGATCCAGCTGTGTGACAATAGTGACATCTGACTTGTGGTGGAATGAGTTCACATTCCTGCCTGAAGTCCCCCACCACAGAGGAAGTCCTGAAACATGCATTGAAAGTGCAGTAAGGCCATGGAACATGATTTGCATGCTGAAGTATCATACATCATTCATAACTCAATAAGGACTGGGGAGTTTCTTTGCCCCAGAACTACGTGATACAAGGGTTATATGATGTAAGGAGTAATTCAGAGGGCCTGAAGCACCTGGAACCCCTGAGAGCAGAATACTTACAGCTCAATGATTCACCATACGCCCTTAATAGCCATTTTTTTAAGTAATCTTATTTATTCTAGGATGTGCAAATGAGACTGCAGGTACTTTCTGTTTGGCAATGAAGCAAAGCAGGTGAGGTTGGAGTGATGTCTCCAAGACATGTTGTCAACCCTGTCTGGAAACTCAACTCAGTTAGAGCTGTTAAAAGGAAACTAGAAGGAAATAATCAGCATGAAGTTGTCAAGATCCATGAATTCCAGATTTGGTGAATAAAGAATTTGTATTTCATAATATAAACCATAGAAATGGTAAGACCACGTCAGACCAAAGGTCTGCCTATGTTCGTATCTTGTCCCTTCTGTGTTTCTTCTTTTACTTTTCCTAAACAAAAGAGTAAAATCCACAGCTGCAATGTTTCACAATAGAGATTATTCAGGCAGCGAGTCTGGGCCATTTATGATTAACAACGTATTTTCTCTTAGAACAAGGCATAGAGAAGTGCTGCATTTTGATGCAATTAAACTAGCTTTCCACTATGATCCCCCTCCCTCCTCCCTGGCTAAGGATAAGTATCATCTACTAGTTAGAACAGCTTTGTTTTTTTCCAGAATACAGACATAAGGTACATGGTGTTATCATGCTGTAAACTCTAACATGCATACCCATTATATATCCATTATGTAGAATAGAGTAGACATGGGTAAGTTGGAAAGTGTGACTGGGAATAACTTGCTTTGGCTGGACTCTGAGGTGTGTGACCACATCACCCAACTAGGAGCCTGTATTAGTGCACTTCTATGCAGTCTGCCCACATGTGAAAATATCTTCTCTTTCAAAGAACCATGAATTTTCAGGGAATGGATGTTGTTGAACACTGTGAAGCTTCTCTTTTTTTGGTGTGACAAAATAGCTAGTAAAAGGTTTGTTCATGGATCCATTATCCTGGCCTGTGTTTTAAAAATTGAATTGAATATATATGCCATCAGGTACAAATTTATGCAGAGAATGAAGCTGAATTAAAACCAGCTAGTATGTTACATACTGTCATGGGACATTGCATGATCACATATGCATGTTTTCACACCCACTGTTTTGTTCCTATACCAGCCCCTAACTAAACAGAAAGTGAGAAAGGGGGCAGCACGGGTGGAATGGGTTTTGATATTAAGAAAACAGTGAAGACAATCTCAATATGTAAGTATCAAATGCTGTTATTGTTCTTTTAGGACTGAAATATGTTATATCTTCCAAACAATCTGTGTCAAAATTTGCAGGCTTGATAGCACTGATTTACAAGCTATCTCACATCTGGAAACTACATAAATTATCTATGTATTCTGGTGAATAAACAAGACCATACAGTCATATAACAAGATCCTTGGGATTGCCACAATATTGTCTTTTCTCATAATACCCGTATTTCATTTTCATATTTGTGGCACTGCAATAATTAAGATTTACTGCCTAAGCGTTCATATCAAGCGTATCTGTGGTGACAAGATCAGTCCTGAAGGTAGATAATTTTCAAGAGGTAGAGAGAGAAATGCTGTATAGAAATTACCCCAAGTCACAAAGTATACCCATCCTGGAATACAAAGCTAGAATTTGATTTTATAAAGCAAGGTTAGTATGAGTCCAAACTAAAATAAGTCCTAGATATTTCGGGAGAGGGGGCAGGAGGATGGGGCGGGGCAGGGAAGGTGGGGCAGATATAATTACTTCTTCATATATCTATATATACATATACATATATATATACAGAGCAACAGGGGCATAAAACTGAAAGGTTGGAAAAGACATAAACAAATACCATGGAAGACTTGCATCATCTCCACAGTTATGGGAACCAATTTTCTCACCATACATAACAAAAAGTGCAGTTACACACCTTGTCTTCTATAGCCATTCTGAAGAGGGCATAATAAGGAATGAACAAACTTAGAATATATGATATACCAAGCATGGCATACCATGTCATGATATTTGGAAAGGGCATGTCTCCTTGTGCTATTAATTCACTAAGGATTTAAAGAGGCAGTTAAAGAACCAATTTTCAATGAAATATGCATTAACTGCACTTGTTGAGCTGTTTGATAATTATAAAACTGTAACTTATCTTGATGAAGTCAAGCATGTTCACATAGACATTCCAGTCATATATTTCTTCACGCACTTTTTGAGAATAGCTCATAAATCTTGATTTGCAACACCTTGTAATTCAAAACTGTAAACAAAAAAGATTTTGCACCCAGTAAATTTCAGGATGTCTCTGAAATTCACAAAGATTTGTCTTCACCTTTTCAGTTACAAAGCCTTACAGACTAGGATATTGCCTGGTGATGAGTACAGATTTTACTACTGAAAATAGGAAAATACTAAAGTAAATAATAACTTCCTTCATTATGGTGATTCCAATGACTGCTGGATACTATTTTGGCACTGTTGTAATGAAGTTTAAACATAGATTTTTTTTTTTTTATCTAGCCTTGAATAGCAGCTTCCCAAAATTTAGAAGTGTCACAGCGTTTTGCATGTGCCACGCTGTATCACCTCTTCTCTCCATTCTCAAAGGTATCATAAAACTGGACAGTGTTAAACAACTAAGAAAAATTTCTTACCATATCAAAACTCTTGTTGTTTTACTTGCTTGGTGAGCTACTGGTGTGTTCCAAGATGCCTATTACAAACATTGCAGGCAATAAATACATTTATCTCTTCTCTACAATAGTGCAAACGGAAATATGTAAAAAAGTGGGATTTCTGAGCTCCTGCCGGGCAAGTTATTCTGAAACTCTCAAAGAATCATGGATTGCAGCTGTATTACCTTCAGAGTTTATTCTATTTCAGAAAAGGTGAAATAAGAATGTAGTTACTATTGTTATTTCACTGAAACTATTTGTTATGATCCCAGTCTATTTCCAGCCCTTGTCAAACAGATCTAATAGCAATGCAATATAATTACATAAGCAATAGCTAACACTGCAACTGAGTTCTGTATGTCTATTTCTGATTTATACACTATTTCAGTTACATAGAGTCTGTGAAAGAAATAACATTTTTCCCTCTGAGTCTCATTCTCCTTTTGATGTGATCGTAATCAATGTGCCACATCAAATCACTGGAGTCCGTTGAATCTACTGCAACTACAAAGTTAGGTAAATTTGGNGTGACATGAAGAAAAGTGTCCATAGACTGTTGTAACTTGCACTTCTTTTGCAGCGTACGCCCTTGGCCATTCCTAAAGAAATGTGTAAATCAGCTGATTTTTGCAACTGACCTTGTTAACAATGGGGTTCTTTTTTCCTGTTTCTAAGCCTAATTTTCTTTAAAAATACTAAAACCTGAAAGTCCTTTGGGTATTGGAGAGATCCCATATTTACAGAACTTTACAGGTCTTTTTTTTAAAGCTCTGGTGTAACACATAAAATCAAGATTCCATCTCTGGAAATGCCACAGATTTCATTTCTGACATTGAACAAGGCATTTTTTTACACAGGTAGATATTTCAGCTACCTGTTTTTTTTCTTTACAGATTTATTTATTTACTATCACCTGGGATCTCTACATTCATCAGTGATAAACCATCCAAGCAAAGTAAATCATTTGGGTTTTTTTCCCAAACATGTCCTTTTTTCAAGCTGGTTACCACTCACTTGATTGATATGACTAAGGTATGTAGTTACCTGGCTGGGAACCTTGACTTCCTGTGTATGAACACTCTCTGAGCTGTACTTGTAGAAAAAATGTGATACTTCATTTGGGGAAATGCAATTATTTTTGTTTGGCAGTGACTATTTTAGGTTCTTTTTTGAGCAGAGGTTTATGGTGACATCTCTGTAGCCCATTTTCTTCTAAAGCTCGATGACCAGTACCAACATCCATTAAAAAAAAAAAAAAGAAATTAAATATCTCTTCTTATGTTTTTCTTGTCATTCAACAACATGTTCAGTTAGAGTTCTACAAGCTTCATCTGCCACCCAGCATGCATGGTAATGCATCACATACCTGTACCATTTATTAATGAACTCAGATTCCTTTTTTCTTCTATTTGTGACCATCAATGCTACCTCTCTGCTAGACCACAGCTGGTAAATTGTTTCTGTTGCAAAGAAGCAAAGTATGACCAAAAGTTTTAGTTTTCCTAAGTACTTGTTGAAATTTTGCCATATCTTTGCCATCTCCCAAGGTATTGAATTCTACATTCTAATTATTTTTCATATTATAACTCCAACCCCAATAGGAGCAAGAAATATTGGGGTTTTTTTTTTAACCTCCTCCCGGGGGTAGCAATTAATTCCCTTCTTCTTAAGAGGAAAGAACCTTGACTGTGACCCTCAAAACTGTGGTCTGACCTTAAGAAATAAGTCCAAAAGCACAGTAAGTTGAGACAGCAGGTTTCTCTTGAGCAACAGCAGCAGCTATGGGAGCTCTGACAGTTCTGAAGAACTGGTTCTTTTCTAGGTTGCCATGGTGAGGTTTCTCATTTATAAGGCATTAATGTTATGCTTTTGTTCCTCAAAGTCAAAATTAATTGTTCAGTGAATACCTTCCGCAGGAAGTAGGTTAATGAAATAAATCAGTTTACAAGTCCTGCAAAATAAATTAACAATCCACCCTTTCAGAATCTCTTCTTTTGAAACTCTTACTTTTAAAATTCCTTGTTAAAATTCTGCACAAGTGGTTAGTTGTCCATACATCGTTATTTTAGCTAAAATACTTGTTTTTAAAGCCTCCTCAATGCCATCTCATTTCTCATTGTAAAGCATGTATCCTGCAGCCTGTCTTGCAACAACTGTATAATTAATATATGTTGGCCAAAGAAACTCTTTTGGTGATGAATAGATCACTTACTGAAGTTGCGCTCTCTACTTTAGTTTCAAAGCAACACCTTTGCATCGTAAAACATATTTGCTATGCAAAACATAGATTTACATCCCACTTTTCTCAATTCTATTCTTTATACATCCTTTCTGCTTTTCTTCAATTTCTGCCTGTAGTAATTACTTCACTTCCATTCCCTGAAGGGTCCTCTACTGCCTTCAGTACACTGACTGCCACACTAATAAATTTCAAACATACACCACCTTTGTTTGAAAAAGTGAAAATAAAGAACTTCACACCTTTCTACTTACCATTTACCCTTCTTCCATTAAAAGAAAATTAGTCTTTTTTTTTTTAACAGTGTTATTAATATCACAAAGACAAGCCCATCTTAAAGGCTGTATTAAAATGGGTCACAAAAGCCTACCACAGGGGCAAGTGAACTAATTATTACCATTAGTACCATAAGAATACGTTCTTTCATATTTGGGGGCTACTAAGAATTATGAATTATTCTAGAAGCAGAATTCACAGAATCACAGAATCACAGAATGGTGGGGGTTGGAAGGGAACTCTGAAGATCATCTTGTCCAACCCCCCTGCTCGAGCAAGTATACCTAGAGCAGGGTGCACAGGACTGCGTCCAGGCGGGTTTTGAATATTTCCAGAGAAGGAGATTCAACAACCTCTCTGGGCAGCCTGTTCCAATGCTCTGTCACCCTCACAGGAAAGAAGTTTTTCTCATGTTCAGCTGGAACTTCCTGTGTTCTAATTTGTGCCCATCGCCCCTTGTTCTGTCGTTGGGCACCACTGAAAAGACTCTGGCCCCATCCTCTTGACACCCACCATTTAGATATTTGCAAGCAGTGATAAGATCCCCCCTCAGTCTTCTCTTCTCCAGGCTGAACAAACCCAGGTCTCTCAGCCTTTCCTCATAAGAGAGGTGCTCCAGTCCCCTGAACATCTGTGTGGCTCTCCGCTGGACTTGCTCCAGCAGTTCCTTGTCCTTCTTGAACTGGGGAGCCCAGAGCTGGACACAGTACTCCAGATGTGGCCTCACTAGGGTGGAGTAGAGGGGGAGGATAACCTCCCTTGACCTGCTGGCCACACTCCTTTTCATGCACCCCAGGATACCATTGGCCTTCTTGGCAACAAGGGCACAGTGCTGGCTCATGGTCAACTTGCTGTCCACCAGCACTCCCAGGTCCTTCTCAGCAGTACTACTTTCCAGCAGGTCAACCCCCAACCTGTACTGGTGCGTGGGGTTGTTCCTCCCCAGGTGCAGGACCCTACACTTGCTTTTGTTGAATTTTATTAGATTCCCCTCGGCCCAGCTCTCCAGCCTGTCCAGGTCTCACTGAATGGCAGCACAGCCTTCTGGCATATCAGCCACTCCTCTCAGTTTTGTATCATCAGCAAACTTGCTGAGGGTACACTCTGTCCCTTCATCCAGGTCACTGATGAATATATTGAACAGGACCGGACCCAGTACAGACCCCTGGGGAACACCGCTAGTTACAGGCCTCCAAGCAGACTCTGCGCCGTTGATCACAACCCTCTGGGCTCTGCCGTTCAGCCAGTTCTCAATCCACCTCACTGTCCACTCATCTAACCCACAGTTCCTAAGCTTGTCTATGAGGATGTTATGGGAGACAGTGTCGAAGGCCTTGCTGAAGGCGCAGTAAACAACATCCACTGCTCTCCCTTCATCCACCCAGCCAGTCACGCCACCATAGAAGGATATCAGGTTGGTCAAGCATGATCTCCCCTTGGTGAATCCATGTTGACTACTTCTGATAACCTTCTTTTCCTCTACATGCCTGGAGATGACCTCCAGAATGAACTGTTCCATCACCTTTCCGGGGACGGAGGTGAGGCTGACTGGCCTATAGTTTCCTGGGTCCTCCTTCTTGACCTTTTTGAAGATTGGAGTGACACTGGCTTTTCTCCAGTCCTTGAGCACCTCTCCTGTCCTCCATGACCTTTCAAAGATGATGGAGAATGGCTTAGCAACAGCATCTGCCAGCTCCCTCAGCACTCATGGGTGCATTCCATTGGGGCCCACAGATTTGTGAGGATCCAGTTTGCCTAGATGATCCCTAATTCAATGCACTTTGTTTTCAGCTCCTGAAGCCAAAATGTCTTGACACTTTGATTTAGACCTGATTGCCAAATCAGATGTGCATCACTACAACTTGATTTCAAATGATGCAGAAAGGATTGTTCTCCAGGTATTAATTCTCCAGAAACTGAACATTTAGTTTTTTGGGAGCACTTACTTTTTAAAAACACTGCATGGCATAGGATTAAGTAGCTGGTGACTTATGGGTCTGAAGGCTAACCAGTACAATCTGTAATATGAGAGAGTATTAAATCAGAATGTTTTTCTTAATGTCATCATCTGAAAGGTTCATCTGGAATGCTACAGCTGAAGACAGAGTGCAAAAGCAATGGAATAAAGTGTGTAATGCGGAAAAGAGACATTAAAAAAAATAAAAAAAACAACATGCAAAAACAAGTGTACATAAAAGCAAAAGGAAAGAAAGAAGAATATAATCAGCAAATTAGCCTGGCATGAAGTAGCAGTACAGGAAAAAGTGATAGGCAGGGAATAGTTGAACAGCCATCTGAGGAATCAGAGATGGGAAACAGCTGCTGTAAATGGGCAAAGCCTCTAGCCTTCAGAAGAGTATTATTCTGAATATAGAGTGTGCAACTTGTCTGCACAACGAAGAAACATATGGAACACAACACGGCTGCTGCTGCTGGGAAACAAGAAGGCAGTTACCTGAAAGACACAGAGAAGGCAAGCAAGGCTAAGCTTGTGAACAACCGCTGTCTTTTCATTATTTAATTTTACATATTTAACATACTAAAAAACATAAGTCTCCAAAGAAAATTAATTCATGCATTAAAAACTTGTTTTTAAGACCTGAATTGCTGAGAGAAATGTAGAGTAGACAATCCTTGCAGAATGTAAAATATGAAATTACAGTCCCTATCTAAATCCCATTGAAATGAAGTTCTGTTTTAAGTGTTTTCCTCTGACAGAATTTACAGGTTAGTATGATAATGGCTTTATGCCTTCCATAACACAAAACCTCAAGGAAACTCCCCTAAATTCTGTGGCAATATTTACTTAGTTTCCAAGAAACTCTTCCATATCTCTCTCTCATATCTGCGTTATTGTGACTTACAGTTGAAGATACACATTGCTGAACAGTTTTAGCACAATTACTTCTTCTTGTGGATTGCCTTGTCTGGAGTTCAGCAGTTAAAACAGAGACTACAGTCAGATAATTCAGAATCTCCTTACCTCTTTTCAAGAGTGCTTGAGAACTGGAGCATAGTCCAGTCATCAGTCCACCTTCTCATACACTCTGCTTCTGTTCTCTTCAGATGTAGCCTTTATTTTCCTGAACTTTCCAGCTGTGGCATGGATCCTTGCTCTTTGTTTTCTCTCATGTTTCTTTCCATAAATACTGAAGGCATCTGCAAACTAGTCCAAGAAAATCCCTTCCCTGAAGAAAAATGCAGAGCAATGGGGAGGTTCAGGCAAATTCTGTGAAAATGGGGGGGTAGGGGTTTATGCTCATGAACCCGAACACCCTAGGGCTATATGATAGAAAGTACCTATGGAACAGAAAGGGTCTCCACAGGTACCAACTTCTTCCTGTAGATGTAATGGCAAAAGCACATTCTAATGACAGATTTTGAAGAGGATGGAGCAGTAGCTTTGTGAACATCTACCAGGACCTCTTCCAGGGCATGAGTGACAGAGTTAAAGAATGCATCCAAGTATTTGAAAATCTTGTCAGTGGACAATGAAGACTGACAGTACAGATTTTATTCTATATGAATGGACTGTCCGCTTCTCATAATGGGCATAAATAAGGTGGAATGAGTGTCTCTTCCAGCAAATTTTTTTGCATCCTTTGAAATACTGAGAAATATCAAATTCCTTGACAATGCCATCAATATCTATGAACGAAATAGTCTGAGGCAGTTTATGTCTCACAGGCTTTTTGCACACTGCTGAGCTTCTAATACACATTTTTAATCTGTTACATTAATAAGGGTTAGAAATGTTTTATTACCCCAGATGAGAGCTCTTATTCTCAAGTGTAACGGGGCAACAAGCATGTAATTTGTAAACCAATTTGATGATTGCAAAATGCACATTACATTGTGATTATATTATTTAAAAAACATCAATGCTTTTAAACAAAATCCACTAATATTCGTGTATTCATTAAACATTTTCATTACTCACACAGAGTTTTTATACTTTCTGTATTAAAGTCTAATGTCAAATCACTAGAGTATTAACATAAAATGGAGTTTACTCTTTGACAATGATACCAAGCACATTGTGCTAGACTAGTCATGTTATTCCATTCACGTTCATTATACTTTATTATGTTTCTTGATTTTATGCATTACTGTTTACTGTGGTCTTTTTAAAACAAAGGCAAAAATAAGGGCAACTAGAAACAGTAGTGAATGAATATTTTAAAACTTTACTGCCTTACTTTTTATGTAAAATGCTGCAATTAGAAATCCTCATGGAAGCTAGGAGTAATGTCTCCTTCTACATGTCTCTCGAAAAATTAAAGGATTTTTTTTCTCCATTATGACATGGATTTGGATCCTGAAACGACCAATGCTGTTAATTTAATAGAAGTTTGTTGTGTTTCAGTGTCTTGGACAATCAGAGTGGAACAGTTTGCTGTGAGTGTTCTGTCTCCCTTAAATACCAATGGATATATCCAGGAACATCCTGAATTCATACAAGCACATTCACATGTTCATAATAATTCTTGAAAACTAGAGTCATGGTAGTTGTTTCATTATTAATAATAGACTTCAAAGTTGAGGGGTTTTAAAAATAACTTTATTTTCCATAAACCTTTCGTAATGCACAACTGCAGTTCATTTTTTTTTTGCATCCATACAAAAAGAATACATAAACACCTCATAAAATAAAGCATAATAGTGGTTATTATAAGGAAATTTCTCCATAATTATGTCTTTCTTGGCATGAAAACCTGTGCTTTTTAAATCAAAATCAGAACTAAAAAATGTTCTCCAAGAATGTATTTTCTCCCTAGGGTAGACTAGGAAAACAGGGATCCTACCCTTGTTGCATGGTTACAACATGAATAAAGACTGCTGCAGGGAATGGGTAGCAGCTGTCATTCTGATACATTAGTCTGTAAGAGCAGCACAAGGCCATGACTGCAATTCTCTTTGAATGTCTGGCTAAGCACTCCTCTTCATGTATTATTAATGTTCATGGGAAGTTAAGGTCTATGCTTAGCACTCATTGTGCCTTTCTTTCCTGAAGCATGTGATACATAGCATAGTGGCATTTGTATGAATACCAAAGAAGGTATTTAGGTTCTCCTGATTTTTATTTTGATAATACAATAATTTTTATTAAAGAATTATATTTTTTGAGTGAATTAAAATCAGGGACTGCAGACCTTTTTTACAAAAAACCCTCACTAAAAATATCTACATGAAGAACAGAAATTGAATTGTAGCTTATATATTGAATATGCAGGGGGTAACATTGTCACCAAGGATGAGGAAAAGGCTGAGGTACTTAATGCCTTCTTTGCCTCAGTCTTTAATAGTAAGACCAGTTATCCCCAGGGTATTCAGCCCCCTGAGGTGGAAGACAGGGAACGAGAGCAGAGAAAACCCCCACAGTCCAGGAGGAAGCAGTCAGCGACCTGCTGCGCCACCTGGATGCTCACAAGTCTGTGGGGCCGGATGGGATCCACCCGAGAGTGCTGAGGGAGCTGGCAGAGGAGCTTGCCAAGC
>WAAD01033588.1:0-11585 GCA_013389945.1 Fregata magnificens | reverse complement strand
TTCAAGGTCAGGCTGGACGGGACTCTGAGCAACCTGATCTAGTCAGAGGTGTCCTGACTCATTGCAGGGGATGTTGGACTAGATGACCTCTAAAGGTCCCTTCCAACCCAAACTATTCTATGATTCTATGATTCTATAAGAAAAGCACCCATCTATTTTTTATTAATTTTAATATTATTTAAGATGTTTTTAAGTAGTAGAGCTTGAACTTCTTGCTGCCATGAATTTGAGTTTCAAGTGGTACATTTTCGGAAGACCCTTTATCGTCTCTGCAAGATATACCCCAACTGCTCCCAAAGATTTTTTCAGAATGATGTCAAATCCCCTTGATATAGGTGTGGACTATTCGGACTGCCAATGGCTCTGGGAGTTAAATCTGTTTTGGAAGGGCTGTTTTGAGTTTTGGGGGTTGGATTTGTTTAGGTGTTGTTTTGTTGTTGTTCGGGGTTTATTGATGATGTATGGCTTGTATCACAGCTATAAGAAACTTTCTAAAAATAATTAGGACTAGGAAAAGCTATTGCAAATCAGTATACTTTAGACAGGGCATATTACCAGATCACTTGTATATGTTAACAAAATTAACACTGAGGGTTCTTTATCCTTAATGTTAATGTGAAGAATAAAGTTAAAGTACTTTACATTTAACTACAACTCTGCATGGAGTAAAATGTTCAAATTACTGCATCTGACAATACCAAATAAATTCTTGATTTTTTTAATTCTAAAAAGATATGATTGCTTTTTGCCATAGTACTCATCTTGTAGTATAGAGAGAACACTGATGTACCTATATCTATATGTTCATATATAACGTAAGTGATTTAAAATAATTTTTGAAAGATGGCAACATTTATCCTTTGAAAACTGTCAAGCTTCTCGTTTAGGCTGTTATGATGTTATGCCAGTCTGGAAACATAGAATGCCATTGATGTGAAATCCCCCAAACTAATATTTGATCACCAGACCTCTCACATTTAACAAGCTTTTTTTTTTTTTTTTTNACCCCCCCCCATTTAAAAACTTTTTTTTTTTTTTTTTTTTTTCTTTTTTCCTAAGAATGTGCTACTTTGCACACCTTTGGTATGAATTACTAGCAGCTGGAAGGGGAAAAAAGGGTTTCAGATGTTAGTGATTCTGTAATAATTTTAACAGTCTACCATGGAACTATGCTGATGGGTTTTATTTTAATTATCAGAAATACATTTAGCTGAACATCTCTAAAGCTCATTCAGATAAAACTCACATGGGTCCATGCCACCTAATCTTACTGGCAATGATTTAAATTGAAACCAGGGGCAGAAAGCTGGTTTCAACATGAACAGTACTCAGAAATTCAGCTCACTGCTTCTTAATCCATTGAACACCCTTCAGACAGTATTAAATTATCCACTGTATGCCAAAACAGATAAAAACTAAACTTAATCTTTTTAAAATCAAAAGGTGGTATCTAAGTACTGTATTTAAATTAATGGGAGTAGAGCTGCCTCTATCCATGAGGTAATAAATTGTTTTGTGAAAGTGCCCTGCACTGATTTGCACTGAGCATGGGATATTGGGCAAATTATCAAAGCTACTGAACAAGGGTCTTTCTACTTTGAAGGTCCACTGCAGCAGAAAGTTGAGGGAGAGGAGTGAAGAAACGGGTGTAGAGATTAGCTGTCAGGTATATTAAAACAGTTATTTACTGAAACAAATCAAGACTTCTGCTTCCAGGGTCATTAAATGTTAGTTTAATGTGGAAATACGCCTGCAGATAGTGTGTGAGTTATAAAAAGAGATAAAATGTATTGAATGCACCATTTTTCTAAAGCATTTCAGCCCAATTTTTATGATTCATCAAACACTGGTCTCAACATATCACCCAGAGTCTTCCCAATATAATATACCCAAGAGCAGCACAATAAAAAAGAAGTATTTTCCTGCTGAATACGTCAGGATTCAGACACATCTTTTGAAACAGGTTCTTAACTAGATTAACTAGTCAGCCTGAGGGCACACCTAACATTCATCCTGGCAGCATCTGTACAACCTGCTCTACAGCACATACTAAACATGAGAAATTATACAATCAGAATGCGTAAGGATCTTGCATTAATTTTAAAAAGCTGAAAATGAGTAAAGCCATTATTGCTTTAACTCTAAAAGTGCTGAACATTTAGCATGAGAATCAGGTCTATACAAATAAACTCCTTAGTACCGCAACACATAGGCATGAGGAAATGCACTGTCATTGTGATAGTAGGGTAAAGAATTTGTGACTCCACATCAAAGGAAAAGCCTCTGCATGAGAAATATAGACTTAAACTCTTATGGCTCAATATTAACCTTTCTCCATAAAAGCATAAAACTTTTTAAATTGTGTTTGCAATATTCCCCTTTTTAAAGATAAGGAGATTAAGCTGATAATAAGGTTCTACATTCAGGATAATAATTGTGAAATTCTTAGTGGTGTATTGAATTAAGCTTTTCTTTTTAGTCTTAGGTCCAGATCAGCCTTTATGTTTGTGCAATGGTTGCTTTTTGTTTAAATATTTCATTTGCAGTGAGGCAATGTTAATATTACAGGCCAGATTCTATTCTTGGTTTCATATTGAATGAGTACACTTATTGTATATTTATGTATATTTATAGCAAATTAAACAAGAAACTATACTCTGATGTCTCTGAAGCCTTTTTGCTTGAGGTTTATGTCATATTTTCACACAGATAACTTGTTCAAATTCTGCCATGAGGTTGATTTAGAGATATTCTTTTGTGCCAGGATAGCTGAAAATATTCTGCCACTTAAAATGCTGTTGGATCATTTTAAATTCACTGACTTAGCTAGAGGTTGAATTTTAAGGAATTCTTCATTTTCTGCAAAATACTGATCCTTTTTCAAGAATATATCGATATGAATGCTTTTCTAATATGAGTCAAGAGAACAAAATGCAACAGAATACAATGTTTAAGAGGGACAACTAGCTTTTTACATACGCAGGGAACTGCAATGAGAAACAACACCCTAGAAAAATGAAAAGACTTGATTAAGTGAAAGAAATATTTCATATGGGACACAAAGGCTCTCTAATACTTAAAAATTCCATGTCTTTATTGAAATGTGTGTTTATGGGTGAGAGTGAGGTGTGTGAATATTTATATATATTCACATACATTCATGTAAGTGCCCACACATTGGAAAACAGATGTTGTTGTTGTTGTTATTCTTGCTATTATTATTAATGTTATTAAGGATGCACTTCATGTTCTGATTCTCAATTGTTCAGCATTTTTAATTGACTGAGTCACATATAGTGTATCATTCTGCTGACAAGGACAACTTCATTCAAATTTGACACCTTTCTGGTTTCATCTATTCCTGTTTCCTGTATTTCTTCTTTCATATGCTGAATATTTCTATTACAAATTCTCATTTGGGAAGAAAAATGGCAAAACATAATCAACTTATAAAATAAATACATTGATTATATTCTCCAAAATTTACATAGTAGATATAAATGTGAGTAAATGCTGGATGCTGAAGTAACTTAGTAAGGTCAAAAGATATATGTATATGTCAATTTTAGAAGTATAATTTACATCTTAAAACTTTTCTCTAGAAAGATTATGTAATAAATCAAGATAAAGAAGTATGGAGGAATTGTGTCAGCTTATCCTGTCCTGTGTTTCTTCTACATTTTACACGTACTTATATGTGATTTCTGTTAGGTGTGCTTCTCTTTTGGTTCTCTATTACTCATTTTTACTATATCACTGTATCACCTATGTCCCTTATTTTCCTTTCATTTTCTCTGTTTTGAAGGTAATTCAGCTTTATGGGTTCTGTTGTGTTCATTGTTTCTTTCAGCTGTGCTTCTTTTCGTGATTATTTTGGTAGGACATACTTAATTTTGTTTTTGTTAGTTCTAGTCACCAAACCACATTTTATCTCTTCAAATTTTTATCATTGCCTCACCTGTTCTTTTCCAGGGATGACTGGGCAGTCTTTGCACTGTCTGTTTGCTTTTCAGTCTGCCTGCTGCTCTCCTGTGCTACTTCTCACATCCTGTTAGCTCACACTTCTCTGGATAAGAAGTGAAAATATGCTTGATCAAGTAAACCTCCAAGATTGCTGAAGGGCAACAGACCTTCTTCAGCTGAAAAGGAGTTAAGCATCACATAAGGCCATTGCACCTAAGATACTCAGGGTTTTGTGAGTCCATAACAAGCTACAGAAGCAATTCTCTACATCTGTCTAGCCAGTCTGAGACTTCTAAAGCCATTAGTCCACTAACCCTGTCCAGCTTTGCCTGCTATTATGGAAGAAATGGCCTTAGAACTATGACATATTAAAAGTAAAAATAGTGGTTCATTTTATGTTTGGACCTTCAGGGCTTCATTTTCTCTGCATGAACATCTTACAAAATAACACCACAGATTCAAATAAGAGCACTTTTAAGAAATACTAAAATCAAATCAGTTGACAACTCTCCCTTCTTCTACCTATTCCTTCATTATCAAGTCATCTTTGTCCTCACCCATACCATCAGCACCCTAATATTCCCACTATAGTTGGTATCTTTTCACTGCTTGATTCTGCCTTGCCTTCCTAAAAAGTTTTATTTTAATCAATTTCTTTCTTTCACCTAGGGCTAGAATGGGAACCCAAAAGACAGTTTGTCTTTTACAGGACTCCAGGGAATAGTAAGAACTCTTTGGTGGGTTAATCTGGCTGCATTGCTTCTAACATAATAGTTCAGTGGCCCACAAATTTCTGAGAACCTTTTCAAGGGACTGTTCTAGATATTTCTGAATCTGAAAAAAAAAGCCTGTTTTTTTACTTTGAGTTTAACTTTAAGTTAATGTTATGTTACTAACTGAACTTTAAGTTCAATAACTTGTTGTCATATGCTCCACTGTCAAATATAACAGGGCCCACAAACCACAAAAGTCTGAACAGAACACAGTTTAGGAATGGAAAATATTTTCTACATACACACAGAACCATAACAATGTCTGAAAGAAAATAGTTTTCTCTCTTAAAAACTGAACCCACAATCCTGAATCAAGCAAAAGAAGAAGGAAACTGAGTCATGATAAAAAACAAATGTGAGAAAAAAAGTTTATGTTATTTAGGCATTATTATTGACACATCGGGTGTGAGATGGTTGCACAAACTTTAACATGCCTCCTCATGGAATGAGAAGTAAATTAATCAACCAGTAATGCCAGGCTAAGTGGTAAAAGAGTCACCAAAAAACATGTAAATAATTTACTAAGGGGGGCAAAATTGACAGTCCTTATACATGGTGACATTAATAATCACTTCTGATAGGGATGTGGGAACCTGTGCAAATACTATTTACTTTTTTTCCCCTGTTCCGCAAAAGTCTTGTCATTTATAATTTTAGCATTCATAATGTAATATAGAAAAGAGGGAGAAAAATTACTGTCAAGACTTATAATCTTAGGTGATTATGTTTACTAAGGAAAAAAAAGAATAACCATTCAAGAAAATAATATACAAGTAGGAAGAAGTGGAGGAATAAAGGTTACCTGGATTAAAATAAGACTAGGAAAAAATGGCCTTAAAAAGTTTATTAGATTGTTTCCAGTCCCTAATAAAAACGTACTAACATGTTCCAACCTGATTTAATTTGGCAGTCCACAAAAAAAAATAGAAACATCAGGCTAGATTACTGGACTAAAACAGAAGTACATTAGGAAAGCTAAAGGTAAGTTAGTCGGGAACTTTTGAACAAAGCAGGTTTTCACCAGGAAACACTGAATCAGCAGAATTTGACTGTTTTGTAGCTGCCATCTCTCTTGACAAACAGGAAAAGCTCGGATGGGCTGATGCCAGTTTTTTTTGCCTGCTTACTCTGTGCTCGGCCTCCCAAGGTCTGCTGGTCTGTGCTTGGCCCTGCATGTATGCTACCTTGGGGACAGGGACCTGGTGCTTTCAGAAACCACTGCTCTGGAAAGAGCTGCCAGTTGGACAGCTCGGGATCACAGGCATGAGGGTTTCCAGATTTCTGGAACAGCTGGTGCCCTGCACTAACTGACATCAGCAGTTACAGAAAAACATGTGAGCAGACACAGGAAAACACAATTAATTGCATAGTTTCTTTGCTATAATGTGGTCTTTTGTGTAAAATCCACTTTAAAAAGTTACAGTTTGAGACAGGCAGGAAGAAGAATTTTTGACACTTTGAAAATGTGGTAAGCATAAGTCCCAGTGAGAGACTAGGAAATGGCTTTACCAGTCCTATACCATCAGCAGTAGCCATGCTCAGTTTTCCCTATAGTCCCCCTTTGTTGTCCACCCAAGGTACTGCTGCATTCTTTTCCAGATGGACACCTCTAATACAGAGAGCTATTTTCTTAAATTTCATGCAGATAATACAAATGTGGGAATGCCAGTGCAGAGTCAAATGAATAGAAATATCCCAAAGATAGAATGAATAGAAATATCCCAAAGATACAATTTCTAAAGTGATGATGTTCCCTTCCATAGGAATTCATGAAGTGTTTTAAATTCTGTTACAGGTAAAATGTTAAAGCATTAAATCTGAATTTCTTCCAACCATTAAGCAATCATACATGTATTAGCTATTTTGGAAAACCGTACACAGAGCAGGTTATGATTTTACTTTACAACTCTCAAGAAACCTTGCATTCTGACTTTGATTTATAACCTTTCACCTGCAAAGGATTAAAAATCAAAAAGTGAAAAAAGTTTCCAGCCTCTTTAATTTCTATATTTCCACACCAACAGAATGAATTAGGACCTCTTCGTCTTAACCAGAACCTGTTTGTTCATAACACAGTCCTCAGTCACAACAGTGAGATTGTATAATACGCTTGTAAAAAAATGGGGATTTTTATAATTTTCACTCATGCCAGCTTGTGTGCATGTTTGGGGACAAGGGGAGAGATACAAGCATATAACAAGAGGGAAAAAAACATGCACAGGCAACATTAGTAAATGTACCCATTTAATTCAATAGAGAAGGGTTTTAAAGTTCTCATGGGCCTTGGGAGCACAAACCTTATTCACCGTTTCTAGAATCATAGCAAGCAAACTTGCTTTCTGTCTGTAGCATGTCAAAACATCTGAAAGACAAGGTCCATAATGAAAAGTTTCCTGTGTGTCTGTGGAAACTACTTGGCTCCCAAAATTTTTGATAAGTAGGGATCTCCCTTTCTAAAAAATTTGTAGAACATCTAAAAATATAACCTTCTTTTCTTTGACTGTGCATGACCATACACAGATCTTGTGGAATCTTCAGATGTGTTTTGGGTCATCCAGCATAGGAATCTGTCAGAACTTGGTAAGTCTCCAATTTGGCCTGCATGCACATATCCAGCATATAAGTATAATGTCAGCAGACTCAATAGACTTTAGATCCCATTTCAAATGAAGAAGCTTAAAGATAGCAAACACTTTCTCATAACAAGCATTCAATGCATCAACAATTTCTTTAATGAAAAGATGAACATGTTGTTCATGTTCTGTAGGAGAAAAACTACTGATAGTAGGAGTGTTTATGTTTTCAGTTAAAACTATTTGTCTGTACATCACAGCATTAGCAAAATTTGGAATTCTATTTGATGTTAAGCAAATCCAACTTTCTGAGAAAAATATTGCTCCAGTAGAAAAATGAGGAACGTACTTTGTCAATACACAAAAGAAAAAAGGACTTCAAAGAGGACAGAACAATATGTATTGCAACACATTTTTCTTTTAAATCAACACAGAATCTTACAGGTATTTTAACAACAGGAAGTACTTCTTAGTTTTTCAAAATATCAAAATATATATGATACCGCATGAAGTTGCATAAATGCAATAACACGTCTTTTTTTCACATGCATATTGTCAAGGGAGGAATTTGAGTTATTTTCCTCCAGTCCAAAGTATTATTTTTTTATTTTAAAAAGCTATAAATCATAAAAAATCTATAATTAAAACACAAAAATGTGATTTCCTTGTCCAGTCAACTCCAGATATTTTTGGTAGCTGCCTTTAATGTAAAGCATCTGCACTTAGTTCATTATGTTATGTTATGCTATGTTATGTTATGTTATGTTATAAGTTAGAAGCTGGTCTTCTACAAAGTTCTAAATACATTACTTTTAAAAATAGCAGTCTTTAAAAAATTTGAAATTTGGATTATGCTGCCCTATCTCCTACCACCTTACTTCTATAATATTCCACCAGAATGAAGACTTGTGAAGACTTTGAAAATGTTAATTTGTTAAAACTAAGCTTTTTTTAAAAAGAGAATTCTCTAGTACCTTTAGAAAAGAAGACAGGGAAATTTCTGCGTAGAAGGAAACAATATTCTTGAGAACCCAACTCCTTGATTTTGAGAGCAGTTATTTGGAAGCAGATGGAAAAACAAGGGTTTGAGGGTTTTTTGTTTTGGGGTTTTTTTGTTTTTGGGGTTTTTTTGTGGGGTTTTTTTCTGGCTATTATGAGGGACATGGAGTACTCATGGTACTCACATCCATACTCAGATCCTTATGCTTTCTCTGTCAGTGTCAAAATACTTTCTATCAACCTCCTATTCCACTATCTAGATTTCAGTATGTATCTGTCTTTTCAGTTCAGTATTTCAGATTGAATAACTACTTTAATATGTTAATAAATTGTTCATATAATATTAATATATTAGTATTAATATTATATTAATGATATCTTAATTAATATATAACAATATGTTAATGTATTATTACAGTAACTACTTAATATATTAATAAATATATTAAGTGATAGAGTCCTCTGTTTCTACAAATCATTCATCCTTTTTTTGTTTGTATGTGATTCTATTTCCTAGTTATTAATCAGATCATGTTTTATTTCCCCATAAGATTTTGACATTACGTTCATCAATACTTACTCTTTCAAATGCTTCCTGACAAGAAAAAGTATGTTCCACTGGGTTAATATAGCTTAAAATGTCCATGATAGAGCATCTGTGTCAGACTGAGAGATAAACTCTTCTTGCTCAGTAAATAACACTTGGGACCACATCTTGTAATGTGAACAATTAGCCAATTGCATGAAGGGCTTTTATTCTCCTCGAGAAGAGAAATGAAAAGAAATTACTAGCTCTGGGAAAGGAGTTCAATTCTTTGTAAAATCACAAGACACAAAGCTACTCAAGCCAATATAAAAGATCACATTTGAAAAACAGCAGAATGACTTCGAAATATAAAAGAGGGACATACCTAAGCATTAAACTGTCTAACAGTCTGAACTAGATTCTAAACATGCTAAATGTTAAGTACAAGGTAGGAGTTTAAGGGAAACTGAAAATGGTGGAAGATGAAATATCAATAATTGGAGTTTCCTCAGTATCAACCCAAATATCTTTTGCTTTGCCTGCAATGATTTCTCTGGCATCAAATCAATTCTCTGTACTCCACAGTATTACAGAAAATCATTTTCATGGTAAAACCCTTTTTGGGCACCATAAAAATTTAAGGAGTGTAATCTTTCAAATATAAATTGGAACTTGAAATAGAAACAGCAACAAGAGCTTAATTTAGTTCAATAAAATGTCAGCTTAATTTTTTGAATAAAAAAAAGAAATGAGAAAAAGAAAAGGAAACATATATTAACATGCAATAACCTAAAGCAAACAACAAACGGCAGTGAGCTACATGAATGTATTGTGACCTATGACAGCCATAACATTAGTCTAGACAGCAAACAATAAACGACCAAATATTTTATTCTGTATAATCCAATAAGAGCAGGCCTGCAAATCTCCAAAGAAATGAAATTTCAGTAACAAAGGAGAAATATTTCTTATAATTTTTTTCATTTTCTTAGGTAGCTTCAATATAATCCACCCAGGAAGTCTTTCCTGGAAAATATCCAGATTCTGTTAACTTCCACAAGCTTGGTGAGACATATTATGTTCTTAGTGTCAATCTTATGACATCTTTCCATGAGAAATCTAGTCCGTGACAGCATTATGTGGCTTATGAGGATATCAGGAAGTAAATGTAAAGGTATTATAGAGCATTACCAACTGTAAAGGGTGCTATAAAGGTGATTACTTCGAAGCTCAGGACAAGCTAAATTTCCAGCTATCTTTCTTACTTTCCTAGCCTTCTAATTTGAAAGATATGTTTCAGTCACTCTTTGCAAAAGCAGATTTTGCAGCAGCCCCAGGAGAGAGAAAAAGTGCTAGAGCATTTATTACAGTCTGTCCAAGAAATAACAGGGTTAATAACGTTTGATAAGCCTACGCAATGTAAAGAGTGAAGAGAACTGATGCATTTTTAAAGGGATTGTCAGTCCCATTTGAGGCAGGTGCAATAGTCACCCAGAGAACTCTGTCAGTATGCAATATCATTAACAATGATTCATGGGTATGGATATTCACAACAGCTGTGTCCTCACCTTTAAGTACCTCATACAATATTTAGAAAGTACTGGGAGATATTGCAGCAGGGAAGCAACTAAATTGCTAGAAGGCACTGCTGGTTTAAATTGTTTAATGTTCCTCCACAAAACTGGTGTACTGATTTTTCAGAGTGAATCTCTCTTCCTCCGTCTCTCTCCAATAAATCTGTGGCAAGCAAAATAAGCAACAGGCTAATCACCTCATCGGTGAAATCTTACGATGGTGTGATGTGTTAGCATCAACACTAATATATATCATCAGCTTATACATAAGCTGGCTGCTAGCAATCGTCCTTCCTCCATTAACATAGGAAAGAAACATGGAGCAGTTTCCCAGGAATATCTTGAATTTTAAACTTCAGAAGTACATTCTTAGTGTTCCTTTTTTACTCTGAGCTGTTGTAGCTCAAAAGCATGAATTCATTGTTTTCATGAAATAAGGGATATTTCATCATCAGAATCCCAAAATATCTAACTACACTTTAATTACTCTTGAAAATAGGGGGAAAAGTGACTAGTAATATATTCCTCTTGTATAGCTCTTCTCATGTTTAAACAACATAGAAAATGAGCTCTGAAATTACCTACTAAAACTGCTTAAATGTTATCAGCATTGCCTAGATTGCAATGTTCAAAAGAACACAATGAAATTTTTGTAGGAGGGAGTCACCATAAAGTGGCTCTATGCACAGTTCCAGGACCCTTCACATCCTATTTCCTGAATGACAACACTTTGGCCCCAGAGCTGACTCATGGATGACCAGCAAGCAACAGTAAACAGGAAAAACTTATGAGTCCCTAATTTTTGCAGCAATCCAGGACCATCTCCAAGCCAAGGACTGATTCATTTTGCCAGTACATATCTCAGAAGGCATCCTGGCACACTGCAGCTGCTTCAGGTCATGACCCATAGACTCTACACCTTCACAAATTGTGTCCTTCTTCTGCTAGTCCTCAATATAGTAAAGCTGACAAATTTTTGCATTGTTGGTTTTATATTAATGATGTTTATGGTGGGCAGCAGTAACAGGGTGCCTGCCACCAGTGGAACTTTGGTTTTTTTGATCATGGGGATGTTTACGGGCACCGGGCCTGCTGGCGACAGAGGGAGTACAGCCGTCGCAAAGGGGGAAAAGGATTCTCGATGGCAGGCCTCATCGAGAGGGCTTTAAACTAGGCT
>WAAD01033585.1:0-146902 GCA_013389945.1 Fregata magnificens | reverse complement strand
GACTTGTGTTCCTGAAACACCTATGTGTTTGCGTTAGGATTTGGCAGAGAACTTTACTGGTAGCCAAAGTCATGCCTTTAGTAAACACAATTCTTTAACTTGAATCTGGCTGATGTTGAATAATGAATCAACGTAACCCCGATCCAGTACAGCAGACCAGAAATAACCCAGAATTTTAAGCACTGACAGACTTTTTTTCAGTCTAACGTACCCAAGTGTTACTGCTCAGATCTTGGTGCTGCCGCTCCTCCGGTCCCCGCAGAGACGGTGTCTGCCCAGGAGAGCTGCAAGGAATTACCACTCACTGATGATGACTTTAAAAAAAAAAATCAGATATGGGGTAAATGTATAGTTCTTTGTAGGTCATCGTAAAGCGAGCAGTCTTTTTCCAGAGCTCCTGTCATCAAATACAACCACTTAATATAAAAAGAAGCTCTATTTTCATCAGCCAAAGGGAGGGAACAGCAGCCTCAGCCTGCTGAGAGCAGGACGTTGCCCCATCAAAGACCGTTTCGGGCTGGAGGCCGCACAGAGGGAGCGCAGCCAAGCCAATGATGCTCCTTCTCCCTCAGCGTGCTCGTGTAATGAGGCAAATGAGTTGTGCGTGCGATGCAGTGGCCTGAAGATGAGCACAACAACTCCTTTTCCGCTTCTGTGGATGCCATAATAGCTGAACAGCTGGTAAAAAGCCCAAAGAGTAAAAGCTGCTAAAACTGTAATAGATTTGCTTTGCTGGTGCTTCTGACGCAGATGCTTAGTGATCTGCTGCCTTTGAGGTATGGCTCTAGAAGATGAAAGGGACTTAGAAGAGATTTATCGGTAGCCTAATGATTGCTAAACTTAGTCACTTGTTTCCTGGCTCGAGGTGTGCGGAAATGCTGTAGAGGTGATAGTTCTGCTCTTGGGAAATAAATATTACCAGCACATCCAGTGGCAATGGTCCCGTGCTCGTAGTGGTCGAAAGGCTTTGGCAGGACGGAGTTTATAGGGAGAAACACAATACATCACGGGTTTTTTGCTTATCAGCTGATGTAGCCTGAAAAAATAAGACAAACGTCTTCAGCACCAATGGTTTTTTTTTTTCCCTGAGTGAAGTTGCCAAAAACTTGGCACATCGAACTTCCCGGCTACAGCACCAGCCCGGTCAGCCCCACGGCCGGGTGAGCTGGGGAGCGGGAACGGCTGGGATGGCTCCGAGGGACTCTGCTCTCGGTCAAACAGAAATACTGGCTGATGAGTGGCGGTTTTCCCCAAAGGAGAGGTAAATGGGTGTCTGCTCAGGTGCCCACCCTGGTTGTTAATCTCTTGCAGCAAATTTTGGAAGGCAAACGAGGGCCGTGAGCCTTCTCCCCTCGGCAGGCTAGCCGGGGGGGGGGGGTTTGCCAGCCGAAACTAAAGAAGTTTGCCCAGAGGTTTTTCAGAACCGTGGCCGTGCTGAGCAAAGCCAGCTGCTGCAGCAGGGGCCCCGCAGCCTGGCATTACCAAAGTTGGGGTTAAGATTTCGTGCATTTCTTTCTTTTTATATGCTGCCTGGAGCACGGGTGCTGATGAGGCTGAAATCTTTGTTCTAATGGGACCAGAAGCCAGTTTTGCTGCAGCTCCCCCGTAACTCTTTAAACAGAGGGGGTGCATTTTCCACGGAATTGTCCAGCCCCATATCCATAAAATCTGCGTTCTTCACTGTCGAGAGCGGGGCAGTCACTCTCTCTATTGGTCATGTCATTATAATTACCTTCTTCGTGTCTTTCAAGAAGAGACCAGATGTGTGTTTCTGTTAGGATTTAACTATTTTTAAGCTATGACAATAATACCGTTCTTTTCGCATCTTCATGATTGTGCGGTAACGACAATATTTTTATTTTTAATTTGGATACTCAAAGTTACTATCTTTCTTAAGTTTGGTGTTTTATGTCATGCAGAAAGCTATAGTCCTTCCTATATGTGTTTTGAAATAAAATTTTTTTAAAACAAGTTAGGACTATTTTTTCTTATTTAGAAGTACATAGCCTAAATAGTCTCCTCTATTGTCGGAAGCTGTGGTAGTCTATAATTAACTTAAACATAAATTAAGTGTTCTGTTTCTAGATGCAGTTAATGGACACTTAAGTTGATTACTCATGTTGGCCATAAACTATTATAAGCTGCTGTTTGATTCAACTTGAAATTTAGATTCTGTCTTTTCAACACTTAAGTGCTTTGTAGGGACTTTGAAGTTCAAGGAAATCTCCTTGATAAGAATATTGTTAGTCTAAGGAGACCGCTCTAATACGTGATATTCCCATTAAAGTATATCCAGCCCTCAGTAGGCGTGGCGGCTGCCGCTGGCGTGGCCGGGAGGACGCAGAGCACGGGCGCTGGTGAGGAGCGGGGTCACGCCGCCGAGCGCATCTCGCCGTGGCAGCGAGCCGGCCTCGATGACCGCGTACGTCTCTCCCATTTCTAATTTCTGATTCAGCGGCCTGCCAGCTGTAAACTGCGCTGCAGGCACCCACACGTGTGGGAAGGTATGTGAGGGGGAGGGAAAATAATTTCTCTAATCCCAACCCAAATATAAAGTTCTGCTGGGAATCATTCCTTAACCAGAGGCTGGTTAGCACTTGGCGATGCAAGGGTCTCTGCTTGCAGAGCACCACACAGGGTGCTCGTACCTGAATTGTAAACCCATCTGCGTGGAGGATTTATGGAGTGCTGAAGAACAAGCCTGCTTAATTTATTTTTTTGCCCTCCTTGTGCTGCTCCGCACGCCCAAGCACCCACTGTGCCATGGAAGCGTGCCCGGGCCGCTCGCTTCGGGGACCAAAGCTCGGGCGTTTCTAAAATCAGGCGCTCCTGTTCCCTTCCCAAGTCGTACGTGATTTATCCTTCTTATTGAAACTCTGTGGGGCGAGTTTCTTCCTGAGTAAATCGTTATGGAAAAGATATTGTTTGTTCAGCTGAAATAATGACGAACGGGGTCAAACTCAACTCCAGTCTTTGGCTTTGTGCCCGGGGTGGCTTTGAATGGTGCTTTCCATCCTTGGCACTTGGAAATAACGAAGAGAGATTGATCGTGTCGTTTCTGTTGTGAAAGCTAGCTGAGAGTTCAGGAGCTAGTAATTAAATTAACCGTTGTGCAGGTTTAAGTAGCACATCTAATGCATATCATACAGCACGCGTGTAGTAAGCGTTCACTTTGCCAAAGTGCCGTAAAATGTATACGTGCGTGTACTGCGAAGCTGTAACATGGAGAAAACGTATTAGTGATGCTCAGTCTCTTGGGAAGGCGAAAAGAGGATTTCTCCGCAATACGCAGCGTTTGCTCTGACGGTCTGCGTTACCTGTGAGCCGTAAGGCTTGTGGAGAAAACAAAAGGTAGAGGTAAATCATGATTGCTGCGTGGGGTTGTACGGTTTGGGTTGCCTGACCCCTGAAGGATGGAGGTGGTCTGAGGCGGTGGTGGTGGGATGCTCTCTGTCCTGGGGGGTTTCAGGCCAACCTCGTGAAACGCCCTGGCTACGGTGTTTGATTAAGGCGCCTCTTGCTTCCTCTGGCATTTCCTTCATTCGTGCATCCTCTCCAAATCACTGCCGGTGGGCTCAAAAGTGGTGTTCCGTGGTCAGATGCAACAATAATGGCTTTTGGGCTGTGCCGTGCAGTGTAAGCCAAACAGAGCCTTGGTCTGGACTAAGAGCCCCTGAGCGCTGCGTTAACGTGCTGCCCTGCGGTGGTTGTGCCGGTGCGGTCTGATGCCCCAGCTGACCGGTGTTTGGAAAACTGCCTCCTCTCTCTGCTTCAGTTTACCTTAAAGCTGCATCCTGTCCGCACACCTCTGCGGGAGCGTGGCCGTGCTTTGGACGACAGCGTGTTGTAAAACCTGGGATGTTGCCTCTCCAGTCTGCTTAGTGGGAAGTAGCAGTGCAGACAGCAGCTAAATCATGGCTTAAAAACGACGGGGAAAAAGGTGAGCTGGCATACTGTGGGTGAACCCTAGTATCTGGCCAAACGTATGAGGATGGGTCGTATTTTCAGCAGCTTCTACGCTGCCAGGTTGCAGTGAAAACACACGTGCGGGGTAGGCTTTGGGTAGTCTCAGGAAGGATTAAACAATGCGATTTAACAAAGTCAGTGGAACAACAGCCGCGATAGTGACGGAGCTGTGCTAGGGAAAAATCTGGCATTTTCTGGTCTCTTCCTTGGGTTTTTTACTTAAACAACAATGTTGCTTTAAAATGCTGAACATTAACACGGATTGCATCATGCTGAAACTCTTCCCTGTGTGTGGGAGATGAGGACCACGTTGTCCAATGAGTTGTCAGCTTGCCTTTTAAAGCCATTTTATTACTGCAAATACCCTTGAAGATTTTTGAAAGACCATCTTCGGGGAAGGAGCAGAAGTGGTTTGTGATCACTCTGAAATTGCTGCAGTTCTGGAAAGCGCTAATGGCCGTGCCGTCTTCTGATCTGCAGGCAAGCCCGGCTTGGGAGCTTGCCCCTTGGAGTTTCAGTAGCGTGTTTTTTAAGCTAAGGGCGAGGTTTCAAAAGATGCTGAGCTGACTGAATAACAGCTTGCTGTTGCTGAAAAGCGTTTCCTCCTTCCCTCCTGGTTTTGGCAGCGCCTGTGCCCGCACCCCCGGCAGTTTCGTGCTCAGCAGAAGCAGTCAGTCTTGCACGGCCCCGGGGCCAGGGGAGGCGGCGGCGTGGTGGTGGTGGGTCTGTGAGCAGGCTGCCCCTGTAACGCTGATGAGGTTTGCTCAGAACAGCCATCTGAGGCCTGCGTGCTTGGTGTGGATGCTCGATCAGGGCAGGCAGCCAGCCAGCCTCGCAGTCCTCTGGTTTGATAACTTGCAGAGGTGGTGGCAGTGGCAGCGCAGGCATCTCGTGGGTTGTGTGTCGCCTTCTGCTGCCCCAGGCTGAGTGCCGTCAGCACTGCTGGGACCCCTCCGGAATGAGGAGCCTCACGGTTTCAGTGCTCTTCTTGGTCAGCTTCCTCTTTTGGTGGTCACCTACAGAAAAAAGTCACTTTATTAAATGCATTATTTGTCAAGGTGCTTCGCAGGTGTGAATCTCCCCACTCGGCAGTCCAAGAGCAGCATTTCCGTTTTCCAACGTAGCAAAACAGGGCATAAAATACCCGATTTAACCCATGTTCCGCAATGAGTCATTTCAAGACTTTTTTTCTTCTTTTTTTTNTTTTTTTTTTTTTTTTTTTTTTTTTTTTTTTTAGTAACAACCTTTATTAGTGAGGCGGCATCAGCTCAGCTTCCAGCCGGGCGGGCCAGATTTACTGACAGCGTGGTGGCCGTGCTCAGCGGCGTTGTGCCAACACAACGCATGCCTTCCTGCACCTACGTGGCAGCACTGCTCAAAGGGGGACTTTAATTTTTATTTTGCTTTTGTATTCGAAGGTGGCAGCTATTACTTTGGGGCAGGAGAACTATAATTTAGGAACACCCGCCTCGTAACAGCATGCTTAGGATTGTTGCTGTTTGCAGGTCCCGTCCAACAAACGCTTTTCTCCTGGATCTACTTGCGGCACGCTGTCTCAGGGCTACTTGCACGTCATCATCGCTGTGTGTATTTTCGTTACCAGTGACTGGGTTTTTAAGGGGGGAGAGTATACCCCGGGACAGGGAAGCATGGCTCTGCCTCCTCCCAAGCTGTCCGTGTTTCCTGCCGGTCACCAGCGCAGTGTTTTCCAGCGGTGGATCGCTGTCCGTCTGAGGCCAGGCTGGCAGACGGCTTCCTCCCTCCCTGCGTTGCTTCCTCTGGGCAAGTGCTGTTCGGGTTTACGGGGAAGCCGGCCTTGGAGCTGACGTAACGCAAAGTGCTCCTTCTTTGCTTGAGCAACGTGTTTGGTTGGCGAGGAAGGGGCGGAGGGAATCTTGCTTCCCTAATGTGAGTAATCTTTACCTACTAATAAAGAGATTTATTTTAATTTTTGCCACTGTTGTTCCTCCTAATTGCCGCTTTTTATGTTCTGCTGCGCTGTGTACTGAGCATTGTCACCTGGCAGTAATTAGTCACAGGGCAACCAAAGTACATGGGGATTAGGTTAAACTTTTGTAGTTACAATTAGCGGAAAAAAGATGTGCTGGGTTGTCCGGGAAGAGCCTTTCCCCTACCCTGCAGGGCTGCCATGGGGAGGTCGGGATCCTCCCTCTCGCCGCAGGGGAGCTTTCTGAATGCTCTCCTGCAGCTTTTCGTGCAGAGTGGTGTTGCTTTCTTCTTCACTTACCCTTATCCCTTGCTCCTTTCATTACCATTTAACATGTTAAATGTGAAATCTGGTAGAATTGCATTGCTAAGAGCACTTCCTAGGCAGTGGCTGACGCGTCCAGGATGCCGTTCTTGTACAGGGTTCCTGACTGTTGCCATCGTGTGCTTAAAACCGAACAGGTCTGTGAGCACCAAGAATAACGGAACTTAGATTTTCTGCAGATTTGTGTCCTTTGATGAGCCGTTCCCTCCTCCTCCTGCTTCCCTCTCCCCACCCTCTTCCCCTTCCCACCCCGTGCAGTTGGCTTTCTCCTCCACCGTTTGCTGGGACTGTGGGTGGCCTGTGTGTGCCTGCCGGCCCTGGGTCCCCTCCTCACTCGTGCCCTAATCCTTGTGGAAAGCGTTAGAGAACTATATATGAGACGTTTCTTTGGTTGAGTTTGGGGAAGTAGGAGGATAACAGGATGACCAGGAAGGGTTTTTTCCTGAAGAAGTCAAGTTAACAGTTGCATGCTGTTCTTGAGGTCTAATAATTAATGCCTGTTTTTGCAGAATGGTGTTTTCCTGCTAGGACTGCTTGCCGGCACTGCGATGGCGAGTGGCATCTCGCCTTAGCATGGCCGTGCTCTGTTAAATGGTTGTGTTCTTAAATGGGAGAGAAAGACTTTGCTGGTTTCAGGGAAAAAAAGTCTTGCAAATGAGAACATGTTTTAAACTACAGGAATATGTTTCCCATGAGCTTGCTGGATGCAGCGGTTTATCTGCAAGAGCAGCTGATCCCTTCTCGCTGTGGGAAAGGCACGCAGTGTGTGCCATCTCTGAAAGGGCACTGAGCAAAGGTTGTTGTCACCGTGTTTTCTGCTCTCTAGAGCCTCTGTGAAAATTTAAATCATCAGTTCTTGGTATGATACATGAGGGATAAATAAGGTTAAAATTGGGAGAAGCTGTCCTTGTATGGCAGCGTGGGAATGGTGCTGCCTCGCTTGAATTAGTTATCCAGAAGCCTTTCTGTGAAGGGACTATGGGGAGTCCTTGGTTCCCGGGCTGTTGCGAGAGGAGGAGGACAGGCAATGCATGCAAGAGGTCCTTCTGCTTTGTCCACTCGCGAAGCTTTTCCTCCTGGGGCAGTGTGCTCCTTCAGCTGTCCTCTGAGGCCATGAAGATGAGACAGACGGGATTTCGGCTCAGGGGCAGGGGGTTCTGGAAAGAAGAGCAGAAGAAAAGGACACCCCTGAAAAAGCCCTTGTAAAGCAACGGTTCTGGAAACTTTGCTTTTGGTCCAGGTGTTGAGTATTGCTGAGATTTGGCTGATCAAGAGACTTGGGATGTAAGCCTGGCCTTTGGGTCAGTTCGGTGCTATCCATCTCATAAAGGTGTGGAGGTAATTTCAGAAACCCTCCACCCCCGTGCTAATCTTACTGGAAATCTCTTTTTAAATTCCCAAGGAAGCTCCCCAAAGTAATGAATTGAAAATTCAACAAAACGTAATGGGAGTATGTTAGCATGAACCATCTCTGGCCAGAGAAGCTGTTTGGGTCCGAAGTGCTTCGCCATCGAGATGTCAAATCTTTGCAGAAATCAAGCCTTGAAAGGAAGGCTTGGGTGGAGCGTTAGAGCTGCTGCCCGCGGTTCTGCTTGCTAGCTGTCCCAAGGATAACCTAGAATAAAGGGTTTGGTCCTCCAGTTCTAATAAGTAGGCTCACCTTTTCCTATCCTTTCCTTTCTCTGCAGCAGGAAATGTGAGACTGGAAGCAATCTGTCGGCTGTACGGTGTGTGTGCACCCGCTGTGGGCTGCGTGTGATAAGGTTTAATCCAGCGAGGGGTTAGTTCATCTCTGAAGCAAACACATTTTGCTTCAAGTTGCTTTAAATCTTCCTCAGCACCTTTAGTTTGTGGTACCTGCGTGGACAGGCATACTCGGCTTTAGGAGCAACCCATGGCGATTTTTCTCTTCCTGAAGTTGCCGTCTTTATGGCTTATGTGCATCCAGCTGCGCAGGAAAACTCACCTGCTTTACAGGCTGCTCGTGGTAGCTGGGAAAGTGGGCATCCGCTTGCAGGCGCATAAACCTCAGATGCCGTTTCTCTTATCTCTTTTCATATCCTGTAAAAAAAAAAAAAAAAGGCAAGAGATAACAGAGGAAGAATAGAAAGATAGTTACTATGGAGTGGGTGATTTAACTGCTTCCTTCCAGCATTATGAACGTGACTTATTACTCCTCTGTGCTAGACTGGGAGCTGCCTGGCCAAATTAACTGCGCAAGCTGGATGAAATACTAATAAGCAAGAAACCAGTTCAGCCTTGAGGTGCAACTACTTTATAGAAAGCTCTTGCAAAAAAGGATGACCTTTCTCCTGTTAGAAGTAACTTTAATTTTGACAAGTTAGGATGAAATCTTTTAAATTATAAAAGCAGGTCCCTGGTTTATGCAGTGGGAGGATACAGAGAAGATGGAGCGAGACTCTTCTCAGGTTTGCAAGGATAGGGTGAGAGGCAGTGAACGCTGATTGCAGCAGGGGAAATTCTGTTTAGATATTAGGGATGTGTTTTCCTAACGAAGGTAGTCAATACGTTGAAACTGGGGCTCAAAGGGGTGGTTGAACCTCTGGCCTTGGAGATACCCGAACTCGCCTGGCCAGGGCCACAAGCAATCTGATCTAAGCTGGCGCCTCTTAGTTGTGTATAAAGGACGAGAACAGTAGGAGTTCTATGCGTGAAGATACAAGGGAGTTACACACCCTTCAATATTCAAATAGTAAAATTATCCAAGTGTTAGAAATACAAGTAGCTGCAATGCAAAAGCTGCTTTTTGTGCCTAAGCTTGCTGCTGCTTGCAGCTGGTTTTCCTGGTTAGGCTGCCGTATGTCTACAAGGAAGCGAATGTCCTCTCCTGTGAACCCAATTAGAATGAATAAAGAGCCTCCAAATTTTGCAGATAACTTTTTGAAGCAGTCTTAATGTTAGTAATAAGGACCACATTTTAAAAAAAAAAAACAACCAACCAAACGAGAAAGCCAAAACACCACTATTGTAGCTAGCTATAAGCAAAAAATCACGGGGTAACATGCATTTTAGACGTGATTTACTTATGTGTACATTTTTGTACTTCAGCGTCAGCTGATGTAATCGGTCAGGTTGCGTCACCATGGGGGTGACATAATTCAGACAACGATCAGCCCTGAAATAGTCCGTTCGAAGGAGAAGAAAATTGAGTTAGGAGTGTGAGTGATACGGAAAAAGGGTTACTTTGGAAAAAATCTGTGTTTAGAGCAGGCTGGCTGCGGGAGTGTGCGTGGTCCTCCGTGCTGTGAGCCACCGCCTGTCCCAGCTCCCGCCTCGCAGGGCCCCTTAGATGCCCTTTGCTGAGTGTCCCACGGGGCCAGAAGCCTTTCTTTGAAGAAGAAAAGGTGGTGGTGAGAAAGGAGAGGCTGTGCGCGTTAAAGGATCACTTTGCTGCAAGGGGTTATGGAAGTATGTGTGTGAAGTGATGCTCCGCTTTGCCCTTCACTCCTGGTTTGCAGTTGGTAGTTTTTAAAATAATGCCGAGCGAAGGTGCCTTCCGCAGCCCTCGGGAGCGGTGTCGCAGCCGCTGCGGCCAGGCTGCCCCGTGCCAGCTCCCTCCTGCGTCTCCGAAGGCGCCGGTGAGTTGTGGGGCTCCTTGGGAAGCTGTGAACCTGGCGGGGGTCGCACCAGGGAGCGGAGCCAGCTGCTGAGCCCCTCGTGCTGTCTGAGAGTGTCTGTGAAGTGGTTGCACGGGCTGGTCCATGTCATGGCGGTGGTGGCAGCAAGGGGCTGGGTAACGCCTGCAGGAGACCCTCTTCTCCCTGCAGGAGACCCTCTGCAGGTACCCACACTGCTTCCCCGCCTAGAGCCTCTTTGGTCACTGTAATTCTGCAAGTTCTTCTGTCATGCTTTTATTAGACTTTTTGGAGGTAGCTGGAGTAGCGCTGACTTGTGTTTAGGGGGATAGTGGTGGTACAAGTTCATTTAGACTGGGGATAAAACAGAGTCCCACCTCCATTCTGCTCAAAAGCCGAATGGTGCAGCTTCGAGCTGGTCTGGCGTACTCTCTGCTTTTGGAGACAGAACCACAGCATTGACATGTTTCTTCCCAGCCTGCAGAATACTTTAGACTTACAACACTTCCAAGAACCTAAAAAATGAAGAAGAGTTGAAGTATCTCCTTTGATCCTAGGGTCGGCCTCCAGAAGAGAGCTGTGGTCAGGGTGGATGGAGCCAGAGCAGCTCTCAGCTTTGTTTGAGACTCATGGGTGTACGGTGCTGTCCCCCCTGTCCCCACCCCCCCACGCCTCTGGTGTTACTCTGTGCTTTCAGGCAGTAGCACGGTTCAACCCAGGAAACAGCCGAATGCAAATTGCTGTAGTCTGTGCGGGTCACGTTGAATCACGTGGAGCGTTGGAGGGCAGAGGTGTCCCTTGGAGGGACCTGGACAGGCAGGAGAAGTGGGCTGGCCAGAACCTTCGTTAAACCTGAAGTTTAACAAAAGCAAATGCAAAGTCTTGCATCTGGTGTAGAAAAACCCTGCTCAACGATACGGGCTGGGGGCCGACTCTCTGGGAAGCAGCTTTGCAGAAGATGATCTGAAGAAGTTGCCCGTCGGCAGAATGCCCCTGGGTGAGGGCGGCAGGAGGGGGTCCATCAGGTCCAAGGAGGAGGTCCTCCCCTTTATCAGGCAGTTGCACCTGGAGTACTGTGTCCCGTTCGGGGCTCCCCAGTACAGGAAAGGTGCGGACGTGCTGGTGTGAGTCCCGCAGAGCCACCACGGTGGCTGGGGGACCGGGATGGTTCAGCCTGGTGCAGAGAAGGGCACAGGGAGACCTCACTGCTGTCTGCAGCCACCCCGTCGCAGTGCCCAGAGGTGGAGCCAGACCCTTCCCAGAGGTGCTTGGTACTGGTAGGAGGGCAGCGCACACGGGCTGCGACACAGGGAACCCCGACCAGATGTAGGAGGAAAAAAAAAAAACCAACTACTGTAAGAGTGGTCAAATACTGGAGGGGCCTGGAGGGGTTGTTGGGGTCTCCATCCTGAGTGACCTGATCTCTGGTTAGAGCTGCTTTGGGCAGGGGGATGAACCTGGATGAGCTCCAGAGGTCCCTTCTGACCTACGTTATTCCATGACTGTGATTTTATGATTCTATGATTCTGTAATTTTAATTGACATCTTTATTGTCTAGTGCATTGCTCTGGGGGTAACTTTGACTAGCCTTGAGGTAAATGCTGTTCTATTCTGGTCTTGCCTGAATAATGAAATTAAAAATATGTTTGTATTAGGTGTTAGGCGTTTATCAATAAATGCTGTCTGAGAGCAAGAGGGGAATATATATTTCTCTGCCACCTTGTGAAAGCTACCAAATTTTTTGCTTCTATTTGCAACATGAAATTACGGATCTTGAGCTCTTCTTGCTCCCAGTGTCTTTTTGCAGCGTGTATCACGTACCGGTGTGCCAAGAGCTTGGGGACTGGGAATCCCTGGCTTTGGGCGAGCACTGCTGCAGTAACGGCTCGCGTGGGTCAAGGACGATGAGATGGAATGGCAGAAAGATTGTGGGCTTTTCTTTTATCTCTTCTTAGCTTTCTTTGGCATCTCAAATTTTTCAGGCAAGAATGACTCACTCATCCATTATGTGGATTCCTGACTTTTAGCAATTTTTCTTTCACTTAAAAAAATAATAATCGTTAGTTTTGCATCACCGTGTGCAGCAGCCAGCGTTCAAAGCCGCGTACCGTGGGCCGTGGCTGACTGGAGCGGCTGACTCGTGTCTGTTACAGGTTTTCAGACTGACGTTGATTTCTTCCCACCCCTCACTGAGTTTCTGTCTTTCAAAATATCTGTAAGGCTCGTTTTGGCCATACAGCGATCTCCTTGTCTCTTTACAGAGCAGGAGTGTTGATCCTGGGTCCTGGAGAACAGGAGCAGGTGCTGCAGGGTTAGCCAGCCCCCTCGATTCCCTCTGGTGCAGGGACCGCGGTCCTGCTGCACAGCTCTCCGGCTGCACCCCACTGTGCCTGGGCACTGCGTTTTAATGGTAGGCGTAGTAGGTTTCTGCATATCATTCCCCAGAACATCACCTCACGTGAATGGAAGGTGCTGCAAAACGAGGTGCGTGTCAAGGGTTAACCCCTGGATTCTGCTGCAGGATTCTGCTGCAGCCGGTGGTGGTTTTTCAGCTTGCAGAACCCAGCTCCGGTTCCTGGCTTTGCTCGTGAAGGTGTGGAGTGTCCTGAAGAAGTGAGTTTCGTTAACCTCTGAAAGCACTGTTGTTCATGGCGTACTGATAAGGCATTTGAGAGATACATATCTTAGAAGGAATATTTACCACTAAGATATTTTATGTACTTTTAAACAGCACTGGGCACAGCAAGGTTGTGTGTGGGTGTGGAGCGCTGCCTGCCTCAGGGATGTGCTTACGTGAGCTGCAGGGAGGCCAGCGACCTCCCACTCGACGCGAGCACAGGACTGCTCTGCCGGAGAGTTTTTGGCTGGGAATAAAAAAAGGTTTCTAGACTTTCAGGCTATACTTCTAAAATAGTTCCCGGTTGTGATGGTGTGCTTAGGATCTGCGCAGTCCAGGGGTGCTGTGGGTCCCAGTGGGCGCTGAGGGTGGGTTCAGAGGACTGGTGGTGGTCGGGTGGTGCGCAGCCGCTCCCCTGCCCAGCCTGGGGTGCAAGCACCACCCCAGCGCCCCGTCAACCCAGCGCCGCCGCGGCCGGCGGGCTGTTAGCGTCCCTCCTGCTGCTCCCCTCTGGGCGTCTGTTCCAGCGTGGTGGAGTCACGGGGCAGGTCTAAGGAAGCCAGGGCGGAAATGGGCAGCAGTGTTGGGGACAGGCGTCACTTGTCAAGCCCAGCATGCATCAGCAGATGGCCGCGGGCTTTGCCCCCCGTCGTTCCTTTCCTACCACGACTTGGGAGAGGAGAGCTGTTCCGGCAGCTCCTGGAGAGCGTCCAGAGCGGTGCTCCCAGGTCCTGGCGCAGTTTTGTCTACGCTGCCGGAGGCCGGGAGGTGGTTGCATCTGGTGTGGAAAAGGGCTGGAGCTCCCCGGTCTGGGAAGGAGGTGGGGGCACAGTGAGCAAGGGAAAAGCTCACTTTGGTCTCTGAGTGCATGGCCAACGCTGTGCGGTCTGGGGAATGACTTCAGAAAAGTGGCCGTTTCAGAGCACTGGTGCAGAATTGCTCTTGAGAAATCCAAGGAATTTCTAAAATATTTTTATACTGAGAAATATTTACACATCAGCATTAATAAATATCCATTATATCTAAAAATAAGTAACCCAATACGAAATTTACAGTGAAGGAGGTCACTTTTACCTAAAAACGTTAACTGAGTCTGCTGGTTATGGCCACCAGAAGGTGGAGGGGCAGGAGGGGATCCTTCCCCATTGTGCCTGCCTTCATGTGCTCTATACAGCTCTGGAGTAGGGAAATGGAGAAATACCGCAGTGCAAAAAAAGTAAAGGAGTGATAAATCTCTTACACGTTCTATGAATTACATTTACAAATATACCTATAATTCTGAAAATATTTTAGGAACTTTTTTTGGCAGGGGGGTGTGTACTGGAATGCACGTCTTGAGCTGGATCTGTAAAAGACAAATCTGTGCAGTGATGTCTTTGGGTTTTGTTCTTGCACTGGCTTTGGAGACATGGATGTTACCAAGCACTGTAAATTAGAAATTGTTTTCAAAGACATGGGGAGAATGCAAGCAATAGTCAGAAAAATGCTTGCATGTCCGAAAAACCACCATATGTTTATGCCGTAAAGCAGAAGCTAGAAAAAAATCCCCAAAATTGTGTCTGGGATTATTTTTTTCTTTCGTAATTTGCAACTCTCGGAGAAAACATCTGATCACTTGATTAAATCGGCTTTCCGTGCGGTGATCGGGAAGCCCTGCTCTCTGCACGGCTGCTGACCTCAGAAGCTGTTTCTGCAAGGCCGGAGGGTGAAGCACGTGGAGCAGGACTGCCAGAGCTGGGAGCGAGCTTGTCCGAGGTGATGAATGGGATGCAAAGTTAAGAGCTGGCTTGTTCCGCTTGTGAGGGGTTGAGATCCTTCCCGGTGGAGAGGTTTATTACTCAGTTGTGGCGGGGGCTGGACTGCGAGTGTTTGGGTTGCACAAGGGGCACAGCGCGGGGAGAGCTTGAAGGGATGTCGTCTTTCACAGAGGGACGCTCCCAGTGAATACATGGGAAGTGATGCTTCCCAGTGAGGGCTTGTGCCCGAGCCTGTGCTGGGCTCCTGACATCCCCAGTTGCTGACTCGGAGCAGGCTCAGGCAGTGCCTCTCCGTGAGCATCGCCCTGGAGTGCAGACCTCTCGTGCACCCGCTGCCACAGCCCGTTCCGCTCATCTCAGTGAAGTGCCCACAGGAAGTCTGGGGAGCCAGGCGAGCTTTCCTTCCTCTAAGGATTCACTCTTGTGGGAATACTTGTTTGCACTTTCTGTCTCTTCAGGAATATGTATAGAGGCTGCTTACGGAAATTAACGCAATGTGGGAGCGTAAGAAAAATTGCTGCTGTTCTTACTTTGATGAACTGCAGATGCTGGTACTCCTGGAGCCCCCTGAAGCCATAGAGCCGAGAATTTTACAAAGATGGAGGAAGGAGAGGTTTTTATTTAGCCGGTGACTAGTGTTTTCTGGTGTTGGTATTTGCAGTGCCAGTAGGTATCGGGTCTGTCTGTCTACAGTTGGCTGAACTGTTGCAGTTTTCAAATAACCCACAATATTAGCAGATTAAAATTAATTAGTGAAACTTCACCTGTCTCCAGTGAAGGTGCTTCTAAAGAACATCAGTTGTGAAAGGACAGTCGTACTGCGTGAAGGACAGCCTTAAAGTCAAATCCGGATGGCTTTCACTGTTTGGTACAGTTTTAATTATTCAATTTTGTTCGGCACAAAAGAGAAGGAATGCATAAGCAGCTAGATTACTTGGTTTGTTATTATGAAGTAACCCAATCTCCAGCTATTTAAGCTCATTAGAACTTTTTCTGGCCCATGGGATATTTTTGCTTTTGCTCCTCATCTTGCAGAAGGACTTGATGTGCTATTTTCTAGCTGACTCTAGGCAAAACCGCTTTGCCTTACAGGATGGTACTAAAACAACTTTTGCTATCTTATTTAGACAGCCCAACAGAAATATTACACAGTCCTGGGGCCTGAAGAAAGCAAACAAAAATTTCTCAGGAAGGAAGTACATGAAATTGGCACCCTGAGGCCAGAGCACCCAAGCAAGGATGCTGAGATTTGGTCTGGAGAGGTTTAAGAGCAACGGGAAGGGCAGGACCATGCCTAAATACGCCGTTGGTGGTGTGGGCAGGAGATAGGATGTGATTTAGCACAACTAGAGTAGGCTGTGTGTTGAGACAGCACAGGCAGAAGGGGGTGTGGGCACCGTTAGGGCAGGCAGATAGGGGCCCAGGCTGTGGGCTGGGGCTGGTGGTGGGTGCTTCTCACCTCAACAAGGGGAAGTAAGTTTGTTTTGTTTTGTGGGGGGTATTGGAGGGGAGGGAGGTTGTTTTTTAATGGGCTTGCAAGAGCAAAGCATTTGAGGAGGAAGAGTGGGACAACAAGGGTTTGTGGTGTAGGGGATTGGGTGGAAGCAAGGGTTAAAAAGGGCTTTGCTGCTGGTTGCAGGGAACAGTGAGGATGTTTGGAAGAAATGGGATGAAGCTTTGCTGGTACTAAATCAAGTAAATTGTTGCATGGAGAAGGCTAATTGCAGTCAGTGATGAGGGAATTAATTGTAGTAAATAAATGCCGAGCTTGTGCCAAGGAGGGAAGCCCATTTGTGGAAGAAATTTTGAATTTTCAGTTGAATAAGAGCTAGCAACTGCAAAACAATGTCACTTTGCTGCTTAATTCCTTCCTGTACCTGTCGTAAGCTGACGGTGGTGACCTGGAGAGGTGTCTGTAGTGCCAGCGCTCTCGATGGATCACCGAGGGCTTTCTCCTGCATCTGTTTCACCTTGCGCAGCTTTGTCATCTTGATCCTGAGAGATCAGGGGATTTTCCAGGAATGGATAGCTGCCATCAGAACAGGGGAGATGGATTTGGCCCCGTGAGTTCTGCATGGGCTGTTTCTCTGAACGCTATTATTAGATGGTTTGCGAACTTTTTAGTTGGACCTTCCAGCAGAGGCACCCAAGGGCGCTGTTACTTTCTTTAAAAGTTTATCAGAGATCAAATGGTCTAATCTCTGGTTGTATTTACATTTTTTCTAGACTATTTAATTTGAGTCAGGCACAGGGTTTTTTGGGGTTTTTTTTTTTTTTCATCGTGCAAGCTGTTTCCTTAAAGGAAAAAAGTGTATCTTTGAACTCCTGCTAATACATACTTAATAGTTGAAGGTTTTCTAGTAGGAGAGGAACCGGGGATCTGTGCTGCAGAAGCGGTTTGCAGTGCTCTGCGTAAAGTGAAGTGGAAAACTGGATGACTTCAGTGAATTTCTATTTAACTGTCTGCTACAGACCCCACTGTTTCAGAGGCGATGATAATTGAACACAGCAGCAAGAGGACGTGAATAATTTAGTGGTGTTGAGCGAGATGCTTGAGTGCTCTCCTTTGCCTGCTCCTCATGAAACTCCCTTCAGCTGGAATCTGCTACCTACAAAAAAACGCTATGAAAATAACCAGTTGGAGTTCCTAGGCTCTAAGGGAGGTGGGAAGACGGATGAGGTCTGTGTTTGCAAGGCCAGCGCGTTGTGTGCGACTCCTCGATATGAGGAGCGTCGCACCTTGCTGCCTGCTGGAGCAAGACGTTGTGCCCGGCCTCTGCACCTCCCAGGGAAGGAATTTTACTGCCGAGGGAGCTGGTTCAAACAGAATAGGGAAATGAGCACGTGTTGAAATCCCAATTCTGTTTCACAAATTCACCGTTTTTTTTTTTTCCCTTTAAAAAAAACTCCAGGTTTTACGTGTGAATTTTCACATGCGTTTTTGGACAAGTGTTACGCGTTAAACATGGAGTAGTGGCTGACAGTTCTCTCTATAGTATATAATATCCAGCTGTAAACTTGTAGTATAAAAATACTTTGGGTACTTTTATGACAGTGGAAATGGTTGTATAATCTCGTAACTTTGTCAGCTCTATTGTTTGGTAATTAGAGCTGGAAAACTATGATTACTCTGCCCTTTTTTGCCTTGCTCGCCATGCTGCTGCTCTGTAGCCTTGCAAGATATCTCGGTTCCCTTTCATTTTCCTTACCCCTCCAGAGGGAATGGTAGTGTCTGGATGCATTCCTTACAAAAATGTTTAATGCTTTTGTTAAAATTTATGAAGTTGTCCTTGGCTTTTTTTTTAATTGAAAACCAGAGTTTTAGGGGAGGAAACCCGAGCAAGGAAGTTAAGCTGAGCCCTTGTTCATATTAGTAAAAATATGTAAACAATTCTTTTTCTCCAAATGTAAGATTTTTTTTTTGCGCTGCTATTCCAGTGTTTATAAAAGCGATTTACGTAAATGACAGTTCTTATAATTAAACTGCTAGCTCATCCTATCCCGATGGCTGCTCTTGCTATAAAGCTCAGTGCTACTGGGGCAATTGACTGCGATGGCATTAATGCAGCTTTTGAGCGTTATTAAAGATAATGGGACCTCACAGAAGAAAATTGAGAGAACCTGAAATTAAACAAACACAATTCTCATTCGAGAGAATCTCCCATGAGAAAGGAAAGATCTGGAATAGAATACTTTGATGTTACAGAGCCACTGAGGCTGGCAGGGACTTCTGGAGATCGTCCTCTGGTTGTCCAGGGTCATGTCCAGTTGAGTTTCGACTGTCTCCATGGATGGAGACTCCCCACCCTCTCTGGGCAACTTGTGCCGGTGATTGACCACCCTAAAATAAATAAAGTTAAAAAAAGCCTTTTCTGATCTTTAAGTCTGATGTCCTGTGTTCCGGTTTGTGTCGTTGCCTCTTGTCCTTTCAGAGTGGGCTGAGGCTGACGAGGCAGTTGCAGCAGCAGAAGGGAAAAGACTGGAAAGTATCATTTCTCCTAAGACATTTTGCGGGACATGTCTTTCTAACCTGTTCATGAAACCAGCCCAAACGGTTTTCATGGTAGATGTCTCTCCAGCTCTGCCTAGCCTGCTCTAGCACTTATGCCTAAGTGCCTGTTGATGGTCTCCTAGGTGGTGGCACCCAGAGGGATGAGGGCACCCCTTGGGGTGGCAGCAGGGCCCCTGGGCAGTCTGCTCACAGGAGACTGCAAAACACCTCTAGTGGGGGAGAGCGAGGGGCGAAGGCGGGTGGGAGAGCCAGAACAAGGGCGGGCGGAGGGATGCCAAGATGGCATGTGTGGATAGCGCCCAGGTTAGCAGGCCATCATCGCAGTCTGTCAGGACACCAATGGGGGGAAAAGTGACTTTTTCTTCTGAAAGGAAAGGCGATTAAGAGATGATGATGGGTAGATAAAGAACAGGACTGGAGGCATAAAACAGGGAAGAGACAAAAGACTCCTGATGACTCAGAGAGGTGGGGTGGGAGAGGTGAGTAAAGATGATGGTGCCGGCTCCTGAGGGGTCCAGAAGTCACACCCCTAAATCCTGGTGTGGTCCGCCAGCTAAGGACAAGTTGGGACAAGTGATGAGGACCAGACGGCAAGTATCTCTTCGTTGAAGCTGCTGTAGCAAAAATCAGTGCTAGGCCTTCTGGAAGAGGAGGATGTTATTTAAACAAAACTCATTTCTCACTCATTTCAAGGCTTTCGCTCACTGAAGGTGCCACACGTTGTATCTGAGTGGCCTGACATGGAGTGTCATTGTGTGTGACGTGGAGGGCAAGGCGTTGCTGGCCATTAAGCCCTCATTTACATTATTAGCTGGTCAAGAGGAACCCAAGAGATGACCTGGCTTTTGCATAGGTCTTTTTTTGTCTCCTTTTAGGAGAGCAGGGTTATTTTTTGCTTAACCTTGCACAAATCTTAGGCAAGGTTGCTGGCCCTGGTCTTTGTTTCTTCGTTTTAGGTATTTTTACAGCTGCAGCCTGTCTTCCCGTTGAGATAATGGGGTTGGGGGGGAATGGCCCATGCTGTCTGGTGAAACCTCATGACCATTCTGTTATCAGTGCAAGGTCCTCTGCTGATTAAATCACTTGTGCCCTTATTCAGGCTTTTTCTGGCCTTGATGCAAACAACAAATTCCTTGGGATTTACTAGCTTGATTGCTCTTGATTGTGTTCTTGGTTATCAACACAAGCATTCTTGCAGCCGTTGCTTTATTGCTCTCTCTGCTACTTTCACAGTTGTGCCTCATTCTTAGCATTTGTGTTACAAATACCCACGGGTTGTCCTTGTGGCTGCAAGAAATCCGGGCAAGATCAGTTCAATACATGTGTCTTGTTGCGTGAATGCTGGATGGACCACTTGGACAGACATGGTTTGGGACTCAAGAGTTATGTGGTTATCAGAGCGTTAATAAGAATAAAGCCACTCTTGTTTTATGATAACATGACCTTTCCTTCCTATGATTTGAACTTTGCCAGAGTGTTGCTACGTTCATTGCTACAATAATAAGCACAGGCTCAGAACAAGATGATCACGTAATATTTTGGGAGATATCTTTTAGCCTGATTTCATTTTTCCTTCTGAAGTCAAGTCCAAAGGCAGTATAAATACAATGACCATCCTGTGTTCTTGCTCTCTGTCACTGAGATCAGCATGAGAAATCATTGCAGAAAAAGGCCCAGCCCAAAGTCCTGAGCTAATTTTGCAATAACTATGAAGAAAACTCTTGCAGGGTAGGAGAGGAAGACCAAATCTGTGCAAATCAATGTTACGGCATCCAGTAATATTTAAAATAATTCTGCCAAGTTCCTTCCTCTTGCCAATTAAAAACAAAAATTACACACACAAAAAATTGCTTCACCCTGGTTGCTGTGAAGTACTTGGACAATATTGTGGCCGCGCTATGCAGTGCCATTCGTCACCCTTCCACCTCCTGCTGCCATCCAAAGTGTAATGGAAGAATGGAGGCTTCCTGGCACACCCGAGCAGGGAAACACTGACTTCGCCTCCTGAACTGCCACCATTCCTCACGCCCTGCCCGCCACGGCATTGTCCATGGCTGCTGCTTCGGTCGTTGTACCAGATGTTTTTTCCAGGTCCAACCGCAGGCTCCGTGAGCCCAGGTGTCCCTCATCTCCACCGGCTTCCTATGGCAGCTGGCCATGAGCAACGCGGGGTGAGGACAGCCCCGCTGGGCCGGGGAAGGGAGAGCTTTCTCGGCTCGCTCGCTCACTGGTTTTGGTCACCACTTTATAGGGCTGCTGGACTTCCCTGGCCGTACGGATGGCCACGAGTTAGTGCAGAACAAACTTCCCGAGGTTTGTGAAGCAGCAGGACACCAGCAGTGCCTCTTCAGGAACGCACAAGTGGTCTTCACCATTGCCCAAGTCATCTTCCCATATCTATTAGGAGGAGCAGCATGTTCCAGTGCTTATTTTCTTCTTCTTCAGCTAAGGAATGCAGAAAACCAAAACTTTAGATGGAGCCTACTGACTAGCACCCCAAGTGCAGTATTTGCCAGGCTGGACCTAAAGGGAAGGGTCTTATTTAGACTCTGGTTCGGTCATGGGAGCTGGTGTGGGGACGCAGCTCCGTGTCCAACACCTGGGGTACAGCGACTTGTCAGCGGAGGGAGGAATCGCTCCCTAGTGAATTTTTCTGTTTCTTACAAACATTTTCTGTGGTGTTTTCGTAGGCAAGCTTGAAAGAACCCGATTGACTCAGTTCTGGATAAATTTTGGGGGTTGGTGGTTTTTTTTTTCCCCCTGAAGTCAGCAAAGGATGAATGGAGAGCAATAGGCACGTGAGGTAATTTGGACTGGAGAGAGAGAGAGAGAGAATGGCTGTTAATGGAAAGTAATTTGGTAGAGGTAGTTGAATCTTTGCATTTGGAAGTAAAGCAGCATGTGGCCTCTTGGAGTGCCCTGCTGCAGGGAGGCACGGTGGGTCTGGTTTTTCTGAAGCTAAACTGTTTTGTATTTTCTCCTGTTTTTTCACAACTATACAAGGTAGAAGAAGGAGATTGTGCCAAAAATAATAATAATAATAATCTTTCCAGATAATGAAACCAAACCTATAAATTCATCCCAAATGACGTCAGTTCCAGGCCCGGCAATACTTGTAACTCGTGGAAGTGCTCTGATACAAAACGTGTTGTCATCGATCACAGTGTCCTGAAAAGACGTCACCAAAGAAAACCCAACCCCAAGCCGCGAGTGGCTGGATGCTGGGGTGGGTGGAAGAGCAGGATGCTGGGGGGGGGGGGCTGTTAAACCCCAAGGGAGCAGAGCACAGCTTGGGGCTTTATTCTGGCTGTGATGGGTACACCGCACATCAACCCGGTGGGTGAAGCGTGGGTGAGTCTTGTTCATTAATGTGGACTTCTGCTCAGCCAGGTTTACACAACCGGGAGTTTCTTCTGATGAGATTTACATTAAAGCATCGACATCCATTGATAATGTTGGGACGAAGCCAGCCAAGAGCTGCTGTGGTGGTGTCACCTACACGATCCATATTCCCTGATGCACGTGTGTGCGTACGTATAGTCTGATTTCTCGTTGGTGCTATTTTGCAGCAGTAGGTTGTACAGCATGTCTTCTCCCAGCATTAAATCATGAGATCAATCCGTTTGCCTCTGTGTGTCCCTAAAGGATGACCGGGTTTTTATGCCAGAGACCCCCTTTTTAAAAACCTGCTTTTGTGACTCCCCTTGATAAATACGGTTTGTCTATAGGTTACCAAAGGCTACCTTAGCGAAGAGTAGTGTGTCTGAAGGGCCTTGGTGCCTGGTGCTCTGTGCTTGCTAGTGGGAGGGCTTGCTGTGCTGCTCTAGAGCAGGGCTGAGGCTGTACGTACCGGGGATGTGCACTGGCGTCGGCATGGGCTGCCAGCAGCTCTGCCTGCAGCGGCACTGAGTCACGGAGCCGGAGCTGAAGAACCCATTGGGACGGCTTACTCACCAGGTTTGAAAAAGAGAGACTTTTCGGTAGGAACAAAACCTGTTCTGACCCGCTCTGTGCATGACCAGGGCGCGCACACTGAAGCCATACCAGAAACTCCGAGGGTTGCACCAGTATAGCTGCCTGCTGCACCTGCCTTTGAGGTCTTAAGGGCTTATCTTACCTGTTTTTACCCCAGTGTTGGAGATTAGAAGTATGTTGTTCTTAAAAAGCTATAAAGCATAGACCACACATGGAGTTTTAGGGCAATTCTAGTTTTTAAGATTTTTTTAGTTTGTAGTTTTGAGGGCTTTTGCACTTTCCTGGAGCGGGGATGAGTGCTCTAGACTCCCAGCCTCGGGGGGTGGCAGGGGACAGGGGATGTGTGTGTGTGTGTGTGTGACAATGACAGTTATCCATAGTTAATCATTGTTATTAGCAAAGTGTAAATGGATTTGGATATTTAATGATGGCAATTCTTAGCACACATGCATAGGGTGCAGTTGTTTACCTACCGTACAAATAAATTTTCTTGATGGTTCATCAGGCACCTCAAGGATATCACTTTTCTCTGGAGCGCTGAAGGATGATCGGCTGTTAAGATCTCCTGCACATAATACACAAGCTTGGTAATCTGAGCAGGGTACCTTATTTAGAAAAACAAACAAAACCCCACAAAAACCCCTTTCAATTTATAGTGTATGATATTATGCACTGGCATACAAAGTCAGTTCAGTATTTGAAACATGCTACTGCAAAATCTATAGCTAAGGTCTTGAATACATTCGTGTATATGTGTATATATAAACACACCAGAAAGAATGGTTACAAGTGTAATAAGGAGCTTGGTCTGATTTGAATAACGCCCTGACATCCGTCTAGGTGTTTTTTGAGGGACTTTGTTTTAAGCAGAATATGACTTTGAAGAACATAATTTATTCTGCTGCAGGTAAGTAAAGTTAAAATTAAATTCCTGATCCTTGGCTTATGTTCCTCAAAGTTAAAACCCCAGTATTTTATTCAGTCTCCTGATGAGGGATACATACATAATAAAGCTGGTTGTGAGCCACGTATTTAGTGTGGGGACACAAGGTGAGGAAAAGCAACAGTTAAAGGAAGGAAAACAGCATTACATTTACATGGCATTCTAGTTTGTCTGGTTTTTGGTTGGTTTGTCTGTGGGTTGTTTTTTGGGGTTTGTTTTTGTAGGTTTGTTTTTTTTTTTACACTGAGTTCTTACAAATATTTAAGAATAAGTAGCTTATGGCTGAAGCTGCACTAAGTTCAGGAACTTTGGTAGCTGCTAGCACGTGCATTTGCAGACGAGCAAACCCTGTGCCTGGAACAGCTGCCTGCAGCGTGGCTGCATGTGTTTGTGTGTGTAATTCGTTGAGCTTAGGTTTGTGGTGGTCTTCAGGGTTTGGTGGGTTTTGGGGGTTTTTTTGGTTGGTTGGTTTGGTTTGGTTTGGTTTTTTACCCAGTCCAGAAGGGCTGAGGGATGGGTTTCCACTGTGAAATCTGGAAATGCACATGACGTCAGTCTGGCCTCCTCCGTGTGGGAGTCTCCGTGCTTACCTGTGGAGATCAGTGCTATTAGAGAATCCCAGAGTGGTTGAGGTGGGTCCCTCTGGTCCAGCCCCCTGCTCACCCAGAGCTGGTGGCCCAGCACCCTGTCCAGATGGTTCTGAGTATCTCCCAGGACGGAGACTCCCCCACCTCCCTGGGCAATCAGGGCTGGGGCAGCCTCCCAGTGAAAAGTCTTTCCTGCCGTTCAGAGGGCCCCTCCTGCGTTCCAGTGCATGCCCACGGCCTCTGCCCCGGCACTGGGCACCGCTGGGAAGAGCCTGGCTCCGTCCCCTTGGCAGCCTCCCCGCAGGGATTGATGCACGTTGATAAGATCCCCCTGAGCCGCCTCCTCACCAGGCTGAGCAGCCCCAGCCCTCTCAGCTGAGGATCCCCTCCCTCGAGCTGCTGGCCACGCTCCTCCTGACGCAGCCCAGGACTCCCTTGGCCACCTTTGCTCGTGGCCAACTTGGTGCCCACCAGGACCTTCTCTGGCAAGCTGCCTTCCCGGCGGGTGGCCCCAGCCTGCGCTGCTGCCTGGGCTTGTTCCTCCCCAGGGGCAGGACCAAAGCAGGGCTGTTGGGAGGCAGGTCTGGGAGCGTGAGTCCTCAATTTCACAAGCAACTTGACTGAGTGGATTTTTAAATGTGGTAGGTAACATATATTGTGTCAGAACCTCTGTTTAAGAGGCTTTTGGACTTCCTCTAGGATTTTTTTTTTCCATAGGGATCATGTAGTATGTGCTAAAATAATTAAAAGAATTTTTAAAAACTTCTGTGGGTTTAATCTTCGAAAGTCTTTTGTATTGGTAGTGAATCCAAGTACTTGCTAGTTGTGTGGAGATATGACAGAGAGGAGGATAGTCCAAATGATCATCATTGGATAGCAAGGTGAGTGCGTGCCCAGCTATTCCCAGCAGGTACAGTGTGTATAGCAGCAGCAGGAGAAAATCCATCTACTTTTCCTATAAATAAGCTTGTCTTATCTTGAGAGGATCATCTTAGAGTTTGGTTTGAGCTCACGCATAATTTGGACTTTTCTGCTTAAATTCCTAGGAGTGCAGTCTGAAGTCTCTTTGATTTTTTTTGAACATGAGACCTTTCTAATAGGAACTGGGCCAGGAGCTATTAAGCTGGTTTCACAGCGATCTCGGAGCAGTCACCCCTGGATAATTCTTAATCATTATCTGCTTACAGTGAATCTGATACAGCCTCTGTGAAACAAAAGGGTTTTTCTTAATGTATCATACAAAGAGCTCACCTTTGGGGGATGTTTTCAGTGCCTGGCATCTGTGCTTTTGACTGGGTGCTACGGTGTTGGTCTGCGGTCGGCGTGGTGAGTCACGCGTCGCTACGCGGCAGCGCCATAGAAGGGATGGATCAGCCACGTTTGGTGCTTACATGGACTCAGGCATGCAGCAAAATTTAAAGTGTTAGTTTTGAAATGTAGAAAAATATGGAAAGCAAGCCAGAAAAATCCATTTCATAATCAGGAAGAGGCCTAACTTTTTTTAATTGACGTGTTATATAAACATACAACTCTTGCTCTCAAAACGTCCTGGCTAGACGCTGTGCCAACACTAACAGTCTTCAAGGGAGAAATGAAGCTTGTGAAATAGGAGGTAAAATATAGCTGCAGTCCTCCCCTTCCCCTGCCAGCGGGGCATCGGTGGACACTGTACGGGCAGGAGAAAGTCCCAGCTGTGAGACCTGCCCTTAGAGCACTGGGAGGCCCGGGGTGGTGGAAATGCTGAAGAAGTTGACCTGGAGAAGAGCAGCCTCGCTGAGGCCATGACCTACCCTTTGCTGTTAGGGGTTTTGTAGGACTCTGGCTGTTGCACGTACCCCTGCTGTGAATGACAGCGCTGGGATGCTTTCTCTAGTGCTCAGCGAGGGCTTTTCAAGCACAAGAAGCTTAGTGAGAAAACACGATAGCGGTATTTTTGGCACAGGCTGCCTAACGTTGGTGTTTTCTTCCTCAGCAGAATTCTGCCGCATTGACAAGCCCTTGTGCCACGATGAAGACGAGCAGCTCAGCTTTGAAGCCGTCCGCAACATCCACAAGCAGATGGACGATGATGCCAATGGCAACGTGGACGTAGAGGAGAGCGACGAGGTTAGTGCTTGGCTGCTTTGCCGTCCTTCTCCCACGCAGCACGCTGCTCTCGTAGAGGGCTGTTCTGTTACGGGTAATGCTGATGTGGCGGGGTGCCTGAAATTCAGGTGTGCAAACTCTTAGGCTGTTGGCTGCCTGTCTCTTCATCTGGCAGAGGAAGCAATGTGCCATCTTGAGCCAAGTTACTGATCCAAATGGTTATTTCAGTACTGTAATCTTTAGTGTCTACGGCTTTTCCTCTGTTCTGGGGGTTTCTAGCCACTTAATCTCTTTCTACACACAAGGATTATCAATTTATTCCAACACTGAAAGACAAGTAGCTTGGTTTACATGATTGTTGTTATTATTTCATTCCTTTTTTTATTGTGGGGTTGAGAAACACCTCTGCATTCTGATCGAGCCTCTCTGTCACTGTTGAGCAACTACACTGGCTGCTGTCTCCTTCACATTACAGTGTTTACTACATTCTTCCACCAACCCAGCTGAAACAGTTCCAGTACATGCGTGCATACTGCTGAAAAAAGGAACAGTTTTTTGTTGTCTTGGCCTTGGAGATTTTAGCTGATAACTTTATTGAAGAGAAATAAAATTGTTTTCTTACATAAGCACCAATAGAAATAAGTGACTACTAGAAAAGGGAAAGCTGTTTATTTATAACGTTGCCTCCGTTGCAGTGGATGCTCTTTTACAAGGCTGTGTTCGAGGTGAGGAATTCTCTTATAAGGAGACTGGCATCTAAATAAGAAAGTCAAAGTGTTGGAGGCTAAAAGAAAGGAGACTGGTGAAGGGATCTGCTGCCAGTGACAGGCAGTTCTCCAGTCCCAGTTCATAGAATCACAGAATAGTTCGGGTTGGAAGGGACCTTTAAAGCTCATCTAGTCCAACGCCCCCACCACGAGCAGGGACATCTTCACCTCGATCAGGTTGCTCAGAGCCCCGTCCAACCTGGCCTTGAATGTGTGCAGGGATGGGGCATCTGCCACCTCTCTGGGCAACCTGGGCCAGTGTCTCACCGCCCTCAGCATAAGGAATTTCTTCCTTGTATCTAGTCTGAATCTCCCCTCCTTGAGTTCAAAACCATGACCCCTTGGCCTATCACTACAGGCTCTACTAAAAAGTCTGTCCCCATCTTTCTTATAGTCCCCCTTTAAGTACGGAAAGGCGGCAGTAAGGTCTCCCCGCAGCCTTTGCTTCTCCAGGCTGAACAACCCCAACTCTCCCAGCCTGTCCTCACAGCAGAGGTGTTCCAGCCCTCGGATCATCTTCGTGGCCTCCGCTGGACCCACACCAACAGGTCCATGTCTGTCCTTTGCGGAGGGCTCCAGAGCTGGACACAGTGCTCCAGGGGGGTCTCACCAGAGCGGAGTAGAGGGGCAGTTCTCCCAATCCCTCAATCCACAGCAAAACCTCTGCCCTGCTAGGGATGTGCTGGCTGTCCTGGCCTTACCGCTGGGCTCAGGAGAGCGATGCATGGCTCTAGAGCTACACAAGTTGCTTGAAGGTGGAGGCGTAGGTCTCGTGCCAAGTCCACATCCTGCGACTGAGGCTGGGCTGTGCTGGGAGCAAGGGGTGTTGAATGGTCTGAATTCTTGGCCCTGGAAGGAGGCGAGCCAGGAGCTGCTGAGACCGCTGCTGGTGGTGACCCAGTACGCGGCGTGTGCCCGGCCGGAGGTGGGTGGTGGGGCTGGCAGCCGCGTGTGCTGCGCTGCGGAGCTCCGCTGAATGCGCCCTCCGCACCTCGGGCCCTTGCCTGATGAACATGTCGGTACGTGTTTTGTAGGCTCAGGAAAGACGGCTTGTAGGAGAACCTGAGATAATCTCTGTGTGGGGTTGGGAATTTACAGAATTGTGACCTGCTGCTTCTGGACCAAAAGGCATCTCTTCCCCCCCCCGGCCCTTCTGATGCGGATGACAAACTGAAGGCATGTGACAGCCTGCACAGCACTGTCCTCTGAGAACTGCTGGTTATTAATTATTAGTTATAACAACTAACTGGCTGTTACCAGTCCTTCATGAGCCCTTCTCCCGGGTGCTTTATTCCCACTTCTCAGATAAAGAAACCGCAGTCTAGGGAGGCTAAATGTCCCACTCAAAGTAACGCGGCCATTCAGTTTATTGGGCAAATCCAGCCGTCACAAGGGCTCTTCAGTTTCCTGGGAGGTGACAGTCTCCAGGGACGTGGCACAGCAGCCTAGAGCTGAGCACCCGGTTTATGAGGAGCCAGTGGTGTTGGCTGGCTGCTGCCAGGTTGCCGTGCTGTTCCCACTACCTAAATCCCACTTCATGGAGTAATTAAAACAAATGAAAAGCTTTCAATTGCATTTCCTAAAATTTGGTGTTTTCCCTGGAGGCAGTTCTCTGCTCAGCATTGCTTTGGAGCTGCGACTCTGCCTCTCCCACTGACTCCTGGGGTAGCTTCAGGCAAATCGATTCACTTGGTGCATCCTACTCGCCTGTTATTAAGGATAAGCCTCATGTTGGTAAGGTTGGGCATTAACTAGCAGTTTTTATGTCTCTTTGAGCAAATCTTGCCCTCTGTCTCGGTGGACTAATTGAGAGCTTATTGTACAAGCACCAACAGTATTATCTGTTCAAAGCCTTTGTACTGTCTGTTCATTTTACAGTATAGATATTGCCACTGTGTGAGTAATAACATTTATTTTTCTAAAAGGCTTCAGAACCACTGCCTTGCTGCCATTACTAGGCAGTCTTCAAACCCCTCATAGCTAGATCAGGCCGATGCCCGAGCCCCTCGCGTCACTTGTCTGCGTCCCAGCAGCTCTCCTCCGGTTTCTGGTGTGTGCGTTATCTCTTCCTGCTCATTAGAAGCAGAGCTGCCAGGACGGTGTTGCTGAGCTTGGTGATCAGACCATTGCATGTCCCTGCTGGGACTTCTCGCAGTGTCCCCCCTCTCCCAGGTGCTCCCAGCAGTCTCCTGTTAATTTTCCTCCTGCCCATACCACTTGTTACCTCTCACTCTTTGCCATCCGCTTCCAGGGGACATTGATTCTCGCATTGCTTTTGCCTGCGCACGTTATCTCCCCCTGCTCATCCAGCCGGGATTCATTGTCGCGTTGGTCCCCAGCTCCCTTCCCGAGATCCACTCTGCGCTGCCCATGGGGAGGCGGAGCGCAGCACCGTGCCGTTGGGTCACGGGTGCTGCCCTGGGGTTACCGCAGCCGCCGCTGCGCCCACCACCGCTTCTGTCATCTCTAGCGTTGTTTTCTGAGCTCTTTGGGACAGGAATTGTGTCTGAATAGTATTTTGGGGAATTCTGCAGTTGTCACAAGCTTCCCAGCGAAAGGTGGTGGTTCTCCTTAGAAAGGAAGGAGATGATGGTATTTCTGTTGCTTAATGGAAAAAGCTTTTTTTCTGTTACTTCTGCTGTTAATGGTTGGATATGGGTAGTTTGAAGAAGTGGATAAATGTGGAATTTTTCATCTAAGGAAGTTTGTTTTTTGTAAAAAATTTATTGGCTAATGGCGACAGCCTGTATTAATTGACTTCCTTCCTGTAATTTACCCGCGCATTAAAATGCCGCTGTAAGGATATGACAAAGAGATAATCCTCAGGAAAACCCGTCCTTCTCCCTCCGGCCCCAAGTGTAGCCCGGTGCTGGACTCTACCATGAGAAACATGTTCTGGCTGTCGGTGCATGCCGCAGTGTGGGATATTGCTGGTGGGAGGAGGAAACCCGGAGACTGGCAAAGGCAGCCGGGTGTTAAACTGAGCCCAGCGGATGCCGAAACCCCGAGGAACGGCAACTCTGGTGAGCGAGTGGCCAGGCGCAGCCAGCGGCAGACGGGGTGGCCGGGCGGCACCCGGGCACCCCACGGCTGCTGCTGGCCAGGGGCAGGAGCTCGGCTCTGCCTCCCACGGGAGCAGAGCTGCTGCCGCTCCTGGGGGCTCGCCGGGAAGCGTGCATCGCAGCGAGGTGGTGCATGCGTGACGTGTAAATGAAAGCAAGAACATCCCTGTGGTTGTTGTGATGGCTCTTTTCCTCCTGCTAGCCCGCTGCTTTTCACAAGTGACCTGTGACAGCCATCTTTGGGTTCAAGATGGAAGAAAATAAGCAAAATAAAATATAAACCACACTTTGCAGCATAAGCTAGTTGATATTTTAAATATGCACCTTTTCTGAGAATTGAAGACAGTTTTTTCCTGGTTTCCCTTTTATACTTAACGAGCGTGCTATGCATTTTCTGTGCAAATATTGCTCTCTATGGAAAATACTTGGGTGCACATGTAGGTCTCTGCGGCTGGCAGAGAATTAGTGTTTATATCCGTTCACCTATTGACAAAATGAAGTATTGTAGTGACCCCAAGTTATATCTGGTGGACTTGGCAGCGTTAGGTTTACGGTTGGACTCGATGATCTTAAAGGTCTTTTCCAACCTAAATGATTCTGTGATTCTATAAATACAGTTGCAGGTTTTACCTCTGCTAAGCTTGAAACTTTTATTAACGTTGCATTAAATTAAACTTTCAATAAAGGCTTCGAAGCCACTGAAAAAGGTATTTCAAGAATTTTCCTTGGCGAGCCAGCTACTGCCTGAGCGCTCGGTTTCTCTGCTTTCAAGGTTATCAGCTCTAACCCCCGACGTGTACCCTGTAATCATGTTTTAACTCCCTGTCTTTGGTGGTGGGACAGCTGCTGGAGGTATTATTTGAACGAATGCAAGAGGCTCAAATTTAAGCCTTCTGCGGCTTTTACGTTTAATCTTCGTACACCCTTCTTTCAGCGTGCGAAGCTCCCACCTTGGGAGTGGACGTAGAGGGTGGCATGGCATGCTCGATTTCCGTAAACTTTTTAGAAAACAATGCAGACAATGGCCCGGGAAGGAGTGTGTTAAAACAAAGTGCTCGTGCCTCCCCAGCGGCAGGGACCCGGTGAGCCCTGGCTGTGCGGGGCATGGCCAGAGAGGCTGCGAGCATCTCCCTGCCCAGGACCCGATGGGACCTGCGGGCAGCCCTGCAGCGGGGTGAGGGTGGGCTCTGGGGGAGGCTGGGGAGCCTCTTTGGGGTCACAGGGTGGTTCGGGTGGGACGGGACCTCGGGAGTCTCCGTTTGGAGAGTACTGATGTCGGCGGGGTGGAAGCTCTTGCAATGCCATGCTGCAAACAGTTACTCTGAGTAGTCTTCCTTTAGTGTAGGTTTATATACGTGGGATTTATGTTTTTTTATAAGTGGATTTGCGGCAGAACAAAGTGAGCTAACTAACGTCTTAACGTAGTTTCAGAACAGAACGTGTTGGTGACTGGTCAGCCTTGCACAGAGATTGAGCTGAGTTGGATGGGTTGCCTGGTAAACCACAGTTCTCCGCTGTTTGCCTTTCTGTTCATCTCATATTAATTCCTTTAATTAAAAGAAAAAGAAGCTCCCTCTGTTGAGGATAAGGCCAAGGTAATTTTGAAGCTTGGGTTTAATCACCTGTTCTCCAGAAGCATTTGCAAGCTTCAGCAGAGACTGCGGGTCTCGCAGATGTCGGTCGTGGAGGCACGTGGTCTCTGTGCCTGGAGCACAGCGCAGAGGGACGCCTGCGCAGGGGGTGCTCGGCTGCGGGAGAGCAAGCTCTTCGCTCCCATGCCAGTGTTTCCCTTGTTGGTTGAGAACTTTGTATTTGCATTTACTATATCTGCCCTATCTCTTCAGGGGTAAGTTATGGGTACGTTTTGTTTGGATTAAAAGACCTGACTGGGCAGAAAGGGAGGGACAGACAGATAACGGTATTTTTAAAATATCCTAATTATAGGTGAAATTTTGTCCAACAACTTCATGCTGTCCTTAAATTATCGTTGCATTTTTCCTTTCTGGAAGTGAATTTTCAATGAAGTTTAAGATGACATCAGTGACCTCGATTAAAATGAAAGAACCGTCCCTCATGGGGAAGTCTTCTAATTAGCAATCTATTTCTGCTCTTCACACTCACTCCAAAGGCAGCTCCAGCTGTTTAGGGGCAGCTCTGTTGTAGGTTCACACTGACAAGTCTCTCGGATGCTGTTAGCCTGGTTTCCTAAGGAAACAACGTTTATGTTATTGTTCGATCAGTCCCTGGCTCCTCTCAACCTCTGATCCCACTGCCTGGGGTCAGGCACGTTGGCAGGAAAGAGGGCTTGAAGACAAATGTTTTCTGCAACTTTAATGAAAATCCATAGCTCAGAGAAGATGTTAAAATTGGTGAGCTGACTGAGGGAAGCGATGCACAGTGAGCTCTGCCGTCACTTGGTCGGTTTTGGCCCCTTGGAACACGCAGAGCGGTGAGTCTGTGCACGCGTGCACCTCTTGCCCAGGTGGTGGTTGGTGTTCAGGAGGGATGATGGCATTTGGGGAGCAGAGGTAAAGGTTTGAGGGGAAATGCAGAGATTGCGTGAGTTTCTGTGGATTAAAAAACACGCGAAGAAAACTCCAGAAAATCACACTTCACGGAACCGCTCGGTTTTGAGCGTGCTTTCAGCCGCCGAGACAATGTGTTTGTCTTAACCAAGGAACCCGTGCGACTCAAACTCCTCACCCCTTTTAGAGTAGAGAAAAGTATACTGGTCATGGGATTTGGCAGGTGGAGAATCAAAATGTAGGTCCCTGTGTTTAACGAGGTTATATAGTCCTGAAACAGTTCCGTAATTGTTTTTTCTGGAGGGGGTGCGTACCTCCGCTTCAGAGCATGCGGGTCTCTGCCAGAGCCTCTAGCACTCGCTGGAAACCTGGGGCCGGAGCGGCCGTGAGCAGAGGGCGCTAAGAAAAAGTATTTTCATCTTAAAACAGAGGTAATTTTCTGCCACAGGCTGCTGTGGAGGTCAGAACTGTGGGTGGCTTCAGCAGGGATTGGAGGTATTCCCTCCCCAAAGTATTGCAATTCCCCTCGGTGGCTGTGCAGGGACCTGCTCCTCGCTGCCCCACTGCCCTTGCAGAGGTGCTCTCCCGTGGGTGGGCATTTCTGAAGGGTGTGTAGCAGCTGGCTTTTGTGTGCCTTGGATTCTGCTCCTCGTTATACACAGAAACCTGCTAAATTATAAATCTTGACATCAGGCAGTGCTCATAGGCTGAGTCTTCCCGCAGCGATCTCAGCTCATGTTGATTGTTGCTTGTAGCGATGGTTCTGTTACCATTGCTTTTGGATGGTGTGATCACGGTTTGTCTTTCTCTGAACTTAGTGGTGAGACTCTTGGTTGACTACATTTCCTTCTGTTCTGGTTGCGGATTTGCAGACCCGCTGAGGCTGGAGGTGGTCTGGGCTGGGACCTCTGGAGATGGTCTGGTCCAGCCCCTGTCCAGGCAGGGCCACCCAGAGCCGGCTGCCCAGCACTCTTTGAGTTTTGGGTATCCCCAGGGATGGGATCAGTAGGGTCTTTAACACTTTGAAGTACCGCTTCTTAATGGTTCACGATTAGGTCAATAATTTTGTGCAGTGGTTCCTGTGCCTGGTGGTTTGGACATGTGCGCATATTAGCATACACGTAATGTGCATGCTCAGTACAGTTACCTATGTATTTGAAATCTGTGGGGAGTCCCTCCAATGGGGAAAAAATGAGAGCTAGAGAGCTATACAACTTCAAAATTGTTCGTGCAGTAGATGTGCAAATGTGGGCTCTGAAAGCGCCCTGAGCGCCGCTGGGGTCGGGGACGTGGGTGCGTTACAGTCTGTGCAACAGGAATTCCCATCGGTTTGTGCTGGTTGGCAGCATGCAGAGGTTGGGGAAAGCATCTTTAGCAGTAGTACGTGTCTGATGGTACCAGATATGGAGCTAGCGGGTCAGCAGTCAGCTGAAAACGTGTCTATTTTCTAGCTTGGGTCAGAGGAGCAGAGATGAGATGCCCGCACAGCACCAGCAACCCGGCAGAAGCCTTCACCTCCGAAGACCATGCTAGGCAGAGTTTGGCTAACTTGCTCTATTTGCACTATTCTTTTTTGTCTTTTCCCCAGGAGATACTAAGGGAAAACCTGCTTTTAAGGTTTCCCTGGGCTTTGGTGCGTGCAGCCCAGCTCCTCCAGCCTCTCGGGCTGTGCCGTGCATGAACAACTCCTCAGAGGAGGGGACGGCCCCATCCTGCATCCTCCTCCCTGCTTGTTTATAGAGATGTTCTCACCGCAGCCAGCACCGTCCCCTCCGGAGAGTCCTTGGGGGTTTGTTTTGGTGATCGTGTGCCGAAGGAAAGCTGCAAGAGATCACTTTTCCTTTCTGTGCTCCCCGAGCTAAATATACAGAGCAGCAGCTGATCCCTCCAGTCCCGGTGGGAGTTGGCAGCCGCGTGGTGCGCAGCGCTGGGTGACATTGCTGCGTTCCCTCTCGGTCACGAGTTAACGAGCTGGGAGGCTGACGACTTCGCCTCTCCCTGCTGCGGGTTGGCACAGCTACCTGCTGGCATCTCGCTGCTGCCTGCAGCGGGGCGTTACAGGCAGGAGACCTGATCGGCAGTGGGCTGCCCTGCTGAAGCTGCCCAAATTTTCCCATTTTCCATGTTTGTCTGCAAGATGGGAAGAGCAGGTGAAGCTTTCGGTGGGCTAGAAAGCAAGAGAGCAGGGAGGTGCCAGGCTCAAGCCGCGGGTACCTGGCGGTGGACTCGGTAGCATCTGCAGTGGATTTGTGAAGGGCCTGGAAAGTGAAAACTTTCACAGATATTTTTCATGCCCTGTCTGATATNCCCCCCCCCCCCCCCCCCCCATAATTCTGTTGCACACTTAAAAGACCAGTAATAAAGAAGGCTGCATGGTAATCATGCACTGGGTGATGCATGCAGGGATGTAAATGTGAAATTATCTTTTAATTTTGTTGCATATGTTAGGTACTGGAATGTGAGTGATCCTCTTTCTTGTGTTTGATTTCCACGTACTTTGCTTGCCTCCCATCTCATGAATCCCTCCTGCGTATAGGGTAGTCTCAAATCTTGATAGTCTTTCTCACACTCTCCCTTAATTTTTTTTTCTGATACAATTTTCTTCACTCTTCTTTGGTGTCTTCTGTTTCTGACCTATCTTCTCCTGAGATGGGAGGGGGGTGGGAACACAGCAGCGCACATTATTATGACAGATGTGTTCCCCGAGTGAATTGTGATATATCTGCTGGCCATACTGACAATATATATGTGGTTTTCGTGAGTGGCTCAGCCTACAATGAAAGTGCCTTACCTCCTGTAGATGGCATTTGTTTCAGCTTTGATTTGAAGGTGCAAGTCAAATCTAACAATAATTTTTTGGATTCTTACTCCATTGACATAAAGTTGGTTCCATTGTGCTGTTTAGTTGAATTTTTGATGATATTATCATCCAAAGAAAAGCCTGGAGTGCCAAAAGCCCAGGCTATATTAATTTATTATACTCCGTCTATCTGTCTTAAAATTGATTTAACGTAAACACTTACTGAATATTTCCTGGCTTGTCTTACCAGGAACAGAAATCTTAAGAGGTACTGCAGAGAATGTTCCTACTCAGTTTCATCTGTCAGTTTTGTGCAGCAACTAAAAATACTTAGCTAATGATTTTACTATAGATATATAAAAATATGAGTATATATTTATATATATTATAGATACAATAATTTTATACTATATGCACGCTAATTTTCTATATAAATATATAGAAAATAAAAGCACATATATATCCTTTTATATTTATCTTCTAATATCTAACTATATGTATTGTTATCTATAGTTATATATATGGTAATTCTCAGTCGCCTAAAGTTCGTTTGCTCAGATACCTTCTGGACGGCCAGAAGAGTGCAGCGCGGGCAGGGCTGCTCTTTTCTTTTGTGGCTGCACTTTCAGTTGATTTCTAGATCTTACCGAAGACGAGCTTCCACCAGCGAGCGTGGTGTGTGAACTCCGTAAAGTAATCCCTGGTAGAATTTGCACTGACACAGGAACTCCTACAAAATAAGAGAGCCTGTTACTTGGCAGCATTGGGTGGTTTTGATGACCTACATTTTGATGCAATCAAATACAAGGTCTTACAGAACCAAAAAAGTGCTTTTCAGCTGGCAAACCTCCCACTGTTTCCTGGGTAGTCTGGAAGTTGAGGGTTTGCTGAAACCCAGAAAAACCTGATTTTGAGCTTTGCCTCATCTTTGAGCAAGGAGTAGCTTGTGTTGTTTATCTGATCGTGCAGTGTCGGCTTTGTAATGAAAAAGGTTAAATGATAACGCCTACCTGAAAGCATGTATTTGCAATAATGGAACAAAGTTATGCAAAGCTAAAATAATAATAATTTAAAAAAAAAAGAGTGTTACTGTGATTATTCATAGCAGTTTATATCCTCCCTTATTTTCTGAGAATCTGAAGTAGCTTTTGTATTTCATCTTTAATTATTACCGGGTGATTCCAGGACTCCAGGTTGATTCCTGTGCTGAAGGCGGTCGCTGTTCTGTCTGCCCCAGCCCGGCTGCCCTCCCTCCCTCCCTGAAGAGCCCTCTGTAAATATCAAGACCTTGCTGCTTTGCCGTCGGCTGGCTTGATTCCTCCTTCGAAAACTTTTTTTCTGTGTTTCCTGTGGCTGCTCTCTCGTGCCCCATCTCTCCCCAGAGCACTGGGATAGCACGGACCCTGGCATTTGGCTTTTCTTCTCTGTCTTTCCAGCGTTATTGGGTTAACGCTTCTGTTGCACATCTTATTTACTATACCCTGCATCGCCTGTCACAGTCTTGTGGTGAACTTTGGGGCATTTACTGTTCCTCATAAGAGGACGTATCCTCTCATTTCTAGATTTACAGCTTGTGTTATTCCATAACTATCAGACAGTATCAGAGATGGGAAGATTCCGAAGCGAGTGCTCGATTTCAGAAGTACTCCCTCGTCCCTTCGATAGATGCTCTTGGGGTTGTGGGGTCTCTCCAAGGGGAGGGCACAGGCGGCGTAAGAAGATTTTGATTTCTGTGCCAAGAGAGAGGGAGTAGCAGGAGAGAAGGGTTATTGCTGCCATACGTATGCGTGTGCCTTGTGGAAATGCCGTGACTTCTTACGCTGACATGTCGGTAAAGGACTTGGAAGGCAATTGATGGGAAGAGAACAAGTGGAATGGTTTGATGTCTGGAAAGACTGCTTTTCTTAATGAGAGGCTGAAGCTCATAAGCTGACTTGCTTATTGTCAGCACGGCCCCGGGCAGAAATCTGCTGGCAGAGGGCTATTTAGCAAAAAGGCAGCAGAATAAAATCCTGAAACTGGAAGTAGAGAAAAATGCGTTCAGCTAGAAGTAAGGTGCAGGTCTGCAATAGACAGTGTTATGTATTAGAGCGACTCAGCCGCTCTCCTGAGACCCCCCCCGGAGCACCACGGCCAGCTCGGGGGTCCTCAGCACGGGACAGACATGGACCTGTTGGAGCGGGGCCAGAGGGGGCCACAAAAGTGATCCGAGGGCTGGAACAGCTCTGCTGTGAGGACAGGCTGGGAGAGTTGGGGTTGTTCAGCCTGGAGAAGAGAAGGCTGCGGGGAGACCTTGTTGCGGCCTTTCAATATATAAAGAGGATTTATGAGAAAGCTTGAAGATTGGACATAAGGAAAAAATTTCTTATGATGAGGGAGGCGAGACACTGGAACTGGTTGCCCATAGAAGTTGTGGATGCCCCATCATTGGCAGCGTTCAAGGCCAGGCTGGACGGGGCTCTGAGCAACCCGGTCTGGTTGAAGATGTCCCTGCTCATGGCGGGGGGGTTGGACTAGATGAGCTTTAAAGGTCCCTTCCAACCCAAGCCCTTCTGTGATTCTATAAACTAGGGAGATGACGTAGTTTTGATCAGAGATTACAAGACGAGAGGTGCTGCATCTCAGACTTATTAGGGCTTTGCCATGGAAATTATTCTGTACAACCTGTGGATGTAATAAGGAAGACAGGTGAAAGTTGTTTTTTTGTTGTTTTTTTTTAACGATCCTCATCTCTCTAAAAGATCAATCAAAGAATAATCCCGCTGTTTATTCTTCTCCTAGTTCTTGAGGGAGGACTTGAATTATCATGACCCAACAGTCAAGCACAGTACCTTCCATGGAGAAGACAAGCTCATTAGCGTGGAAGATCTCTGGAAGGCCTGGAAGACATCTGAAGGTAAAAAAGACAAACAAGCAAAATGAAACTGCCCGCTCCACTCCCCTTGCCATAAAAGTGATAAACGCTGTGGATTTCATATAACCTTGGCAGCAGTGTGTGTACCTCCCTGGAAGAACATGCCACTTCTGCTTTTGCTGCCTTGGACAAGTACTCTTCCAGCGTCCTTTTTTGGGGGGGCCTTTCAGGATTTCGTTGGTCTTGGTACTTCCCAACTGTTATGCTGGCATCCGAGTATGGCCGTAAAAGTATAAAGTATTGTTTTGTTTCTCTGCCCCTATAAATGTGTATTAAAATAGTCAAATACTGTCGTATTCCAGGTTCTCCTTGAAATATCCAGTTTCAGCGTTGATTTTTATGGAGTAATAGCATCCTAAATATTCAATAGAGCTGCATGGGGGAGTTTTCCTACAGATTGTGTTTTCCTTAGAAGAAATTTGCTGAACCTGAAAAGCTCCTTAATCTAGTGAAAAGAAGGTAGAATAAAGTCCTGAAACTGGAAGTGTGCATAAATACATTTGATGTAGAAATAAGCTGCAAGCTGTTAGGAAATGGCATCATTCATCACAGCAAGTTAACCCAGGGAGGTGGTGGAAGTTCAGTCACTGGTAGGAAACTTCCTGAAACTTCTGAATCTTGGAAGAAGCTTTTAAGTTTGCTAGTGCTTCCCTGGCCGCTGCGTGTGGGGTGCCCCATGCCCTGGGATTTTATAGCGCTGGCAGTTGCAGGCATTGGGAGGGTGTCGGAGGTGGCCAGGAAAAGGCGCGATTTCGCTTCTACTTTTTCCCTGACCAGAATTTTGGAATTACTTTTTTTTGAGAGATCTTAAACCTGATTTTTCTTTCTTCTTTCTAGTTAAGAAACTTTTTATTCTCAAATTTTGGGCTTCGTTACAGAATGGTCTTTTATCTTAAGACCAGTAGTACTAATAAGAAAAATCTTCAGCGCCTTGAAAATGAAAATGTGGGGGAGGGTATAGAGCAAAGCATAGGTGTAGTGTTGACTGTATGATGCATTTTGATTTACTCATTGCGTTGTGAGTGGCATTTTGATGCAGACGCACTGGTATATCGGGTCTTTTTGTGATCCGTGGCATGGACTATTTCTGCCAACGGCTGCCCTTTACTCCTCCTCTTGTGCTTTTCCTTTTCTCTCAGTACGCTAGCGATCATGTTGCTCTCAAGACGCGGAGCGTCTTTTTTTCCAATACTTTTAATTGCTGCTCTTCCCTTCACTTATAGTCTTCTCCCTTCACTTATAATCTTCTCCCTTCCCTCTGTCCTCCAAGATCAGATAATCTTACGAACACACATCACTTGAAAAATGGGATTTTAGTTTTCTGATCAATTCGTCAACTGTAAAGATTTCAGTTTCTCATTTGTGTCCTGTTCTGTTTGTATTTGATTTTTCTGTCTTGCCCTTTAAATTCCTTGGGGGTAGGATGTGCTCAGTGTTTTCAAAGCACTGTGTAGATATAGCTGTAAGTAATGTTATAGTCCCTCACAATCCCAGGAGGACTAAATGAGTACTTAGGTACAGAAAACACGGTGGTTCTGTGCACGATCCTGGAGTTGTTTATCCAGAACCAGACTCTCCGTCCTGTGGAGGTGGGCAGCCACGTGTTGAAAAATTCTTGTCCAAACCACACAAGTCGGGATGATGCTAACAAGTCGCTTTGTCTCCTGTGTTCAAGGAAAGCCTCGCGTAAGAAATATTTATTCTATTGTATGGCTGTTTACAGATGGCTTTGCCTGAAGTATATTTTAATGTCAGCTGGGAAAGGGTAGAAATCATTAAGGGATGGAGGAGAACATCCCATGATAGTCCCTAGGTCCCTTAATTGCTGAGTTGCTTTTGCTCTTTCCCTGCTTCTGAAACACGCAGGACCTACCACGTCTTTGGGTAGAGCTGCTGTGGCGTAACGGTTTTCCTTGTGTTGGATTTAGTTACCGCTCTTGTTTTCCCTTCTCATCATTCTGTATACCTAGCTGATAAAATAAATTATTAGTTTCCGAAGGATGGTCTCATATGGAGCCTAATCTCGGTGTTTGAACGGGGGTTGTAAAACTAGTAGAATCAGGCTTGTAGAAAAGGTCTGCTCCTTCATGCGGATATGAAAAGCAGCTTTGAAAGGGCACCGAGGGCTGACGGGGACGGGTGCCCGGCGCAGCTCTGCCCGTTGCTGATGGGTGCTCAGGGCAGCTGTGCCCGTTTCATCTGTTTTCAAGCCGAGTGCTTTTCCTACCTGCTGTTGCTGTTGTTCCTGGTCACATGCATAAACTAAAAAGTTGTTTCTGCCCCCCAATTATTAAAAATATAAGGGTTGTGATGCTCTTACAGGGTGTTGGATTTGATAAAACCCTCGGTAAGCGTGGCTCTACCAAAGCCACTGAAGTAGCAGATCAGATCATTGCGGCAAGGATGCAGGGCAGGGGAGCCGCTGATCTTTGCACTTGAGCGTGCTGCCTGACGCTGCCAGCTTGTTTCTCAGTGTTTTCTTCCCAAAATAAAGACCTCTGGATATGTAAGGCCAAAAAGGAGAGAAGCCGGGGGCTTCAGAGGAACCCGGGGCCTGGCAGGGCTGGGCTGCGTGGGGGCTGCTGTGCGAGGCCGAGAGGTGGCGGTTGGCGTGGGGGCACGGCTGGTGGCGTGGCGTGGGGATGCAGAGGAGAAGCCCTGCATCACCGATGGGGAGGGGGGAGCCCTGCCAGGCCTGGGTGGGGGCTGTGGTGTGGCGGGAAGCAGCGGTGCCCACCACTCCTCCTGCGCCGGCAGGCACCCCCATGCCACCACGGGGCTCTCCAGGGGCCGGTTCACCACCCCCCCGGCACTTCACACTGGGCTCTTCAGAGCATGCGTCGAGTCCTGCCCCCCGTGGGCACCATTTCCTTCCCCAGCTGGTGAGCGCTCGGTGGTCTGTGACAGCCGTGTGCGGTGGCCGGGCTGTCCGGCCTCGTGCCCTGCAGCACTGCTGTCCTGCTGCGCCTGGGCACCGCTGGTGCCGCCGCCCAGGGAGCCGGGCTTCCCCTGCCCGCTTCAGCTTTAACATCTTGCTTGTGGCCACAGAAATCGGGTTCCCACGGTTTGCGGGCCAGCGACCATTAACTGTAGGGAGTTTACTTAAGTGAGGGCAGTTTGCTGGCTTTGTGTTTGCTAACCTGTATCTGTGAGTCATCGTGCAAGCCTACGTGGAGATGACACCTTCTTTTCAAGTCTTGCTCTCCTTTGCTCAGCGCTTTGGCTCTCGTCCTGTCTGCTCTGTCATCTTTCCGTCGAAGGCGTTTAGCTTGCTGGAGCAAGCTGGAAGATGTTTCTCATATTTGTGGGACAAGTCATTGTTGACATTTAAGAAGTGGCCGTGCAGCTCTGAACTCAGCAGCGATGCAGCCCTCGGAGCCAGCAGTAAATGGGCCTTTTCTCCACTTGGCTGTTGGAAAGGGCATGTGAGAGAGGGGCCGACGGATGTTGGGCCAGAAGCGTGCGAGGTGGTGACCATCAGCAGTGAGTCACGTCCAGCACAGTGCTCTGGGTTGCTGGAGGCTGGGCAGATGCTGCAAGAGCTCAGCCCATGCTAAGCAAAGACAGAAGTCGATAAATTAAAGCATAGCAAACCCCACTCTGTCCTATGAAAAAAACCTGTTGCATGATTTTCTTTGCTTTCACACCACTGCTATAAGTACGACGAAACCAAGTGGCAAAGGCAGAAGCTTCGTTTCCAAAGGTTTCCTTATCTGTGGCTTTGGAGCTGTGTGTCAGCTCCAAAAATAATCCACAAATCCACAGGTGAGGCAGTTAAGGAGAAAAGTTTACCTCGTTCACTTAGGCTGCTGCACCCACTCCACCTCCTCCCGCAAATCACTTTGTCAAGCTGTTTACAACCATTTTCTTACAGCATTTCTCCGCTGCGCTTTTTTCCAATTGATACTCACGTGGTCCACAGGTCTGGAGCAGCGGGTGAGGCTTTCAGAGTGTGTTGCCAGATACGTTAGCTGAATTCACTTTTTCAGGGGTTTGGGCATGTGGTGAGGATGAACATACTTTGTTGGGAGTTTGGAGACAGCAACATCACTTGGATGGTAGAAAACGACGCGATTTCACTTATCGTCTGCCAGCACTTTGGGTGTTACCTCTCGGAGGATCTCAGCCTCAGGCTCTTCTGGTGACATTGCAAAAGGCTGCCAGTGAAGCATCACCTGCGACAGCACTGCCTGAGGCTGCTCCTTTATCTGATGGCCTCATTGCATGTTTTTCTTTCATGAGCTGGAAGCACAGTGTAAAATCAACCACCGTGAAATGTTTGTTATCACAGGCTGCTGTTGGGAAAGCACCAGCCCTTATGCACAGTGCGGTGATGTCTTAAGGCTAAACGTGTAGCAGCCCATCGTCTCTACGCTGAATCTGTAGCAGCCCATCGTGTATAGAACAGACTAGCGAAAATAATCACACAAGTGAACAGGTAGAGGCTGAGGACCTGCAGGATTGCCTGGAGTATCCCAGGCAGTTTATTTCTTGTCTAATAGCCCACAGGATTTAATGTCCCCGCCCCAGCTCACTGCATACTTAATAGGAATGTGTTTAAACTGCAGGTATTTTTCCTTTGCTGAAGGTGATAGGATGAGGTATGTCTGGTGAAGTTACGCTGTTGTTGCTGGCTTGATGATTTTAGTTGCTTAGAAAAAGTATTAAGCTGCTTGCTTGTTTTCTACCTCTCCTACAGTGTATAATTGGACAGTTGACGAGGTGGTTCAGTGGCTCATTACCTACGTAGAGCTGCCACAGTACGAAGAGACCTTCAGAAAGTTGCAGCTGAGTGGACATGCCATGCCCAGGTCAGTGCTCACTGCATTGTCTTGTGTTCCTCTGGGACCGCGTGCCAGGGAGAAAAACAGATCTGAGGCGGCTCATAACATCATGTGCGATTCCTCAGCACCTACAGAGCCAAGTCTAATTCCTGTTCTGCTCCGGTTGTGTTTAGAGGCTTCAGCTTTGCTGTAGTCCTCTCTGCAGGGAGTGATTTAGCCGTAAGTGAGCGTGTATCTGCTGTGGGTGAAAGGAGAGGCTGCAGTCCGAATTGTGTGGTCGTGAGCACTGTCCTTGCTGGTTTGTATGATAGACTTCACCTGCCTGTGCCTGAAGCTACATATTTACGGCTAAAACCCTGACCTGGAGCAAAGCAGACCTACGCTACGTCCTGGCTCTGCCACAGCCTTCCTTCATAACCCCAGCCCAGTTGTGGAGCTTCTCTGTCATTGTTCATCGTCCTCAGCAAAATATCATCTCTGCTTTCCGGGTTGCATCTAAGTAGCGTTTAAGTTCCCCATTCAAGGGCTACTGGTTATGCATCTCTGCACCACCCAGCACTGGTATGCACTGATGTTAATTCACACCCCTTGATGCTCCAGCAAAGGAGACTTCTAAGCCTTGCATTCCTCAAGAGAAACACTGGCTGTGAGTTGGGCTAAACTCATAAGACGTTTGAAAAAAACTCAGTGCAGCTTTTTGGGTAAAGGTTACTGTCGCTGAACAGGGGGCTGTAAACTTACTGGGAAGGAGGGATTAACTGGGAATAAAATAAGGTTTTCGAGGCAGTGCGTGGTGTGCCCCCATTTCTTCCAAGTGAGAAGTATGGTCTTATGGTCTATGAAATAAGATGTCAAAGGCTAGCAGTATAGGTTTGATTAAAAAAAGTATTAGTGATTGGTAGGACACCAAAAGATCAGCTTTGATAGGAAATCAGTAACTTAGGTTGTCAGGATTAATGAAATAGGCGTGGCCTTGGTTTTTCCTTCTCTCTCCAAAGTAAAGCCAAAGACACCGCTGCTTAACTCTTTCATAGAGGTATCCTATATCAGAGATGACAATATTTGAGGAATTTCTTTTGTCCTGATAGCCTATGCAGGGAGCTTTCAGGTCCTGCTCATTGCATTTCTCCTCCTGTAGTCTCCATGTTACTAATTTTTGGTCAGTTATTAATCCAGATGGATATGACCATGCCTACTTCTTTTTTTTTTATATATATATATATAATTTTTTTTTTTTTTTTTTTTTACAGGCTAGCAGTGAACAACGCTACCATGATGGGAAGTGTTCTGAAAATGACAGATCGAAGCCACAGGCAGAAGCTGCAGCTGAAAGCTCTCGACACGGTGTTGTTTGGGCCTCCTCTCTGTAAGTACCAAAATTCAAAGTCCTTTGACTGTTCGTCAGGAGGATCTGTGTCTGCTCAGTATTGAACAGCAAAGATAGATCTGTGTGAACCAAACTTTGTGCTACACAGCCTCACCTAGGTAAATTGTTCCTGGTATAATCCCCCTGAAACAGGAACAGGTTGCCTCTGGCTTTATCGGAGCAGCTCTGTAGCCCAGAGGCATCCCGCCTGCTGGGCTTGCATTTCCATCTCTGACTGGCCGCTCGCAGGGGTGCGGACCCGTTGTCCTGCTGGCATCTCCCGTGTCCGTAGGGTAAAACCTTCCCATCCTTCCTGTTCGTTGGCGTGCTGACCGCGTGGTGAGGTTTCCGGCTGCCCCGAAGGGGATCTGTCAGAGGGCAGCCACCCTGCCTGCTCGGAGGGAAGCTGCTGCCGGGGGGACCTGGGGCTCCATCGGTGACTCAGGCTGCAGATTACCCGCCTCTGGATGAGGGAAATAGCAATGTGGGCTGGATGAGAAGGCATTTAGGATGGATGAGAACGAGGGACTGAGTTCCTTTGATGCTGATCATAGGCGTCTGTTGGCGCGATCTCGAAGCCCTCTGATGCTTATCTCGGCGCTGCTCAGGGTGCTCCTTTTGCATTCGTTCCGCCTGGCTCATGTCTACTGTGTCTTTATTAAAGGTACTTTTGTCTCTCTCCCTCTTACTCATGCCTTTCTCATGAGCTTTAGATGCTTTTGTGAGGTGAACAGAAACCTTGCTTGATCAGGGCCTGTTTCTGCTTGGCATCATGCAGATGAAATGGATTTTTAAGGCAGACTGTTGCCTGCATGTGATTGGAGCCCTCTTATGCAGTTCTCCTCTTTTCCTTTTAGTCGTCTTGTGTCCCCTGTGCGGAAGGTTTAAAATGAATACGAAGGGGTACTTTCTTACCACGGTGCAAATACAGTAGTCTGGGCGCAAATTCTGGCCCAGGAACTCCCACAGCTTTGATTGCTGACAGCTGGAGGTTTGCACCGTCGAAAATACCGCTTCGTGCTTCCTCTGTTCTTTACATGGTTTTTTAAGCATCTGCTGCTGTCTGCTGCAATAGCTGCTGGAATAGCAGATAGGATGTACCTTTACTCTGCGGGACATGGATGTGCTAACAATCTAATGGAGAAGTTGAGGTTTTTTGGCTTTCTTCCAGCCTTCCCTCTCTGGGCTGCCCAGCACTTGGCCAGTGGGAGGTGATAAGGCGCTTCCATTATTTCTTCAGTTTTTTTTTTTTTTTTTTAAAAAGTCCAGCTGTTAGTGCAGTCTTTTCTTGCTTTCAACCTGTGTCCAAATTCCTGAGAAAAGGTGCAGTGAGGCAAATCCTGGGAAAACTGGCTGCACAGAGTAAACCAAGTGAAATTTATGAGGCTTGGCAGAGACATAAGGTAAGTGAGTTAGAAGCCTGGGTTATACAATCAGCCGTTTTTGCTTCCAATTATTGAAAAGCATATATTCATCCAGGCACAGTTTGGTGGGTTTTTTTTTAATTTATACTTGGCCTGTGTTACAAACGACGCTTTTCGGTCAGTCAGTGGCATTGCACAGGGGCGGCGGAGACAGCATGGGTGAGTGGCTGCTATCACTGCTCACCCAACAAAGGCCCGAGCCCGGTAACTCCTGTGCTTGGAGGGGGAATTTTTCAGGCAGTTCTTGGATGCTCTGTAAATGGCAAAGTAAATTACTTGTAATGGTTTGAGATTAATGGCTGTTCTCCATGTTTGAGGTACTCCATGCGGCTGTCATGGCACTGGAATATGAACCTCCTCCGGTCACGCAGATGAAAGTGTGCAGTGAACCGTCCTGATCGGGTTGTTTCAGATCAGTAAGGGTTTGCTACAGAGTTTGTGATCTGCGTATGTATTGGGTATGTGAATAGAGGAAATATGCTTTAAATTTCTAGCTGAAGTAGAGATTTAACACTTTTTAGAAGGTAATATTTTCTGGTTAACTGAATGGATTTGTCTCCAGTTCATACTGCGGTGTACGGCGAGAAGTTGTTTACCTAAAACTGATTCCTTAAGGAATGGATTGAGAAACAGCAGTTTTCAACAGCCATTAGCAATCAGCAGTTTTGGGAAGTACTCGGTGACCTTTTAAGCTGCAGAAGCAGCGTTCGCGCAGTGATAGATTTAGTGGTTTCAGATACGTTCCTGTTATGGTTCTTTTCAGATGGTCAGTGGAGGTGGTCTGCTGTGATCTTTGCTGCTGAGAGAGTGAAGCTGCTGGCAGTGGGTTGTGGCTCACAGGTGCAGGATTTCAAGGGTTTGTCTTCTCTCTTGAAGATACTTTCTATTCACTGCAGGTATAAAAGCATTAAAGTCAGCCTAGATTGGAGCACCATGACTGCCTCCTGCAGACTCTCAAAACCAGAGACATCTCATTGTCGGTGGGCATTGTAGCACACGTACCAAGGTGTGGTTCCTCACTCCAGCATGAAGCTGGCTGAAGCTTTTTCCCATCCCGGGGCTAGAGAGCTTGTTCTCTGATGTCTCCTGTAATTTGTTGCAGAGGCTTCAGCAAGCATCGGATCGGTGAGTGGGGCGCCTGGCCAGCTTCCTTGCTGATCAGTAGACTCCTGTGGTCCCACGAGGTCTGACTTCCTACCCAGACTCCAGACGTGCCATTTCCTTCTTCAAACAGGTCTGCTCACTTGCAGGGTGCAGCTCTGTAATTAATCCAAGTGCGAAGGAGTATGGTAAAATTACAATCTAAGCAGGATGAAGCGATTGCTTCTACTGTGTCCCGTTGGTGTCCTGTTCCTGTGGTTCGGGAACTCATCCAGCACAAAATACCACAACTTCAGGTGAAACAGGAGAGGGGAATTTAAGAAAACAAGCAGTAAAATTCAAAACAATAGATATTTTTCGTGAAAAGTGAATTTAAATTTTTATTCTTTATAACTCTCAGGTGATGGAGACTGAGACATATGTCTCCTCACAGATGGTTCAAGCACCACTGTGATACCATTTGGGGTTAAAAGACAGACAAAATGCTATGCACTGAGCTGTCCATCCTGGTGACTTCTCCTGGCCACCTCTCCGAAGGCCAACGAAGTGGGACCTGTATGTTGCCTGTGGGATTTCAGGAGAGGTTTCCGTAGCTCCACTCCCCAGGACAGAAGTCCACCAGACGTAATTTCTTTCACGGTTAGGCAGGAGCCACGGCGGTTTGCCAAACCGCTGCCCGACCAGTACCAGCCCTGGGCTCTGCTGGGGGAAGCTTGCCCGGGACTGGGGGAGCGCTGCACCCCTCGGCCTCAGCCTGCCCGGGGACCAGCCGAGCACCCTGGCACCCATCGCCTTGTTTTTTGTGCACCCCGCTGCCTCCCGTACTGTACCGAGCTGTCTGCATGGGTCCTGCAGTGCTGTGGGACGGGGTCTCTGCCATTCCCCCAGCCCTCCTCGTTTGCAGTCATCGTTAGCTGTCATCCTGAGCGTTGCCCTTTATTTATTGAATGTCTGCGTGTGGGTTAACAGAAGCGCAAGGACCGGGTGCCTGGAAAAGGAGACGTTTCCCGGATGGGAGGTGGCACTTGTTGGAGGTTTCTGAATGAATTGACCTTTTTTGCTTTTCGTTACGCGTTTATTCCTTGGTGCCCACTCTCCGGGGTGGATGAAGCCATGTTTCCTTTGGTATAGCTTCCAATATAGCCAATTTGTTTCCCTTTACTATAATTAAAAGCGTATTTGACAAGTACTTTGAGATCCGCTGAATCATTATTTGTTTAAAGCAATAGAATTTCTTAACCAAATACCAGATTAATTTATCGCTGTGAGATTTACCATCCACTTTAAATATTTACAGTTAGCTGGATTGTGTTTAGATTACCTGCACCTAGACAGAAAAGCAGCTCTGTCCATTAATAGACTTCACAGGGTCCGTTAGCGTTACCGTATGGTTTTCTCAGTCCGTGTGCCAGCAGCACCTGGTCAGTAAGATGGCGCTTTAGGTTTGGGTACTCCTTGAGGGGCAATAGCTCTGAACCTGAAAAGCTGGCGAGTGGGCTGATGGAGAAATCTGGCTGGTCTTACGGCATCCTGTTGCCAGTGAAAATCAGCACATTTATAAAAGTTTCTTTACATAACTATTTTGTGGGTCCACTAGCAAACAAAAAAGAGTGTTCAAGTACTCAGGAAAGGACTGAAGCTTGGTATAGACAGAAAAATTATAGGTGCCATCAGGGGAATTTATTGAGCTCTTAGCTTGGTTTGGGTTTTTTAAGAACAGAGGCGTTTTTGTATTTTGTTTTATGCTCTCATGCTTACAGCAGCTGCCACCAGGCTGGCTTTAGAGGGAACGGTGCCTGTCCCGCAACTGTACCCCGAGGTGGTGGTTCTTCCCTGTCTTGTGTCTGAAAACGTCTGCTGCTAAACAAGGACGGTGGCATCACTGATGCAACTAATTCACATAGGGAAATTAAGAAGTTAGTAATTCCTCTGTGTGTTTTTTCTGATATTTCAACTTTAACATAAACAACTGGTGTAGGATTCACTGAGCATGTAGATTTTCTCTTATTTTATAAATGCTTACGTAAGTGGCTGTAAAATCGCTGATTTTCTAATAATCCATGCTGGTTTTATTCCCAAAGTAAAACTTTGAAACTTTTTCTTCAGAAATTGAGCCTTTGAATTTGCATCTCTCTTTTGCTTAAGACACCTGAGGTTACTGTTAAGTTTTTACTATTGTACAGCTTTTTACCTTGCTTCTTTAAAACATAAAACAACAGCAGTGTTGCAAACCTGATGTGACATTAATAGTCTCGCAGTCAATGCGTAACAACTACTGTCTTTGGCAAAATTGTGTCCCTTCTTCCTTCTTTCCCCTAAGAAGACAAGAAAAAAAGTATAGAGATTAGTTTTCCCTGGTGTACGTTGCTTTTTCCCGCAGCTTTTGCAAGTGTGACATGTGCCCAAGTTTGCCTGGTCACGATTGCTGGTGCTGGGAGCGAAGGGGCGAAGCGGCGCAGGAGCAGCAGAGCAGAGGCGGCCACACGCGAGCAGGGAGAACAGGCTGTGCCAGCCCATGTGCAGGCGAGGGAGAAGTGCAGCGTGATTTAAGTTGCAATAAACTGGACGCAAACAATCCGAGCTTCGGCTATAAAACCTCTGCTCCAGAGCCTCGCTGTACAGGGCGTTAGATACAGAGGCTAAATAGCTAAAATAACATGAAGTTCTGGTACGACAAGTTAAAAAGCAGCAAGAAAATTGAGAGTATAAAATACAACACCCCGAAGGGTCACCCCACCGGCAGCCAGTACGCGCTGTAGGAGCACAAGCCTTGGCAGGCACTCAGAGGGAGAAACCAATGCCAGCCGTGATGGGAGAGACCGATCCCGTCCCTCTTTGCGCAGGCAGCGGTGACAGGCGGGCGTTACACATGAAAAACACCATCTTTTTCTGCTTGACGTAGGTCTTTGGACAGTGATTGCAGCAGCGGGTCAGAGCTGAACGTCCCTCAGTTCTTCTGACCTGCGCCGTGCGGGGAGCCTGGGGCTGGCGAGAATAACTGCTGCAGGGCAGGGCAGCCCACCTTAGCTCTTCCATGGGTGGCCTGTGCTTAACAAGAACTATCCCAGAAAAAGGTGTTTTATGCCAGAACGCTTCTCCTGTCATTACGTGCGGTCTTTCCCAGTATTCTGCCTTGGAAAGGCACTCATTACCCTGGAGAAGCGTGACTTGTCCTGCAGCAGTTATTCTTGCCAGCTCCTGAACACAGAAGCAATAGTTCTGCCCGTTTCCTCACGCTGACAAATCCTGTGTGATTTAGAGTGATTTACAGAGTTCCTGTGTCTTTTATAGACCAGTACGTCGGTAGTGCCTGTCTGACACTCGTGGTCATGCGTGGCAGTGATGTGCGCCACGTAGATCAAGCCAAGTGCGACTCCTGCACCAAGGGTGTTTGGTGGAGCTGTACCAGTGGTACGCGGCATGCGTAGACTGAGTATTGGGAAGATGATCTTTGGGTTTGGCTGTATCAGGCTGGGAGCATGCAGTGCGTGGGCCAGGCTCACACGTTTGGCTGTAAGTGCATCAGTCTGCTACGACCTCCTTTCCCAGGCTGTGAAGTAGACGCAGTAACCAGGATTTTAAATGAATCCTTTCAGTTGTGTTGGCACTTGGAAGGAAATAAGAGATATTAATTGAGCCCAGGAGGCATGTTGCATCCCACTTTAAATGGTTGTGTCACGGCAGCGTTAATGTGTGAAACGGCTGGTACAAAGGTAACGGCCGTCCTTGCGTGCTCCTCGGCGTGTGAGCGGTCGCCTCGCTCTGCGCGTTCCAGTGCCTCTCCCAGCAGACTCCGACAGGACCCCTCCGAGGTTTTCAGTAAAATGCAATTTAAGCTGTTTGGAAACTATAATCATTCATTTGCCAAATTCCAGGCACTTCTATTAGCAATTTCAGAAATACGGGGTTGGTTGGGTGGTTTGTTTTGGGGTGGCTTGGCGTGCGTGGGGGGTGACATTGTGCACAGTGAAACAGTACGTGTTCTTGAAAGGGACTTTGTGAAATGCCTCCCAGGGAAACCCCGCTTCCTTGCTAACGAACATGCTTTATGCTGCTCATTTTTGAGTAGGTTAATAGTACCCAGAGCTACATTTGTGGAAGAGTAATCGGTACTTTGTGGCAAATGCTGGGGTGTTTTTGTGAAGTCTAGTACAAAATGTAACAGCTGTAGTTTTTCTTTTGTCCTTTTTCCCCCTCCTCTTTATCTTCCCAAAGTCCATTTGGACATCCTGCTGCCTGTCTGCTCTGCAAGGTGACATGCTCGGCACTGCGGGCTGAATCTGAAATATCCCGAGAGCTTTCGCAGTGTAGGAAAGCATGCAAACAGTGGGTAGAATAGTTAAGTTTCAGATCCATCGGATTTTTATTTACCATTCTTTGAATCACTTGGAGGGAGTGACCAAGGTGTACGTTAGAGATGGGAGCCCTGGCGCTGGTTGGAGTTGGTGGGAAGAGGCAAATTCCTTGCTCAGAGCAGCCAAATCTCTCCCGTGGTCTGGGGAGCCCTTCGCTTCTCTTTGGAGAAGAGCTGCAGAGAAGAGCCAGCGTTCTCCTTATAGTTTCCTTATCCACTTGTCTCGAGCGAAGGCTGCTGAAGAGGAAGGATGTTTGTCAGGTGCTTGTGTGGTGCAGCTAAGAACGGTTGGCACTGGGAGGGGGAGCAGGGTATGAATCAGCTCGAGGTGGGGCTGGCAGGTATTTCTCTGTGCGACACCTAAACTTGCCTTAGCTTAGGGCGTTATGCCACGTGGCTGGGGAGGCGGCCGCGCTGGCAGCGTGCTGGGCAAAGCAGGTAATGGCAATGGTGGAGGAAACTGTAAAGGAGAGAAAAGCTGTAATAGCTGTGGGTGGGTGCGTGGGCGGAAAACAAACCATTTGAACAAGTCAGCCTAGCAGTCTTCTCAAAACACGAAATAAAAGGGATTCAAAATTACGTATCTGCAGCAACTTGCCAGAATCTGCTCCTTAGGAAGAGGATGTTGTGATAATCCATCCGGAATGGGAAACAGGGCCAGTATTAATCTTGTTTATTTCTTTAGTATTGAATTTACGAGTGAATGTTTTCAAAGAATGATTGAAGTCTTCTGTGGCGCGTTAGGTGATGGATCACATGGCGGTGTTCGCAAAGATAAGGGGAGAAGGTGGTTGGATATCTGCAGAACGTCTGAAGGAAGGTCCTGTCCCTCTCCCCCCTGCGGGGGAAAGCCCCTCCGTTGTGGTCAGGGGAACAGCATCGCTGTCCCTCCTCCGTGCAGATCCAGTGCAGGGCTGCTGGGCAGCCCCCCCCCGAGCCACCCCCATCCCACGGTTTGCTTTACCTTACATCTTTAGGTTTCCACCTCCCAAGTGAACAGCCTCCCCCCAGGCGCCCTTCCCTGTTGGCCCCAGCTCTGCTGATGTGACACACGTATTTTGGCTGTGATCGTAGAATCACAGAATGGTTTGGGTTGGAAGGGACCTTAAAGATCATCTAGTTCCAAGCCCCCTGCCACCAGCAGGGACATCTTCCACTAGACCAGGTTGCTCAAAGCCCCGTCCAACCCAGCCTCAAACGCTTCCATGGAGGGGGCATCCACAACTTCTCTGGGCAACCCATGCCAGTGTCTCACCACCCTCACAGTAAAGGATTTCTTCCTAATATCTAATCTTGATCTGCTCTCTTTCAGTTTAAAACCGTTACCCCTCGTCCTATCACAATCAGTGACCCTGGTGAGCTTCCTGTTCCACATGTCACCCCTTTGGTCACCCCTCACCCAGGGGAGCTCCCTGTACTGCATGTATTCTGTCTGTCTGTCCAGTGGTGCCTCCTAGTACTGGCTTCGCCAGTTTGGCTCCAGGCTGGGTGAGTGGGTGGGTGGACTGGGTTCCCCTTGTGCTGCTGGGCTCGGGGTGCTGCTGGGCTCGGAGTGCTGCGGGAGGAAGGACGCTGCCCGTCTCTGCTCCTGCCCCAGCTGCCCTCCTGCCTGCTGCAGAGCTGCCGCGGGGTGCAGAGCTCCTGGCCTGCGCTGCTGCGTGTCCGGGCTGGCTGCAGGACCTGTCCCTGCTGGGAAAAGGCTGCCAAGTCACAGCAAAAGTGTTCCCAGAAAGGGCCGAGACCGGAATGGTTAGTCGACGGAGGGGAGAGGTGCTACCTGGATTTTAGCCGGAGCAGCTTGCCTCACTGAGAAACAGTCAGGGTCAGGTTACAAGATGGTGCCAAGCTATTTCATCTGCTTCAGAAAAAAAATGTAGCTCCTGGAAAAGCTTGCTTGCTCCAGTGTCTGTGAGTTTGCAGGAGAGCTTATCTTGAACAAGGATGCTATTTCTCTTCCTTCTTACGTTTGTGCATCTAAGAGATTGCTGCAGTATTTGTGTTTCAGCAGTGCAAACAGCCATTACATCCCCCGCACAGCATGCAGGATTTCCTCCCCAAGCTGGGATTACATGTTTGCATTGTTTGTTTACATTAAAGCTATTAATACAGCAGTCGAGTGCTGGTGGTCTGGGAAGAGCAATAGCTGAGATGCATCGCTGCTTATTGATTAAACTCCTCAAGTGACAGATGGCATTGGTTATTTTTCAGCAATAGATTATGTTCACTCTATAAAATTCCAGAGGTAAATGTCACACTTTTTAAAAAAAAAAAAAAACAAAAACCAAACTTTATTGTCTTAAAGTAAAAAAAAATCACACACTTCTTCATAAGCTGTAGCAGTATTGCTAAGCCATGATTTTTGTTTAACCAATTTCTGCTGACACCCTATTCATCTGTTTCTGACAAATGGGAGGTGATTGTTCCTTAGCTTCAAGAATTGCAGGTTAAATTGAGGGGGTTTTCCCTGGCAGCCACACAGCTGCTCCTGCACTGCTCCTGGAGAACAGGAGCAGCTCCTGCACCCAGCCGCAGCCTGAGCCCCGCCAGCAATTACCTGCTGCTGCTGCTTTGCACCAGCTGCACTTGGTCCAGTCTTACAATGACATGTCATTCATCATCAGTCTGAAGTTTAATGCGGCCTAAAAAGTTGGTCAGGAAGAAGAAAATGGAGCAAAGCAGCGTGAGGTTGGGGAGAGATGACCTAAGCGACGCGAGAACTGTAGTTTAATGAGTTATTGCTGCTGCTGCCGGAGCTGAGCTGGGGCGACCAGCCGTGTTCACCCCCGAGCCTGGTGCAGAGACAGGATTGAGTAGTAGCTTAAATTGCCTTCTAGGGAAATTCGTGAGTGTTTTACATTTCACGTGCAACATGCCTGCTTGTGAGCGCTGGTTTGCAGGTAGTAATGTGAGCGCTTTTATTCATCCATCCATACCCAGGGAGAAAAACACAGGCAGAGGGAGGATAGTGGGAGGCTTGTGCAGGAGAACATGCTGAGATGCCAGTCTGCTTCAGCTGGAGGCTCCAGTCAGAAGTATGTGACAAACGGTGAAGTGGGATGTCATTTAACTGGCCAGCCTGTGGCACCGAGGAGTCCCTGGGCTTTCTCATGTTTCTCCCGGGTGGCATCTCTTTTCATAGCCACGCTTTGTACTGAAAGCACAGGAAGATGTGCTGCATCATCCAGGGTTTGTATGCCCATCATATGTTAGCTGACGAACATTTCTCAGGCATAGTGGGGAAGTCTGTGTATACCCTGGCTCGGCAGCCGTGACGCTCTTGGGGTGGATGCTCTGGGCGGCTCCAGTCCCTGCCTGCAACCACCTCGGGTACCGCGCTGGCTTCCTGAGCGCAGCCTTTCGCCTAAATGCAGCTAGAGAAAGAAGCCAACCTCACTGAAGATGTGTGTGTCATGTTTGTGGGTTTTCCCGGTGTTCTTCAGGCAGGCAGTCTGCTCCAGAAGATCTGATTTCTATATGCAGAATGCCCATCATACCACATCAGTATATTTCTGTTAAGCTGGGATACTGTGCTGCTTTACCTCTGTTTCTTGTGCTGGCTTATGTGTATTCCTCATTTCTGGCTCTCAGTCAACCAGAGCAATTCCTACCAGCCACAGACGGCAGCAGCCCACTTGAGTCACTCCAGAAATCATTTTTCTGCTAGTGAGGGTGGCCCCGTTAGACTAACGCGCTTCCAGACTGATTTCACTGGCAGCAGAGTGAGAGCTACAGAGAAACCAAAGATGGGTTGTGACCAGAAAGAGTCACGAGATGGAGTCTGGTGCCGTAACCGGGGTCAGACTCCGGCACTTGGACACAATAAAGATGAGCTCCGTGCGATGTATCGATGCAGTCAGAGGAGTTGGAGCATATGCATCCGTCATCTGCTGCTGGGGGGGAACCAACCTTCAAAAGCCTCATCTTTTCCCAGTTATGGTACATGTCAGCTGTTCTTTGCTTAAAAATAGATAAATGCGAAACCCAAGATCTAATACAAGGCTTTTTCCTAGTCGCCGGTTTAATGTCCTTACTATTGTAACACATCTATTCTTCTGTCCCTACATTTTTAATCTAGCTTAGTGTGATCTCTGCTTTGCTCTGCTGCATTTTGCAGCCTTGTGTCTTCTCCAGCTCATGTCTGCCCATGGGGCACAGGGCAATACATTCCTTAGATTGAGGCAGCACGTGCCTTTACATGATGCTTCATCTAAAGCCTTCAGCTAGGAATGATTCATTTTGGCCAAATCTTTATGTTTGTGTGTGTGTATTTGTGTTCTTCTTGATAGTACCAGAATATTCTGTCTGTGGCTTGTAACCGAACTGTTAAGGAATCGTAGTTCTTTCTCTCTTTATTGCCTGTTGGGGATTTTACCACAGTTCAGTATACCCAGTAAGAGACCTCAAACATGGTCTTTCAGAGCCTTAACTTCGCTGTGATGTGGTAAATGCAAATTTCAAATTGAAAAGGCCAGCTGGGCAATTCTCTCTTGCATTGTGCAAAGCTGACGCTTAGACCTAAGCATTACAAAAAGCATGTGTCTTAAGGAAAAGCCTTTAAACACTTGCACAAATTAAAAGGAAGGGAAGTGAAAGCCCTAAATTTGCTCTGTGTATGTCTTTTTGAGGGAAGGGGGGATTTCCCAAAAAATAATGTTTGTTAATTATATTTTAAGGTAGCAAAGATGAATTTGAGGCCTGGGGGTGGGGGGCTCTTTAATCTATATTATAGTGCTGGGAAAGCAGTAATGTTACTTACTAAAATTATTAAAATGGTGTCCAAATTCTGTTGGTAGAGATCCATTTCAAATTCGGTATAATCAACAAGTTTTTAAAGTCAAAAACTTCCAATAAAATGGAAAGGCTTTTTGGAGAAACTCCTTGCAGTGAGAGCACCACAGTCATCTTGTTGCTTCTCGGTTCACGAGAAAGCAGTCAACGCGTCATCGTAACTGGAAACAAAGAGCTGAAGGATTTTGCATAAGATGAAGGAGCTGGTTTCTCAGGGACGTGACGGAAGTCATCCGGCAAGTGTGGCATAGCGGTGCCTTGCATAAATGTTCACAAGTCCCCTGCCAGTCCCGAAATGAAAGGTGTTGGGAAACTTGCAGCCCAGGTGGGATTTTACACTTAATGCATTTATGTAAGCTCATCTGTGGTGCACAGAAAGGAAGGGACCCAAGCAGAGATGGCAATCGAGCTCTTCCCAGCTGGGAACTTACCTGTGCAGTGGCCCCTCCAGACCCGGGGCGGGTTCTGTCCCACAGTCCTGGCAGTGGGAGCTGGCATCTGAGCTCTGTCTTGCCGGCGTGAGCTCTGTCTTGCCACGTTCAAACACAAAACACATGCACGTGAATCGAGCAGTACGTGAAAGAGCTGGAAGCAGAGCACGGCCACATTAGCTGCTGCCTCCAGTGTCAGCAGTAGCTTCTGCTGCAGGAAAGCTGCTTCCAGCCCTGGGCCAAAGCTGCCAGGTGCCCGTGGATGGAGGGAGGAGATCCAGTCCCTACGCAGGTTGGTCCTGCACAGCATCACTTGCTTCTGTGCTTCAGTTCACTCCCCTACAAAATGCATCCAATATTTGTTTGCCTGTGGTGGGTTATGGCGTTTCACTTGTCTTAAAGCATTTTAAAATTCCTATATCAAAGAAGGCTATTCACAGTAAACTTCTTTTGCCATCTTTAAAATACCTGGCCGTTGGCTTTTCCACATCTGCTCATTTTGGAAAATGACAGGCTGCGATTCCTGTCCATTTTAAACTCTCCTCACCGCTGTGACTTCCCGGTGCCGGGACACCCCTCCGCGCTGTGCTCGTCGTGAGCCTGACGTGTGCGTGAGCAGCTCATTTCGGGGAGTCCTGCTCATGCTCGCTGGGCCGCTGTGACCCGTTTGCCCCGTGGGCAGGCAGGTATTGCTGCGAGGATCCGGCAGCGAGGACTCGCCTCGCTGAAGTGTTTTTCTTGTGAAAGTGGGTGCTGCTTTGGGTGCAGCCCATCTCGTGGATGCTGAATTGAGGTGTCCTCCGGACCAGGTGCAGGGCAGAGGAAGGGATGTTGCATCGATTTGGGGAAAATAACATTTCTGACCCCTTTTAGAGTAACTGTGAGATTGTGTTGCAGCACATTGTTGGCAATTCCTCTAAGAAAGGGTCCTTCCATGGCTGTAGCCTGTTGGCAGCTCTCTGGCTGCTCTCGCTTCTGAATCCAGCCAGAGATGACCTGGCTATCCCCCGCCTGCCGAAGCCGCTCTGTGTTCTCAGGGCTGGCAGCAAGGGGAGGGGGCAGGTTGTGTATATATATTTGTCCCCTTGCTCCTGCTTCAGGTGAAGCAAAGAGATTTTCTGGTTGTGCTGGTAATGGCTCTTTCGCTTCCCGTGTAGCTGCCAGCCTAAATTCTCCCATCGGTCTTGTCCATCCGAGTACCATCGCACGGAGCCGCTCAAGTGGAACAGCTGGGGGCTGCTGGAGCTGGCGCAGCATTTGCTCTCAGATAAGCACCCCTTCACATGCTCACGCTTCTCTTTGTACATTTACATGAAGCCTAATGTAAAAGCCTCTGGGACTTCAGTGTGTTTTAGAGGAGCCTGTGCTGGGAAGCGGTGTTGGGTCACTGGTGGTGTAAAAGTTGTATGGAGCGGCTGAGTACGCCCCACGCTGCTGGGAATTGTGTGTTTCCCTCTGATGCGTGTAGGCCTTGATAGGAAACCGGCGTGCCTAGGATAAAACCTGTAGTACTGGTAGCAAAAAGAAATCAGTACTGTGTGAAGTGCAAGTGGAAGGTTGTGCTTGGGGGTTTGCAACATGCGGGATCATAGAATCGTAGAATGGTTTGGGTTCAAAGGGACCTTTAAAGCTCATCTAGTCCAACCCCCTGCCACGAGCATGGACATCTTCAACTCCATCAGGTTGCTCAGAGCCCCGTCCAACCCGACCTTGAATGTGTCCAGGGATGGGGCATCTGCCACCTCTCTGGGCAACCTGGGCCAGTGTCTCACCACCCTCAGCGTAAAGAATTTCTTCCTTGTATCTAGTCTGAATCTCCCCTCCTTGAGTTTAACACCAGTAGATACTGAACGTTTAGTTGCAGCTAGCTTGGCTAAGCTGCTCTTTCTCATTTTCAGCTTTCTCAGTACATACTTGTTTGAGGATTTGCAAGTTAGTAAACAGTAAAAAAATTCTGCTTGAATCATGGTTTGTTTTTTTTTCTTTTTTGTTTAGCACTTAAACCCCCACTTATTTACTTTGATTCTCTCACATGCATCCATGCTTTTTTTTAAGTAACTGTGTTTTGCTAACTGTTGAAAAAGGGGATTTCCACATTGAGTTGTAATTCTGATGGAAAGTTTTGCAACTTGACAATTTGATACGTGGTCTGCCCCATCTCTATGCCCCATCACAGTCATATTTTTTCAACAAAGTTATTTTCTTCTTAGCTCTTACATCTTCGTACTTAATGCTATCTGTATTGTCCTAAAAGAGCACAGCTGTTCTGGGGGTTCCTATGTGGAGGCTCTCCTGTATCGTGTATTGCCAGGCAAATTATATCTATAAGATTTTGAATTTCATCTTCCTTTTTTTTATTTTTTTTCTCCGTCCTCATTCAAATTGAATAAATGTTGTCAAGCTTCTTTTTTTCCCCTTAAATATCAATGTAGCTCATCTTTTCCCTTTGTGAAAACTGGGCCACAATTCCTTCTAACCTTATCTTAAGTTCTCACGTCAAGCTCTGCATATCAAGCGGGCAAAGCATTGCAGAGTTAATTTGCGTGTTCTTTTGAATTCAGTAGTATCTCTGGTTCTTTTCCAGTAACTCGTCACAACCACCTGAAGGACTTCATGCTGGTGGTGTCCATTGTCATCGGTGTGGGTGGCTGCTGGTTTGCCTACATCCAGAATCGCTATTCAAAGGAGCACATGAAGAAGATGATGAAAGACCTCGAGGGACTCCACAGAGCTGAACAGTCTCTCCATGACCTTCAAGAAAGGTAGGTTCTATGTGTCCACCCAGTTGGAGCATTCCACTGTTGATCTTTCCTGCAAGGTTATTCCTCATTTAGATTTCAGGAAAGATCTTGTTTTTATCTGTCGTGCTTCCGTGCAGCAGTCACCTGGTGCTGTGTACCAGAGTCAGCACCTTCCTGAGCGACTGTAGCAAACCTGCCAACCTGTCTTAACAGTTGGAACGGGTGCCCGGCTCGTTACCAGGCTACACGTAAAGATGTGTGCGTGCTCACTTGACCTGCTGTTTGTTGGCGGCGCGCTAGTTATTTGTACTTGCGGTGTGCCACGTGAAGGCCTGGGTGGTAAAAACTCCCTCGCCTTGCCACAATCCTGAAACGTGGCAGTGAAGCCACTTGAGCAAAGTGACAGCGTCCAACACCACCATTTCCCACTCCGAGGTGGGCTCCAGTGCACGCTGATGCGTAGTCAAGCACGGCTGTATGTGCTCCCATGCAGTTTTGTTTCCTTTCCATGCTGGTTTTATGTTGTGTTTTGTCTGTTTAGTTCTGATTCTGCTCTAATGGTCATTACTGGTTCCAAAAAATAGTTTCTGAATTTCTGGGAAGACTTGACTCCGTTTAGTTTTGCTGCTGTTGGTGTGTGAGAGCTCTCCTCCCTACACTCAGAACTTTTCTGCTTTAAGGAGCAAAACATCCAACTGAGCAAAATGGATGGGAGGGCTCCTTCTGTACTCGACAGTGGTCACTCTTCGTTTTGAGTGCGTTGTCTTATTTCAAATAGGTACTTCCTACTTATTTGCAAGACTTAATTCTATAAGAGCGGTGAAATGTACAGTGGTTTCTACTCCCAGTCTGACTCACACTGAAAGCATATCAGGATCCCCACCCCGTGAAATGACAGTGTAAATCTGGTACCTAGAGGGGAAGAAGAGCCTCTTAAAGGAGTGTAACATAATCCAGCTCATTTAGAATTTGTCATCCAGGCTGATCAGGTTGTTTCACCCTGGCTTTTGATGGGAAAAAAGCATGCTGAAACAGTGGAAGCCATCAGAGGAATTTCAACCCTCTTTAATTCTTTGAGCTATATGTAAAAGTCCATGCTTCCCTGCCTGCACAGTGATACCTACATCTGGGAGTGTTGCCTGGGAAGAATGGAAAAAAAAAATTTTGGAGTATGACATGAATAGTTGAACCCTAGGCACTTGGGCAAAATACTGTAGCTTCAGGAATGTGACCTCTACTGACAGAAAAGATTGTAACGGTTCCAGTAAAACTGCTCATCGGAGAATGGGCTGCAGAAGAGGCCCTCTGTAGATACAGGAGTCTTCTAGGAAAGAAAAGAGCATTCAAGACTGTTGATGACAAATCGGTGGGCTTTTTTGGCAATAAGACTTTGTTAAGGTCAGTAAGATTTAGCAAATAACAGAACATGATAGTCTTTGACTGTAACTATTTTTCATTAGTTTTAAGTGTAATTTTGGAGGATAAACCTTAATTTGGCTGCCATATAAGCTGATGGCTATGTTCCCAGAGCCTTCTCCGAAAGTGGAGCCCAGCCCCAGGTATGCATGCTGGCCGCTCATGGGTGGTGTAACGAGCGACCTGTGCAAATGCTAGGATGCCGAGGATGTCAATCTGCCATGGAGACTTTTGCAAGCAGCCGAGTCTTTGGAAACCATACGAGAAACCCACAAGACTGCAGTCTGATTTCTTGCCTACATGCTCATGACAGCCTTCAGGGAGTTGTCCCACACGTGAGCGTTGCTCGAAAGCCTTTCTTCTTCGAGTGTGATCACATCGATTGGTGTCTATGTGGAGGGCAAACACTTGAGAGAGTACCAAGGTGATGGTGCCAAACTGGGCACGTTCCCCTGGCAGTACTGCGGATACGTGACCTGCTTTCTTTTTGGCATAGAGATAGAATAAACTGCATTTCCCCTCTGCCTACCATGGAGCCGTCTCCGATCCACAGCTGGTTTCACAGAGCTTTGTGTAATTTTACATTACAGGTTGGAAATACACCAAAGAAAAAGATTTTTTTTTTTTTTTCCTACAGCCAGAAGGACACAAGAATTCCTTCGCAACATCCATCTCTTGGAGCAGCAGAGCTGCATCCAGGGTGGGAGGTCTCTGCTGGGTGTCACTGAAGAGCAGGTCACACCAGAGGTCCAAACGCCGGCTGCTGTGAATGTGCCGTGTGGGGAACGACCTTGGGATCTGCTGTCGAGGGCAGAGCCATGTAAACAAGTAGATGTGCTTGGGAAGTTTAACTAATGCTCTAAAGCCAGATAGGAAGAAACACAAAACCATGTGTACTAAGCATAGCTTGAGTCTTAAGCCAGAGCAGCTTGTGATGTTTCTGCAGGGTGTGCAGCTTGTCCTCTGCAGAGGGCACTGAGCTGGAGCTCAAGAAGTGGGAGGTGGCCCTTGGGGGACTTCTTGGCAGAGAATTGATCTAATTCTTCTCGGAAGGGGGGAATACGCCTTTGCTTCTTCATCCTTGCACCCCAGCAAGGTTCAGCTGTGGTCCTCGGCCACTCTAGAAATGGCGAAAGCTACCAACAGCACGTTCCCATGGACCTGTTCTGAAATTGTGCTCAGAAACTTCTTTTCTAGAGCTTGAAGTAACCTCCTTTCCTGGCTCATTGAAATTCAGTGCTGAACAGACCTCCGGAAGGCATGTGACGCCTGTCCGGTTGTCTACCAGCTGCTAGCACTGTTATTTGATGAACAGCTCTGATGTGCTCTTGAAGAGTTGGGAAGGGAAGATTGATGCAAAAATCCACTATTTGTTCACCTTCAAAATACCTTTTGAGAACATCCTTCAACAGTGACACTTTCCAGTCAATTAAATGACCCATCAAGATAAAAAAGCTCATGTCTTAGCACATCCTACTGATGACTGAAGATCTGTATTGAAGATCTACCGATTGTATTGAAGATCTGCTCCTGAATTGTGAAGCCCCCAGATGGGTCTCAATTTCTTGCCCTCATTACAAGTGCAGCTCTGAAGGCACTTTGTCGTCTTGTGGAGCTCAGTGCACATGAAACCAGTGTGGCTCAGTCGGCTGGGTTTGAGTGGGAATGCACAGACAAAACGTGGTTTTGTCCATAACCAACGTAAGAAAATACGGGCTCTGCTGTCAGGAAAAAAATGGTAGTAAGGGGAAAATACAATGTTAGAGTGCCTTTGAGAATTATCTTAAGGATAAAATTCCTTCCTATTCTGCGTCATAGTATAGGGGAATTTCTCCTTTAAACAGAGATACTTTGGTGGTTTGGGATTCTTACAGCCCTAGTATGGAAGAGCTTTAGCACTGATGCACAGGGCAGAGAGCGTGGGTTTATCTAAAAACTTGGAATGTCTTGGCAAGAGTCTTTTTAAATTGGGAAGAAAAACACTTGAGCTTCTCAACAGAGCTGTAAATTGAAAATGAGCCTTTTCCAAGAAGAGAGCCAACATCACGGCTGATGAGAATCCAGCCTGTCCAGTCTGTTTTAAATGGCCATCTGCATGCCGAGGAGGAGCCTGAGGAAGAGGAGTCCTTGGCTGGGACAGCAAGCAGCTTCGCTCTTGACCCGAAAGGTAGCGATGGGTCCCTGCTGTGGGTCTGCGCGCAGGCTGTGCTCCATCTCACCAAGAGCACAACCAAGCGCTGTCCTTCGATTCAAGGCTGGAAGACGGACGCCTCTGCATGTGCTGCAGGGAGCAGCGTTTGTAGTGCCTGAGGATCAGTTTTTTCCTTTCTGTTTCTCCCCAGCTGGTCCAGGATGAGCGGTAGCTGCTCGGGGAGCCCAGGAGTGCCCTCCCGAGATGTGTCATTTGCAGGGCAGGTACAGCACACCCGGAGCCAGACCTTGCTGTCCCCTCTCGTCTGTCTCCCTGCACATCGCTCCGTTGGTTTGCTCTCCAGTTTGAATGTTGAAGATCTTGAGTGGGAGAAGATTTTATGACCTTGAAATACCCTTTCCTGGCTAAGATTATTCCATTTAGGTTTTTAGGATGGTTTTTTTCTTTTCATTCTATAGATAGTTTTACTTGGTCACTGAAAATCTATCTGCTGTAAGCCGCTACTGGTTTTGCTGGTTAAGCTGATGCCTTGCTAACCTCACAAACGTTGCTGGTAGCTTCAGTGTAGATGAGCACTTTATCCAAGATCCCACCGATCCATAGAGAAGCTGCCTGGGCAGGGCAAGAGGTGCATGCAGGGAGAAGGGGCTGGTTTGCATGGGGAGCAGAGCTTTGGTTCTCATGGTGGAAAACAGGAGTTTCCTCAGTTTGGTCTGGGTTAAAAATAGCGTTGCGTCTACTGCTCCTACAGTATGGTTTTGTCTAACTTTTATTGATTTATCTCAAACTGTGATAACTGAGACTTTTGAAAGAGAAGTTCATGTTGAAAAGGTGGGGCTGTTAAGATTGATGCACCCGGTTTCTGACAGCGTAAGCCACAACGCTTCTTTGTGTTCGATCCAGTAGCTGAAGTACATGTTCTGGAAACTCGTCACATCTTGATTTGAAGTTATCCAGAGATGGATGTACCACATTCCTCAGAAATTTGATCCAGGGTTTAACTGTTGCCATCATTTAAAAAAAAAATATTTTTCATTTGAATCATTTGGCTGGTTCTCGCGAAGGAAGAAGCCCTTTAATACTCTTATTTCTTTAATTGGTAGCACTTGTTCAACACAATTTTTCAGAACCTTCATTATGAAGTGAACCTCTTCATTGCATTTCAACCGAATATTTGCCAAATCTTTTTTTTCCTCTTTTACTTGGCAATCAGTGTGTCTCTAGAAGCACATGGCTTTGGGACTGTGTTTAAGAGAGGCACTGCTGGCATTAGAGGTCGTTTGGGTGGCAACAACCAGAGACTTTACCACCCCTTTTCAGGACAGCTCAGTCTGGTATGGGCCAGGTTCATTCTTGATGCTAATTTGATTTCACTGAACTTGTGCGAGGATTGGGTTTACACTAGTGCAACTCCCCTGAAATGCAAACGTCGTAGAAACCCTGAAACGTCTCGCTGTGGCTGTGGTGGTGTCTTCTTCGGAGGGCTGAGGCTTTCCAGGCTGAATGGTTGAACCTTCCTGAATGGGTACAAGTAATCTGTTATTACTTTTTGTTGCCAGATATAATTCCTACTGATTTAATTCTGTCATGAGAAAAAATAATAACTTCCGGGCAAGATTAAGACCTGTCTAAACTTGAAGGGTTTTGCAAGGGGAACACAGAGACATCCCATCTGGGTGGTCATACCTGCTCAGGCAGATCTTCCCCTCCTTCTTTTTATTAAAGGCAAAGGTTTTCACTTTTGTAAAAACACTGAAAATGCAAATTAATTTGAGGCTTATTAAAGGAAATCTTGATGTGCTTGGGAAAATTAAGAAAATACATACTGAGCAGTTAATAAGTGAAATAAAGTTGAGACTGTGGAGTAGTCAATTTAATTTCTTCCCGGGCACGTTGAACTTTCTCCTTGACTATCCAAATACAGATCTTTGTTGACATCAACATAGAGTAAATAAGAGCAGGGTTGGTCTAGATTGTGGCTGGCCAGCCCTTGCACTGTGGACTCCTTCAGCTGTGTACAGATAGCCTGACATGCACAGCATTGCGCTCTTGGTCTCTGTGTGTTGCAGGCTGCAGAAGGCTCAGGAGGAGCATCGCTCTGTGGAGGTGGAAAAGGTGCACCTGGAGAAGAAACTGCAAGATGAGATCAGCATCGCCAAGCAGGAGGCACACCGGCTCCGAGAGCTGCGGGAGGGCACAGAGAATGAACTGAGCAGGCAGAAATACGCTGAGCAAGAACTGGAGCAGGTAAGGGTTCAGCCCAGTGGATGCACTTACGTACGAGACATGCCAGCAAGAGCAGTAGGCAGTTCCTCACTCTGCTTCATCCTCCTGAGAAATCCAGTGATGTTCTGCTTATAACGCTCTTCCGCCTTTGCTTTTCCACTCCCTTTGAGGAGGAGAAGATCCAAGTATTTCTTCCACTACTCCACGTTACACGTCCCCCATACTCTATAACAGTGCTGCTTGTGTGTTGGGTGGCAGGGACCATGCCGGTGCTGTCTCGAGAGCGATGTGCTGCTACCACACACCATCCCAGCTTGCCCTGCAGAAGGAGAGGTGTTGAACTCGACCCGTAGCTGCACCCCTCTGATGACTTCTAACTCCCACTCCAAACCATAAGCTCATTCTTTTTTTTCCTTTTGTATCTATTCATGGGTTTAGGAGAGATTTAGAATGAGTTTGGTTGTGCTTATCGTGTTTTCTTGTGGATCAGAGAGGTGTACGATGGAAATTTCCTTCCAAGGGAATTTAGTACTAGATTAGAATCTGTACAGCAAGGTTATAGTTTGTATGCAATTCTCAAAAACATTAGTTGTGAGTTTAGACTAGCAGGAAAATACGTCCCCAAGTTACATATTGTAATGTAGGCCTAGACAGAATATTCTGTATAATGCTGCTGCTGGCAAAAATGAAACGTTTGGTCCAGAAGGACACACAGAGCATTTGTAAAATAATTTGCCGTAGGTCACAAAAAGCATTCCCAATCCTACATCTAAAAACCTTGTGACCTATAACAAAAGGTATAGGGAAACAGTGGTAATCAAGGACATTGGTCATCGCACCTGCCTGCAGTAACAGGGCAAAGAGCGAGCATCTGGGAATTTTACCTCAAAACTGCCCTTTGCCCAAACCTACAGAGAACGTCCAAAAACACAATTCCAGTTGCTGCTTCCTGTTTCGCCTGAGGGACAATTCTTATCTGACTTTAATTTATAGATCAGTTTAAACTGAAATTGTGTGAGCCAGAACTGCATGAGCCACGCAAGTACCTTGGATATTCTGAGGCCATCAGCATATCCTCCCAACCTGACTGTGCCCAGTCTTTTATGCCACCGTGGAGGATGGGGAAGAAAACGAGACAAGAATCTAGGGTTTCCACTGACAAGGGACAAACAAGTGTCCCGGGCGATCAGGTAACCAGGGAACCATGGGGCAGTGCAGCCTGGGTATGCAAATAGTCAGCAAACAGCAAATTTCCCTCCTGCTTGGAATACCAACAGCCCAGACGCCCGCAGGTGCCTGTTACCAGCTTTGCTCTTGTGATCCAACATCATTCCTCCTAACCGGTCATCAGCCTCTCCACAAAGTCACTGAGCTCCGTTTCAGGACACGCATTGGGGCGTCTGTATTCACACACACAGAAATTCGGTCATTTTGTATTGTGGGCTATTAAATAAGGACGTGCAGCCTTCCTCTTGTAAGCCTGAGCCCTTGTACCCAACCTGCTCCTGGCTTTTGGAGAAGGCAGGGTCTCATCCATTCCACTTCCCCCTCCACTTTACGTTTGTTAAGAAACCCGAAAAGCCAGAGGTGTCTTAACCGCTCTGTTGTTTTCTTAGAGGCCTTCGGGAGGGATGCATTGATAGGGTGAGTATTGGTTTTACCCACCTGACCCACACTGTGTGATTATAACATGATCACCGTCCCAGCAAGCTGTAGACCACAGATAACATTAACCAGTCACTCCCGCTGACCGTAAAACTTGTCTGATTTTAAGATATTCTTGTGTCCCAGGGAATATTAAAACAAGACCTTCTTTTGCACCAGTTGATTCTTATCACTAAAACGATATTGGAGGGTTTGGAAGCTTCTGCCGGAGTTGGGTGTATGAGATGGAGAAGCAGTGTGTTTCTGGGATGGGACTCTCCCGTACCGGGTTGTTCCTACCGACCCTCTCTCCTCGCTAGGTCGTCCTCCCCTAGACCATGGACCCAGCCGGGGCTGCAGACCCAGAGGGCATTCCTCGCTTTATAAACTGTTGCTCTTAGCGGTCAAAATGGGATCTTGGAAATCTTCACAGGAGAGTGTAGACACACAAAGTGACTCCTGTTTGTGCTGATTCCCCTGCAGAACCGAGAGGGTTTGTGTTTTGGACACTGCTGTATGATGGCTCATCTCAACCACTGGTCCTTGGCTGTTGTTCTGCACCGCTTCCATTTTCCACCATTCCATAAAAATGTTGTTCCTGTAAATGTTTTGAGCACTCCTCTACCCCAAATACCTAGTGGCAGATTTCCTGCCCACTTATTCTCCGTATTCCTAAATCCCAGACGCCTGCAGATCATGGTCAGAGTTGGCCTGTGGTGGGAGCAGCGCCTGGTGCCACTGGTGTCAGAGGGGAAAAACCAGACCTTCCTGGGGTCTGCGATTCTGAATTTGGAACTTTTTGAATGATTTAGGCAATGTTATGCTCAACAGGACTAAATCACACATAAGTGATATAAGTAGTTGACCTCTTCTGTGCAGTGCCTCCTGGCTACTTCTAGATGGACTGTGCAAGTGTACTCCAGGATCAAATGTGGGATTTCAGATATATGCGTGTAGCCCGGTGCTTTTGGCTCGCTAGAAGTTATGCCTATGCCAGACTTGGTGAGACGTGACTGAGTTAAATAATGCATTAAGGGAAAAGATCCAAGTCTGAGCAATCTTTTAAAAAAATGCTTATCTTCAGTCCGCTTGCGGCTGTGCTCTGTGGGAAATGAAGCGGCATCGGCACCAGGCGAGAGGGTGGGTGTAAACACGGTTGTGGGAAGCGTGTGTTGGGCATTGGGAAGGGTCTGGTGCAGAGCCCAGGCAGGTCGCTGGATACTCCCACTGCCTCTGTGCTTCTTAGACCTGGGCCCTAAAGAACAGAAAGAGCAAATGGAACAGACGTCATCCAGGCATCATCCCAGTGACACGTGTGCGGCCCTGACTGCGTAGCTGGCCGTGCCATAGCTGGACCTTTCCTCCCAGCTCCCCCTCTCTTAGGAGGAGGTCTGCGTTGGTGGGCCAGGGCTTGCTGGGGCATTGAAAGCTCTTGAAGGTGCTTAGGGTTGGCTTTTGTTTTAACAGCAAGGAAGTCTGCTGTAGAGTATATAACCACATATACCCCTCCTGAGCTTTGAGGTGCTGTGGTTGAAGAGTAGTCCAGTCCACCACCGCTGTGCTGTCCTGGCATTGCAGCAGCTCCGAGCTGCAACCGCCATCCTTTGGTTTCTCCAGTGTGGAACACGTTAACTTCTTGCAGGGCTTGTGTCAGGCTTCAGGTTTATTAAAGTCCCTCCACATCATGTGTAATGGAAGAGAAGTGTTAATTCGTGACGGTCTCTAGCACTAAATGCTTTTATGTAAGGTTTTGGTATCTTCAACTTGCTTGTCACTCACTTTCTTCTAATTTTGTAATCGCTCCCATCTCCAGCAGGATAAGTAAGTGTGTGGAGGAGACCAGACCGATGGTGTGTGGAGGAGACTGAGCTGGGATGGAAGGAGAGTCCCCCAGAAAGCTACAGAAACTGCCGATTCCAGACGTGTTATTTCTTTTCCTGACCAAGCAGCACATGTTTTGTGTCTAAATATTTTTATCATCTTGCTCCAGTGTGAAAGTTGTCTCTTGACAAGCTCCCTCTGTTTGGCTCAGTAGCTGCAGAGAAAAAAGGCGATTGCCTGCACAGTGTTGTCAGCGATTCTGCCTCAGGAGGAGAATCTGTGGGTTTTGCAGACTTGCAGGCAGGCAGCAAACTTTGCAGAGATTTCTAGAGGCTAAGATAAGCACCCTGAATATCCTTACCTAAAGTCTAATTCTCTTTTAACTAACTTGTGCATTGTGCTGTCAGCTCTGGAGGGTTTGCGTGCAGTTTATGCCGTTGTGAGGCAGAGGAGCTGACGTGAAGAGGTAGACCAGGTCAGCTCTGCTTACCCTCCCTGAGAGCTGAGGTGCTGAGGCAGCACAGCATCGCAATGGCTGGAAATTTTTGAGGAAGGAGCTGAGCTTTAGGATGAAAGGAGAGCACTGTAGGGTGTTCTGGTCATCCGAGCAGCAGCCTTGTCTGTCGGCTGGCTGCCCTGCTGCGCTCCTCTCTCCCACTTGCCCGCAGTACCAGGATGCCAGCTCTCCTCCTAATGACCTCTGCTTCTGTCATGAGTAAGATTAAGTTGCGTGGAGTCTTTTTTTCTATTTTCTGGTGCCTTAAAAGCGCGGGGTTGGCAGCCAGCGGTTGGGATGACCTTGCAGGAGGGCAGGCTGTCCCTGCTGCTGCTGCAACGCCGCGCCGGCCGGTTCTCTCCCAGGTGCGGATGGCACTCAAGAACGCTGAGAAGGAGCTGGAGTCCCACTGCAGCTGGGCTGCGCCCGAGGCCCTGCAGAAGTGGCTCCAGCTGACCCACGAGGTGGAGGTCCAGTACTACAACATCAAGAAACAGAATGCGGAGAAGCAGCTGCTGGTGGCCAAGGAAGGGGTGAGAATTTCAGTGTCTTGTCCCGGGTCCTCCCCTCACAGCCACGGGGAAAGGTTTGGGGAATGAAACCTGCGGAGTTGGTTTCTCTGCACCTTCTTTATTTCCCTTTTAATGCCTTAAATTTGCATTTTTTTTAAAGTGCAGCACAAACCCTCATAGAGGTGTAAGTAGGGACTGAAAATGATAATGAGCAATCGCCTCCCAGGGCACTGCAGGCGCTGACCTGGGCATGCCTGTCGGCTGCGTTAGCCTGTCTTCAGTGGGCTGGAGCCCTGGGAAGGTGCAGAGTATGAATTGCTGCCTGTACGACAGCGCTGTGGATAGTCAGTAAGCAGAAGGTTTTGCACCTGTTAAGCATAATCCCTGCTCTCGGTGATTTACGTGCACAGGCAACAAAATTTCTAACATGTGCATGCGATCTGTAGCAATGAATCATTTCTGTATTCCCAGTTGTTTAAAATTTTCTGTGCCAACCAAAAAGCGATGAGCTGCAGGGAAGCTGTTGTAACATGTATTTGTCTCTGTGGACATACACAGCAGTCAGAGCTGGCAGCATAGAAAAATTTGTCTGCCTTAATATGTTTTTATTCTGACCATTTTAACATTTCAGTGCTTTTCCTTTCGCTGTGTCAGTTCTCATGTCCATGTCCTTGGTTTGTCTTTTGTAAGTCTCAAGTTAATGCCACTAGATCTGTGAACCAGAGAGCTGTGTGTGGAGACTTTAATTTTGAATATACACTGTGCCACAAAGGGAAGGCAAAAAAACCAAGCCCAAAACAAAAAACCTCCCCAAACCAACAACCCTAGGGCATTAAGAGTGTTTCTCTGATGGATTACTCATGGGGAAGACAAAACAAGGCTTTATGAGAGAGCCATTCGCTGTATGAAATAGCTGGTTCAGTTCCCTCTGACTCTTGGGAAATCAGGAGAAGGACCAAGGAGGAGCATGGAACCTGCAACCTGCTTACTCGCTGCTGGCGAATTCCTCACCCACCGTGTTAGGAAGAATAACATTCTTCAGTAACAACCCGATTCACACTATTTACATGTGTGCAAGCAGCTGCAGGGACTATTTCTGTCTCAGCCCATCCAGGATGTTCTTGTCCTGGAGGAAACATAAGGTCGTCTTCTTCCTGTGACCTTTTTCTGTTGATGTTCCAGGCTGAAAAAATTAAAAAGAAGCGAAACACCCTGTTTGGAACATTTCATGTTGCTCACAGCTCATCTCTAGATGATGTTGATCATAAAATCTTAACTGCAAAGTGAGTATCTACTTATTACCTTCCCTTATTTCTGTCTGCCTCTTTCACCCCTCTCGTACTGCAGACATGAGCGTGCTGTAGCTCGTACAGGTGCTCTTGGTCTCATTCTGCTGAACTTTTGTTCTGTTGACTTTAGTTAGCTGGGGTTGGGCTTGCTCCTTTTAATCAATAACCTTTTAATTTTATCTGTGTGAAACAAGAAATCGCAGTTATGCAGAGCAATTAAAAGTCCTGTCAAAATGAGAATTCAGGAGGCTGCGGTATTCTTAAGCGGTTATCCCTGGATATTTCAGTCGTTGCTTTTTTTTTTTTCCCTTTTTTAATTCCCATATTCCTGAAAATTGAACGAAAGATGTCTCAAGGACTAGGATACAAAGCTGAAACACTAGACTCCCTGTTTCAGACAATTTATGGTGTGTTTTTCCTTCATTCTCTACATTTTTCCTTGTTTGAACCTTGCTTCCAGGCAAGCGCTGAGCGAAGTGACGGCTGCGCTGCGGGAGCGCCTGCATCGCTGGCAGCAGATAGAGCTGCTCTGTGGCTTCCAGATCGTCAACAACCCGGGCATCCACACCCTGGCATCAGCCCTTAACATTGACCCCAGCTGGATGGGCACCCCACGGCCTAACCCCTCGCACTTCATCATGACTGATGACGTGGACGATTTGGACGAAGAGATTGTATCTCCCATGTCCATACAATGTACGTAGTCTGTGTTAGCTGTGCGTGGTGAGTCTGCATCTGCCTTGCTGCCGGGAGCTGCAACATGGGGCAGGCCTGGAACAGTAGTTCAAACCTGTTAGGAGGCATTAAGGTATCTAAGTTGGTTTTTAAATGACCAAAGACAAATTGTTAGTCGTTAGGGGTCAGGAATGTCCATAAGTGCCAGACCACCACTGCTGGAGTTGCTTGGAGCCTGTTAACTCCAGCAGAACTAGTAATTTGTAGATGTTATTAGTCATCATTTAATCATATGTATGCTGTTCTGTTCAACTCACTGAATTTAAGCGTTTACAAAAAAAAAAAAAAACCCAAGGCACGGGCTAGACTCACAAAAGTGAGAAAGGAAAATGAAGTGCATTGTCCCGATCTCCCCTTGGCTAGAGCACTTGTTTGGGATAGAAAAGGACTTGAAGACATCCCCTCCTCATGCGCAGCTTTGGACTTGCACCCCTTGCCGTTCTGTACGGGGAGGAGCAGTCTGCTGTGGTGATGCTGCCTGCCTGTAACCACCTATTAAACGTTTCCTGGAGCAAAGACTGAAACCCCAGTGCCCTATCTCTTGTGCGTGTGTTGTAGTCACCAAGGTGGGCGTTCTCTCTCTGTTTATCGGTGACTGTTCGTATACAAAGTGCATCAACTCCTCTAGGAAGGAATGGGGCTGCTGGAGAGGGAGGGTGGATGATCCTGCTCTCATGAGCCTGGATCTCTCGGAGGAAGGGATTGAACTTGGGTCACCCTGTGCCTGTTACTCTCTCAAGTGCTGAGCTCTTGGATTAAGCGAAGGCTGTCTCCTTCTCTGCGAAAGGTTTGTGTATCAGTCCTGACTACTGTTCCCATGTTCAATTGACCCAGATTCGGCCTTGCTTTTCTCAGAAAGGCAATTTCCAAATACAGTTTCCTATCTCTAGCTCTTGCATGAGAGAATGGGAGGCCTGAAGAGCAGTTCCAGCCGCTCTGACAGCCGCTCTGCGGCAGTGGTCTGGGCGGCACAGGAAGCAGCACGTGGCTAGAGCACAGCTTCCTGAGCTCCAGCTGGGAGAGGGGAGCCAGTGCTGACAGCGTTAGCTGCAGCATTCTTCTTGGTTATGTCTGATTCGGGTCACTTTCTAGTGAGGACTTCATCAAAAGTCTCTTTAACCGAGTATGAGGTGGAGAAGAGGAACAGAAGAGTTTTGGGGTTGGCAGCATGTGCTGCAGGAGATGCCTGTATGTGCCATCGCCATCCCTCCCTTGTGGTTTCAGGCTCTGGTTAGATGCTGTGAAGGTCTGGAGGCGAGTGCTGAGGTCAGGCTCAGGGCGATGGAGGCAGAGCACCAAGGATTTGGGTAGCCTGCAGGATGTTTAAGGCAGGAGGAATGGGGTATTTGCATGTTTCCAGGACTCAGCAAACATGGGCGTTGGAGCTGGTGGTTTGTGGAGTTGGGTGTGCATAGGGGAAGTTTAAAGTGTCAAACAGATAATGGTGTCCTACTTACTAGTCTCTGTGATTATCAGTTACCATTAGAAACCAAGCGAGACAGCTCTAATGAAACACTTGCAGAGATGCAAGCTAGGTATTAATGCGAGAGGGATGTCTGAAGTCCCAGAGTAACACCTGAAGCATGCTCTCTGGAGGACGTGAGCTGTATAAGGCATGAGCCTTCATCCAAGATTTTAAGCCTCAGCTTCTTTGTGCCTTGCTTGAGACACCTCGAGTGAGATTTTTGCACTTGCAGTTTTCCTCAGTCCAATGATCGGCGGCGAGCCTGCCTGCCTCCGTGCCACAGTGCTGATCTGCATCCCTGCGGGTGATAACTCCGTGTAGCAAGCGCTGGGCACCCAAGTTCCCATAGCAAGGGAGCGTTTGCCTTTCCCTAGAGGATTTTTCTTTCTTTGTGTACAAAAACTGCTTCAGGAGAGAAGTGCAGAGTTTTTCCTCCCCAGATGTGTTGGGGATGTTGCTGACTGCCCGTGATGATTCTCCCAGTAAATCACATTTTTCTCTCTCCTGTTCACACCCGGTTGGCCCATCCCAGACGCAGCCTGGCTTTTCGGGCGCAGGTTCAGTGACCGCTCGTCTCTGTCCTCGGAGGATCAGTCCCTCTGGAAATACCCTGGTTTGGTTCTCTTCAATTATGTTTTAATTTTTTGTTCTACCCTCTGCCCTTTTTCTGGACTAAAATACATACACGAATTTTCCAACTTTCTGGCACGGAAAACTAATGAGTGTACCTCTGTTCACTGAGTCATCAGCATCTTTACTAACCCCTGGGAAGAGTCTGGTGGGATGAAGAAGAATCACAGTTCGCTGTAGTTCTCACGTGCTCTTGGGTTTTGCTTTTTAAAAAAATCCAGTTATGAAATCTGGAGGGTTGTTTTTGCTTGTTTTTACCCCTGAGGTGGAGATTAAGGGTTCAGGCTAGGCCAGGAGGAGGTGATAACGTTCCCTTTCCCATCCCACCTCCTCCTCCGCACAGGCTTTGCTCACAGCCCCTCCGTTGCCGGCCGAGGCTGACCCTGATCCCTCCCCGCAGGGGCTGCTGCTGATTGCCGTGCCTTTCTTCCCTCGGTATCCTTAAATAAATTGAGCAATGCCACCTATTATGCTAATCTGTCCCCCGGTGCTCTGATGCCGGGGCCATGGGGACGGCACGCTCAGCCCCAGAGACACCAAGCCTCCTGTTTCCGGCTGGAAGCCTTCCCTTTGTGGAGCGCTGCCGAACGCCGGCCGTCGTGGGATGGAGGAAGACGAGCATGTGGAGCAGCAGGCCAGGCTGTGCGCTGCCATTGCTTAGGACTTGCATGGTGGTGGTCTTCCTCAAGATGATGAGCAGGTTATTTGGCAAACATTGATAAGACATGTGCAGTGTCTGGAGTGAAACAGTATTTGTGGGAAGTGAGGGTCCGCTGGGGCTGTGCAAGGCGAGGTCTCAGCCTTTGGTCCTGTGCTTATTGCAGGGTAAATCATGCAAAAGGAGAGCGCAGAGGTGTAAGGTGTCAAGTTGGTAAATGAGTGGCTGGGGGAATACCAGGTAAAAAAAAAAACCAAAACCCTTAGGGAAAAAAGCATGGCCTAAGAGAAGAAGAAACCCATAATCCCCCAGTTAGTTATTCTGCAGAGCTTGGATCCCTGTTAGCCCCCCAAACTGAGATTCCTCTTCTAAACTGTATCCCTGCCAGCAGCAGGCAAGTAGGGATCAGCTGTGCTATTCCTGTCCATGCTGCCTTAGTTAGCAGCGTTGCTGCTGCAAAGGCACAGCAGGAGAGCTGGAACAGCCTTCAGTTCTGCCCGTTAACACTCTCCCCCTCACCTCCTCTGATCGGTTTTTTGCAGTCCCTGCTGGAGCAAGGGATTTTTTTCGCACCTTGACTCCATGTGACTCGATTACGCTTAATTTGGGCTCTGGAGCTCTTAAGAGAAAAAAAAAATCTTGAGATAGAAAGTGGATGGTATAAAGAGCTCCAGCGAAAGGTTCGTAGATGGGCGGTGTAGTACAGCAAGAAGTAGCAAACCTGAGCGGTGGGACCCTGTGAGAGAAACTGTGATTGACCTTGGGGATGTGGAAACAGCAAAGTTGCCTGAATTATTCTTGCTTGTTCCTTCTTCCACTTGAAATATGTCCCAGTGGTGATCCTTCAGTACCTGAGTTGTTGATGAGCTGCGGGAGATTCGTATTTCTTAGTTGTATTTTTTTATAGCAGTGATTTGCTGGTTCTTCGATTCCCGAAGGAGCTCTCCTACTCCATTTCTTAGCTTTCCTCTCTGTCCACCTTTTTAACCATTTTTACATTTATTTCTCATGCATATAAGAAATCCTGAACACCTTATCTCCTGCAAAAGAAGGAACATCTTGTGTGGAAATTACAGCTAGTGGATTAAATACAACTAGTCTGGTTGTCTGCCGGATGGTGAGGCAACCCAGCGGATCCTTAGTTTTCCATGTGTAATGCTCTGCCTGATCGAAGTGAGTGTGCAGAAATCCCCGCGTAGGTGGAGGTGCCTCCCTCTGCCTCTCTGAAGGCGACCCTCTGGCTCGGGCTCAGTGTGTAGGTGTGGTGCAGAGGTAGCATAGGCTTGGTGCAGAGACAACTGGCTGAGCTCTCTGGCCTCTGTTACCTGACAGGTAAGACTATGTGGCCAGAAAGATCATTATGATCTTTAAAAGCTGTTAATTAGCTGATGACAGTGCACTGAAGGAGGCAGTCCAATTTGTTTCTCTGAACCAAGATGAATTTGCAATTAGAGAAAAAATATTTTTCAAATTTAGTGTCTCTGTGATTGGTGAGCTAATTATCAAACAGACTGGTAACAGATGATACCACTTTTGGACCAGAGCTATAATTTCAGGCATAGACTGATGATGAAAGCCTGTGCCTACCTGATTAATATCATAGTTACTATACATCTGCCACAGTTACTATACATCTGCCACGTGTTCCAGCCGTTCTGCCCTGCAGAAGGTTACAAGGATGGGAGGTTTCTGCATCTTCATAGAAATCTTCCTGCGCCTGAACAGAAAGTGCAGCTGTACTTCGCAGCCTTGCTTTCAGTCCCGCATTCCTGCACCTTGCTCCAGGAGTTGCACCGGCACGACGATGCTGGAAGCAGGAGCAGAGCTGAGCTCTGGGAGTGGAGCTCACCTCACCAGCTTTGGGTGCCTACATCTGAACTGATCACCGGAGGCTCCTTTTTTAGGCTGTGTAGGGAAATAGTACTACCAAGGCATGAAGCAGTCGAACGATTTGGATGTCTGCGTTAGGATGAAATGAATCATGCCCTGAAAGTACCGGCTTCTTCACGTCTACTATAAAGGGAGCCTGGGTGGTAGCTCTGATGTAAAGTTGGGTAGGATGAATCATGCAGCCAGTTTCTGCTTCAAGCAAGATGATCAGATAAGGTGTTCAGAAAGCACCTATATCGGGAACGTCAAACATAATTTTTCAAGGACTGGGCATTAATCTAGCATGTTAAGCAGTAGCGCCAGCTTAATGCTTCTTCTGCATTAAACCAGAGTAACTTACAGCACAAGGTGGGATGCCTGCAGTGGCCCAAGTGAGTGTCCCGGTGACAGAAGGCATGGTGCTGTGGTGCGTAGCCCTGGCTGTGGGTGGCAGCTTTATCGCGGTGCCTCCTCGCCGATTTGATGTGCAGTCTCGTTCCAGCCGCCTTCAGTGTTCTCCCCTTTCTCTCATTACAGCTCCTGCCTTGCCCAGCACTGTTCGCCAGCGCCTGGTGGACCCACAGCACGCCCACGGATCTCAGAGGTTGGTAGAGAGTTATGTGCAAGGCCAGAATGAGTCGGGCCAACCTGCCCATTACCGGGCAGGCAGAGTCTCTCTCCGTCGAATGCACAGCCTCTCCTCTGGACAGTCTTTCAGTTCCGACCTTCCCGGCACCAGCCCACCATCTGCTGCCACCACCACCTCTTCCACCTCTTGCTCCTCATCCACCATCACTGCATCTGCTCCTGCTTGCCATGTCCACCCTATCTGTTACCACCACACCACCTCCTCTTATTTCCTTCAGATGGACTCCATCCCTGATCTACCCCCTCCTGATGTCACCTCTGGAGTTCGCTGTCGCACTGAGAGCTTTGGGTATATTGCTGTTTCTTTTCTAGCTCCCTCTTGCCTGCTGTGTCTCAGAGCTGATGCTTGCTCGGGTGCTCTTTCTCCTAGATTCCTTGTGCCCTTTCCTTTTGGGCCTTTGTTTCATTATTTATCCACATGTTTGTTTCTTCAACCGCTCTCCCATGCCAGTGGACCCTCTAAGGAGTGCTCCATGGTCCAGTCCCATATCTGCGAACTCAGTGGGTGCATAACCCAAGGAGGTGCTGTTGTTTAACTGTAGCTAAGCAAATGAGAATTCCTGGGCACTCGGTAATTGCTAAATAAGTCAGTCTTTCACTTGGGTGATGCACCTGTGAGAAAAAAGGTAACACAACTAATCAAACGAACACTGACCTTATTTGAAGCCTTGACTTATTTGGGGTCTTCACAAGCGAATTGCAAAGGAAACACGACGGGTAGATAGTATGAGATAGTAGTTGGTGCTGCCGGAGGGTTTGAAATTTGTGCTGTTTTTAAGAGGTGGCAAAAAGCAGCATTCAGGAATTTTCTGTTTCAGAGTGACTCTCTACCTGTGTTTTGGTAGGGGATGAGGCATGGTTGTGTTTTGGCTAAGGAATGTCTGAATAATGAGGAGGGAGTTGGAGCTTCTTATTACTGGATCACTGGCTTTAACTTGGCCCCTTTCAGTAGTAACAGCCAGCAAGCTCTTTGGAGACCTATGTACGATAGGATCCAAGGGACTGGTTACCATCCACATCCCTAAATCCCTGACCTCTCCCGATTCGCTGTGCTGGTGTTAGAGAGGCGAAGCACTGGGTGGGCCATAGATGTGGGAATCCTGTCTGGTTTAACTGCGAGGGGGCCTCCGGCAGCCGTCCCGAGTTCAGAAGTGTTCTGTACCCGAAGCAGAAGATTGTGTTCCTTGGACAGCCCCGGGTGGCTTTCTTCCGAACGAGGTCCATGGGCAGCAGTCGTTGGAGGTCCTCGCCCCACGTGGGTCATGGATGCACCCAGCTCCACAGCACTGTTTGAGCCTGCATCCATTCAGATGCTTGATTTAAACCCTCGGCTAAGGTGCGAGTGGGGTGTGTGGTTTGTGTGGTCTCTAGTTCAGGGGCGTTGCAGGTGCTTGGTGCGGAGGCGTCGGTGCTGAAGCAGGCGGTGGAAGGGCTGTGATGGGCCATCAGGGAGTCCCGTCCTGCCCTGCCGGGGAGCTGCCTGTGACTGTGGCCAAGTGATTTCATCTCTCTGGTCTGCGCTTTCTCCTTGGTAAAATTAAAAATAGTGTCCTTATCCTTAGTGTTAGGGAACAGACTTCTGGGGAAAGGCTGGAAGTCTCTCAGTGAGGAAGCAATGAGGGGCAATGTCCTTTCACATTTGTTTATCCAGGCAGGACAACATTCCAAGTCACCACATCTTCATTCGTCCCAGCACGTTGTACCATTATTCCTTTATCTGTAGGTACCTCTGCCCTTAGGCATAGGTTCTCTCCTGACATCATTTACACAGTCTCTGTTTTCGATGTCTCACCCCCTCGCTAACTTGTGTGTCTCAAAGCCGGGCTGCCTGCTGGACCAGCGCATCCCTGAGCCCAGGCTGCGGGAAGCAGCGCATGTAAAGCCCCGAGCAGCCCCAGGCAGATTATGGATTCTGGGGTATTGCAGGCAGGGGGAAATTGCTGCACCTGCCCCGCAGTGGACAATTAAAGAGCAACATCTTGGTTAATTTAGTAATGTTTGTTTTGGGATTACGAGAAGCAGCATAATTAAAATTTAGATTAATTACTGCCGATCTGAGTTCAGTTGCAGCTGTCCCAGTTTGGCTGATAAAAGCTGGGAATGCTTCTGGTAACATTGCACAGTCCCTGTTTACCATCGACCTTCCTGTCTCTGTAGAAAGGAGGGCTTGTCCTGGGAGCTCGAAGGCTGAAGTTTCAAAAATAGCTGTATAAACATGATTTTTTTTTTCAGCTGAGTCCTGTGATACACTTAGTTTCTGACCAGGTTAAAGTCTCAATCCTGCAGGCTCCCCTGAGAGGGGCAGAGGGAAAGGTGGTGTGACTTTGGGATCCCAATTAGAAAAGGCAATGGTGCTGAGAGGTCGTTAGGAGAGAATAACTGGGGTCTTCTCCTGATTCCCCGTGGGCGCTTAGTAGCTTGTCAGTACCTAATTGGTCACCGTTCAGTGGAAAGTAGGACTGCTTTCTCCCTGTTCCCATAGCAAAGACCACCTGTTGATGCAGGATAATTGATTTAGCAACAGAGTTTTCCAGAGTGAGAACTTTTCACCTAATATTTGCTTCAGCTACACAATAGCAGACAACTCCAAAAATCCATGCTCATCCATTCTCTGTTCATTTCAGAAAACAGAAATGAAGAACTGGGTGCCCAAATGTGTTCTTATTTTGTTGCTTTTAATTTTTTGTCACACTGCATCATTAGCAGATCCTGCTTAGATGCATCTCTAAAAATACTGCCACAAAGGCATGCCACAGCACAAGCCAATGTATTGCTCTTTCTCTTTTATATAACCAGCCTTGGAGGCCTTTACACACATCCCTCGAGCTCCACAGCCTCCCAAAGAGGCAAACAGAACAGATGGGGAAGCTGAGGCTGAGAAAGGCCTTCCAGGGAGTCATTGCCAAGGACGAAAACGGAACGCAAAAAATTCCTGGCTCCTGGCTCCCTTGGTAGGAGGGGAGTGCTACCTTGAGTGCTTTGGGCTGCTGGATCGCTTTAGCCTCTCTCGTATCCAGCAGACGCCAATGTTGGCGAGACCTCACAAGAGAAATCATCTCAAACAAGCCGTTCTCCCAGAGAAAGGCTCGGGGATCGCTTCTCTCCGTGCAAGCTGTATACGGTGCTAAAGTCTGCTGGGGTTAACCTGGTAGGGACCTTCTCTCCAGGCAAGGCCAGCGCGTGGCCGGTGAATTGCTTTCATGAACTCCTCACTGTTTGCTTCTCTTTTGCAATTGGCTTCAGAGGATCCGGTGCAAATAAGGTCAGAGCTGTTCTGATTTTGAAGGCTGATGTGTGTTTTTTAATGTTAATGAAGGGCACTGGGTGTCCCTCGGGGGGAGAGGGGTTGGAGGGTCCTGTACGCACAGAGGTTTCTGCTGCCAGTGCCTGCTTCAAGTGGTACCCGTGGATAAACCTGATGGAGATGGGAGCGTAGGACCCAATCCCCATGCTGGTGGCCCTTTTCCAGCGGGGAAGGGAGGTGGCAGCCAAAGCAAAAGGAGAGTGTCAGAAATCCAGTGAAAAGAGCAATTCACAGCTCTTACAGAATGGCAGGGAAGAAATTATGGTTGGATTTGCATTGCAGAGGCTGTTTCTAAGCCTCTGACTGTGCCATGCTGAGCACAGCAGAATAACTAAGCTGTATGGCAAATTTCATTCTGCCTTAGGGGAAACCTTTGCTGCCCTGGTGCCACATGCTAGCTAGGTATATAATGTATAGCCTTGCAGCTCTGGGTGCTCTTGGTAGAGGGCAGGGAGTGGTCGAGGCGGCAAGGTCTGTATGAGGCTGGTAGGCCAAGCCCTGCTTTAGTGTCAAACGCCCTTGAGCCACTCCTAAGCTTTCCTACAGCCTGTGTCCTGGATTGTGCCGACAGCAGGAGCCCACCAGGAGAGATTATTCAACGGGGTGCAGAGTTGAGGAAAAATAAATATTTATTCTGTATCATCCTCCTGCCCTCTCCTCTCTTTCTCCACCACTACCAGTCTTTCTTTACTCCATGCTTTGCTCTCTGCTTCTTTTGTTTGCAAAGTCAGTCCATTCCCATTTTCTCACCCTCTGCCATTCACCGCGGTCGGTTCAGATCCTTGGAGTGGCACAGTAGGAAGTGCAGGTGAAAGCAGATAAAACAGCAGCAATGCACGCATCCTGCCTTCACGTAGGTTAACACCGTCAGCTTCGGTCTTCGTAGATTGTAAGTGTGCCCAACTTCATCAAAAAGGCGATGAACCCTGCGGCAGTGCGGCTGGGATCAAGAAACGTGCTGTCTTAAGTGAGGCCCCCAGGTATTTTCATGCTCAGCTGGTGATCTGAGGTTTTCAGGAAGGATGAACGTTTGGTAGTTCCTGCTGCACCACAGAATCGCTTTCTCTGAAGGCACCTTCCTGTGATACCATCAAGGCTGGCTGTGCCCTGGGGCCAGCGTTTCCTCTTGAAAATGTGCCATACCGCTTCAGGAGCATAAGCCTTATGAAAATGAGGAGGATATAGGCCAGCCCTTTTTGGCTGAGCCTCACGCAAGATGGCCGGCAATATCCTGGCGATGTTCTTTCCTCCCCTCTTGTCCCGGCCCTGGGCTCGGGAGCATCCCCTCCTCCTTGGTCCCTCTGGCAAACTCAGCTGCATCCAAGGAGTCGTGCCCCTGTGGACGCACACCTCCCCTGTCGTGCGCTTACCTGTGGGAACCGCCAGGAAGGATCATTTTGCGCTGTAGAAAGTCCCAGCAAAAGTTTCCAGCTGCTGGTGTTCAGTTCTGAAAATCAGCCCCTGCCCTTGGGTGCCACAGCAGGGGCACCCAGGAGGTCCCTCTCTGCATGTGCCTGAATGTCCTGGTCCATCGGCTGTCGGGGTGGGTTAATGGCGCAGCCGGCCCCTTGGGTCGTCCCCTGCTGCTGCCCGGCGTGGTGAGCGCTCTGCCGTGTGCCAGCACGTCACGCCTGCATCTCGGCTGCTGTGGGTTGAAGCGCAGCTTCGCAGAGCAGCATGGGGGCTGCTGCTGCTCAGGGTCTTCTCCGCTGCCCACTGTTGATGTGCCACCTGGCGTGCTGGTGTCAGCAGTCACGGTGTCTTGCCTCTACCCTTTGGGAATATATTCCTGAGTTACAGCTGGATAAATTATGAATAACATGGGTTAGCCTAGCACCATTGGGATATTTGAAAAGTGTGCGCTTGTAGGCTGTTTCCCCTCATCAGCTCCTTCAGTCCCACTCTGGACGGCAAGCCAGCATGCCCAGGGAGAAAAAATTGTGGTCCACCAAGGCTGGACCAAGCACGGCACCCAGCACGGTGCCATCCGTCCGCTCCGGGGCAGGGTGTCCCTAGGGAACAGCAGCGACAGCCACACCTGCAATGGGGAGGTGGACCCCACAAACTGACCACCGACCGCCTGATGCCCTGGGACCCTCCATTGCCGTGAGAGCGGTCCCAGGAGGAGACGCGGCGGCCGTGGTGCGCACCGAGGACGTGCTCCGAGCTGCTCACCAGCATCGGCCAGAGGAAGCGTTTCGCCGCTGTCTCCCTGGGGCGCAGGACCAGCTGTCCGAGGATCAGGTTCCCACCGTCTGCGCTCAGGGGAAGAAAATCCTCCTGGACCGGAGGATGTTTCTCCATCTGCTGTCGTCACTTTCTCCACACGCTGCCGTAGCTGTGAGTTTGCTTTTGTCTCTTCTGGATTTAAAAACTGTGCAGGACCTTGTGAGTAGAGGGGGAGAGGCTCTCCGGATGGCCTCCGAGCTAATGGGCATTTACAGATCTCAGCAGGGAGAAAACTCACCTTCTTCACAAATAAGGTGGTTTTCGAGTCACCTCAGTTAAAAAGACTATTTTTTGCTGTATTTGCTATTATCTCAGGGTTTTTTTAAAGGATTTCTTTTCACTGACCCCCCCACCCAGATACCTTTGTGATTATGGCAGCCAGTAGAGAGGTTGGGTTGATTTTTACCAGAAAAGAATATTCCTCAGTGGAGTTACAACGTTGAATTTCAAGCGAGCAGGCGTTACTGTCTAAAGCTGCCTTTACTGGCCGTGGCGTGCTGCATCCGCGCGATGCTCAGCCACTTCGTCGGGTGAACTTCAGCAGCAGCTGCTCTGCTCTTGCACTGTGGTCCATAGGGAGGTCACTCGGTGGCCGTTTCCCGAGCTCCGCCGAGACCTGTTTCCAGGCAGAGCTCGTGAGCAAAGGCAGCGACCCCAGCACTGGGAAATGGTGCTCCGACCACGCCACAGCAGCACGCCAGCCTGACGGGATCAGCTGGAATGAGTCTGGAGCGGGCGCTGCGGACCTGCCCACACTGCATGGAGGTGGTCCTGCCTGCCCGTAGTCCTGGCTCAGATCAGCGGTGTTTGCAGGCCAAGGTTTTGCCCTGCTGCCTTCCCGCGCTGCCTCACCTGTGTGCCCGTATGGTGGTGGCTGAGCAGAGTCTGGATGGAGCCTTTTACCCTGAACTCAACTCTGCAGCCGGCGGGGACGGGCAGCCTGCGTGCAGCCATGGGCAGCTCAGAAGATGCAGCTTCTGCAGCAGCCTCGCTCCCTCTCCTCGATGTGCTGGGGCCAAGCGCCATCCGGGAGGACGCACCGGCCGCTGCCTCCCCTTGCTCGGCATCTATCTGTAGGGCTGCTGCCAAACCGTGTGGCCAAAGTCTGCTTTGTTTTTGTGGAAAGGGGGCACTTTCCAGGTATTTGTGGAGGAACTAAACCTCTGAAAGCACGTGTTCAGCACTGGCTCACCCTCGCAGTGTCTCTCTCAACAGCAGCTCAGCACATGCACACAATGGCTTCTGCCACCCTTTCTTGAGAGAGGTGACAGCAAGTGGCCTGGCAGAAATTCCCCGGCAGAAATTCTGCCTTTGCAGGTGTGTTAAGCACCAACTTGGACAAGAAACGTTCAGGAAGAGCATGAGACTCCTGACTTTCTTAAAAGGAAAGGAGTCAAGTTGTTGTGATTGCAGTTGTGTCTGTCTTCTGCATTTACTAGCAGCAGCCTGAGGTCTCGAGCCCCCCAGGTTGTGTGGGTGCCATCAGTGTCCACCTTCTGGAAGATGGTTCTGAAATACTCCCATGTTCAGCCCCATCAAGTTTTATTGATGCTGCTGTTCCTGAAGCTGACTGCCCGTGACCCAGCCCAGTTATCCCAGTGAGAGCTGTGGGCCACGAGCCGTGACAGCGACCTTCTGCAGAGCTGCAGTATCTGCTGGTGGCGCTGGGGAATCGGGAGCTCCCGTGGCTCCGTACGGTGTGTTTCATCGCAGTTGTCTCCCTTGGACAGCCTCCAAGATGCTCACTCAGAATAGCTGGGGATTTCACACCATCCAAACTGTTCAGTTCCTGTTCTCCCCTGCCTGCTGCTAACCTTGAGGATGTGGCTCTCCATCGCTCGGATGTCAGATGGGCTCAGTTTTGTGTGTGCGAAAGGCAAGGACTATTCCAGCAATGCCTGGGGCTATTTTCTTCTTGTTAAAATAAGAGATGAGACAGTCTCCACAGCTGGGCTCTCGCAGCGGATCTTGGGCTGTATCCTAACCATCCATGAGGTTTTTAATACCCCTTTCCTCTGCATATTCCTGTGGAGTTGTTAAACAAGGGCCCAAGTTTATTCAGTGGGTTTTGTTAAAAAATATGCTTGTTACCATTACGGAGGGCAATGACCTGAGGAGAATCTTTCCTGCCTTTTACAAGCACCTTGTGCTAGTACAGTCGTCTTGGGTGACTTTGTGGTCTGTTGCTGCAATCGCTTTTCCTGAGCATCTACCCAATACCGCCTGGACGTCTCCTTGTGTACCAGCTCTGTAGTGAGGGCGTCTTCTCTTGTCTTGCCTCTCTCTTTCGCTGCCTCCAGGCTCTGATGTTATTTATGCTGGTATCGTAAAAGAGGAACTAGAGGGGCTCTTCGCATGCTGTGCTGGGCAGGTTTGGTGCTGAGTGCGGCAGGGCTAAGCAGGGCACAGTGACCCATGTCCTGGGGCTCGGCTGCACGGGGGAGTCTGTGCTGGGAGCAGAGAGCACGGGGGCGGCAGGGGCCGAGGGGCTGGTGAGCACCTCCCATCTCTCTTCTCACGCCCTTTTGCTTTTCCTCCTCTTTGCCCCTTTTCTCTCCATTCACCTTTCCCATTCTGTACTTCTTGCCTCCAGCTGGTGCAGACCCTAAATAAGAGGCAGGTGCCGGGTCCCCTCGCAGCCCCCATCCCTCCCTGTCTGTGCCTGCCGTGGCAGGCAGGAGGGATGGCCGTGCGGCATCCGAGTCGTGAGGCCAGTGTTCCAGTAGGTGGTAGCGAGAGCAGTGTAGCTCTTTGGCTGCACGGGCACGCTGACAGCATTCAGCAGGGAGCGTGGGGATGTCAGGCTGGCATACAGCAGCATTGCACCCATACAGGTGATCCTGGCTGGAAGGAGTAAGCTGTGACTTTCCATTTCTCCCTTCCTCCTACCTCCCACTCTCCGCTTCAAAAAGGATCTGGGAGCTGCTCAGGCTGGCACAGCAACGCTCTAATGCCTTTTGCAATCACAAGTAGGCACCAGACTGGGGGCACAAACCGCTGTGCAGCAGAGGGTCTGCAGGCAGCAACCACAGGCAGCTGCGTGTCAGGAGCGCGCTCGGGCATGGCTTCGTGCGGGAAAGCCGAACCTCTAATTCCTCCCTCCAGGATTAGAGGTTTGCACCAGCTGACCCAGGAAAAAGGGGAAGCGGTCGGTCCAGTGCTTTCTGTCCCGGGGCTGTGGTCAGGCCTCAGCCTCGCGGCTCGGAGGGGTGAAGCGGGCGTGCGCACACACAGATGCAAGCTGAACAAGTGCAGAGGGACCCTCTGATGAAGTTGCCCCCAGTCCTGCTGCTGGAAGGGCATCGGCTCTCGCAGCTGCACCAGTTCTCGGGGCACCAGGGCGAGCTGGGCAATGCTATGAACTCCCTGGCCCAGCTCCCACTGGGATCCATGGGAAAGAAGTGGGCTGGCAGGGTCGGTTTTCAGGGAGTGGGAGGGAGCTGCCAGCTCTGAGCAGAGCCCAGCAGTGGCCGGCCAGCCCTGCTGTGCCTGGTCGAGGGCCCCTGATGGCCACTGGAGCTGCGGCCAGTGTCTTTGGACACACACGCTCAGGGCTGAGCACTTGCCGCTGCCTCATGGATCGGGGCCTTGATCCCTCTGGTTCTGCCTCCATGTACAGTGCTTCCTTCCAGCTCCCCACGGCGCTGAACTGAGCAGCGTTTTGGCTCGTGCTAGGTCGGTGCTAGCAGTGAGCTCACCTGCAGCCTGTGCTGAGGAGAGGGGCTGCGCTTGCAGGGATAAGGCAGCGAGCAGCCCTGCCTGCCTGCCTGCAGCGGGGGGCCGCTTTGCCCCGTGTGCTGGGTAGTCGGCACCAGGCTGGACAAGCCCCCCGTCCCCGGGGGTGCCCACCGCAGTCGTCCTGCTGACACTCGTACGGAGGAGCAGAACCAGCGGGCGAGGCGGCAGGAGCAGGGCGGGCGTCTGCCCTGCTCCTGCTCCCCGGGGGCTCGCTGCAAGCCGCTGGTGCAGGATGAGGCTGCCTTGAGGGGGTTCCCCTGCCCTGCCCACCCCGCCGGCCGCCCTCAGCTGCTGCATCCGTGTGTGCGCGCGGGCTCGGGCGCGCATCCCAGGGCTGCCGGCCCAGCAGCGCTAACGACCTCTCTCTCCCCTCCACCCTCTCCACCCCAGAGACTTAACTCACTGCGACTCCGACTCCTCCATCCCGCACCTGAGCGACCACCAGCGTATCCCCAGCTCTGCGTCCAAGCTGCTGGCTGCCCGGCCCAACCTGCTGACCAGGTCCATCGAGGAGGCTGCCCCCGGCCACCCTGCCGCCGGCGCGCCCACCCCCAACGGCGGCAGCAGGCATGCGGAAGCCTCCGCCCTGGGGGCTTTGCCGGAGCGGCTGTCCGAGAGCCCCATGGTGATGAAGAAGATGATGATGGTGAACCACGGCATGGAGAAGTCCTCCAGCCTGGGGGAGATCAGCCACCCGACAGCCGGCAAGCACAGCCACTCGGATTCCTCCCGGTCCCACAGCCCCAGCTCCACCGACCCCGACACCCCCTCCCCCATCTCTGACTGCCGGCCCAGCAGCGCCAAGAGCACCCGCATCCCGCAGCTGGCTGCCAAGAAGAGCCCGGGGGACGAGGACAGCAGCTTGACAGGCGATGAGGTTGACCTCGGCCAGAGCAAGAAAAAGTTCCCCCTAAAGATCTTCAAGAAGCCCAAGAAGTAGAGAGAGGAGGGGGGGAAGAGGAAACCCACCCAGGAGCGCGACCCGCTGGGACCGGGGGGCGGCCGTGCATCGGGAACGCAGCGCACCCGCCTGTCCCAGACCCCGCGGGCTTGGGTGCTGGCCAGCACCTGCTGCCTTCCCCTCCGCACCCTCCGTTTCTGAGTCACCTCACCTAACACCGGCAGTGGGAGGAGCTATTTAAACTTATTTATTTCCTGATCTCTCAGAAAAAAAAGAAGACGACCGCTCCCCCTGAAGAGAACAGCCGCCCTTTCTCCCCTTCCGACTGCTGCAGTCCCTGGCTTTGCTGTGCATGGCTTCCAGTTACTCCTGCCTCTGCTCAGCCACACGGCATTTGGGTTTGGTTTCAATGTGGTTTTATTTTTTTATTTTATTTTTTTTTAATTATTAATATTTTTTTCCAGTTCTTCTGCCTCTTCCAACCTTTGCACAGGCTGTATGGAAGATCGGGGTGGTGGGAGCCCACTGGGGAGCGTGCGGAGCAGGGCCGGCTGCTCCCCGAGGAGACAGCGTGCTCCCCGCTCGCCTCTTGGGGTAACTCAGGTGCGAGCATTCGGGCGAGCTGCCTCGTGGACATTGCAGCAATTTTCTCCTCATTTCTATGAGTCACTTTTCTACACCCCGGCCCCCATCGCTGTGACGGTTGGGAGGGGGAATCCCTGTTTGTGCGCTCTTGATAAGCAAGAGCAAGTAAAACGCCCTCGCAAGGGAGGGCTCTGCCCTTGCCGGTACTTGTGCATCCAGGAGCTCTGCCCGCAGCGTGCCCTTGACCTGCTTCCTGCATGAGCCGGAGGCGGCTGCAGCCCGCTGGGTGTCCGCGGTGGGACAGGGCTGCCTACCTAGCCGCTCTGCCTGTCTGGGCATGTCACTGCCGGAGGCGTGCACTGGGCCGGGAGCTGCCGGAGCAGGATGGGTCTCTCTATGTGGTGGGGGGTTGGATGCTGGGGAAGCTGCTCAGGGGCTGCCCCCGTCTTTACTCCCCAGGCCCCTGGACCTGCCCAGGGGAGCAGGGCTGGAGCCAGCTCCTCCGAACCCAGACATGCCCCGGGGGCTCGGTGGGGCGAGGAGCGGGGACCCTGGTGATGGAGGAGCACCGAGGGAAGGGCAGTCCCTGGGGGTGTTGGTGCAGAGCCGGGTCCATCTGCCACGTCCACACAAAGAGGAGGGTGCTCCCGGGGGCAGGGCCTGTCCCCATGTCCTGGTTTGGCGGGGCCGGAGGGAGGGAGCGGGGCATAGTGGGGCTCTCCTTGGCTGGGGACAGGCAGGCTGTGCGTGGGTGGCGGGAGCCTGAAAATGTCCTCCCCCGTCTTAGCTCTATTCCCCTGAAGCAGGCGTGCCCTCGGGCTGGGTGCTGGGGGCTCTGCACCCTCTCTGAGGACCGAGGGGATGCAGGTGGGGCTGGAGGAGGCTCACCTGGGCGCCGGCTGCCCTTAAAGGCTGTGCGGGCAGCGTCCTCCCTGCCCTGAGGCCATGCTCGCTCCAGCCAGAGGTTGGAGTCTGCCTGGCTATGCCAGCCCGTGGCCAGGGCCCTGCCGCTATTCAGTGCCGGCACAGCCTGCGGCAGCTCTTGGCCCAGCCCAAGCTGCTGCCCGGGGCTCCGCGGCTCTCCCATCCTCCCTCAGCAGGCTGCCGGTCACATCCTGCTGCTCAGAGCTCTCGCCTCTGCATGCTTCCCCCATTGCAGCCTGGGCAGCGGCTCCGTGGGTTGCGCCCTGCTCTGTCCTGGGGTGAGCCCTTCCCCAGGGATGAGCCCGTCCCCAGGGATGAGCCTCGCTCCATCCCAGGGCCAAGCCCTGCTCCCCCCAGGTGCAGCTCTGCAGCCCCTGCCCACAGCACCCAGTGCCGGGGCTGGCAGAGGAGCCCCCAGCCGCCCTCCCGTGCCCCTCGAGGCTGCTGCCTGGCACGACACAACTCCCCAGACCTCTCCACCAAGCCCAGGGTCCCTGCCCCGCCACGCCCTGTGTCCCAAGCCCCCCGTGCCACCATCCAGCATGTCCCCGGCGGTGGGCTGCTGCCCGAGGCCACCCCGGCTGCTTCACCTGCTGAGGGTAGAGGAGGATGCACATCTGGCAGGGGAAGAAGAGGAGGCAGGGTGGGATGCTGAAAGCCCCCTGGGGCCTTGCTTTATGCCAGAGTAATATATATGTGTATGTTGACAATACAGGAAGGGCTATAAAGGTGTTTTTTGTTTTGTAGGTGGTAGTTAGACAATTACACTGTTGCTTTGAGATAAGTGAAAAATTACTCTAAATGACTAAGTGCCTGCATTTCCCCGCGGCTGCTCTGAGGCACGGGGNCTGGCGGCAGTGGGGCCCTGCAGGCGCCCTGCGAGCGGGGGCTGCCCAGGCGGGAGCCGGGGGCCTGGCGGTGCTGCTTGTGGTGGCGGAGACCTGTCGATGCTTCTGGAGAAGGGGTTGGGGATCCACCAAACGGCAACTGTTGACGCATCTGCCAACTCTTGATTTTTTTTTTTTTTNCATTTCATAAAACTTTTAAATCCAATAAAGCATGTAGTCTATTTTACGAGCCAGTGTCTGCTGCTCTCTTCTTCCAGCCCTTCCCAGGCTGTAGCGTGGGGGTCCCATCTGGGGGGGTCGGGGCAGTGGGTGCCTGCTGGTGGCAGGGGGAGCTCCCTGGGGACCGTGCCCCCAGCAGCCAGCCTGGCTACCCCAGCCTGTCCAGTGGACAGCAGGGACAGATGGATGCCCCGGCTCTCCTCCACCTGCCCCCCTGTGCCAGGGCCCTGCAATCCCTGGCCTGTGAGCAGAGTCCTCTCCCGTGGGGTCTGCATCATGCACTTCTGCTCACTTCACTTCCCTGGGGCCCCCTTGGCTTCCCCAGCGAGGCACCTGCTGCTGACCTGGCCCAGGGCAACCTCAGCCTCTGCCAAAGCCTCTCCCTGCTTGCACCCCTTTGCTCCTGCAGCTGAAGCCAGCGGGATGTTGTTCCCCCGCACCCCTGGGCAGCCCGGCGCTGAGCTGAGGGCAGGCAGCAGGATGAGGCCCCATGGGCTGGGACCCTGTAGCCAAGCAGCACAGGGGCATCAGGCTGGAGGCTGCGTGTAGGGGGAGGATGCAGCAGGATCCAGCCCGTCCCAGAGGATCTGCACTGAGGCAGCCGGTGCAGCCCTGCCAAGGGGCACCACCCTTGCAGTGGGCAGTGGCAGCACCCGGCCGGGATTTCTGCACGGATCCCTCCCTGCTTGTGCTGCATGACAGCCATAGCACAGCCCGGGGTCGTGGTGGTGGTGGCACCCTGCAGTGCAGGGGCGAGCCGGGCACCCGGCACACCCATCTCCGCAGGCACCGTCGTGTTGGGCCCATCCCCAGCTCAGCCCGGCCCAGCCAGCAGCACACAGCAACATCGCTCTGGAAAATGGAGCTTTATTGCAGCAGCAGCAAACACATCATGCACTCGCAACCACCTGAGGCTACAAACCCAGCCTGGGGCCGCTCTGGCGCTGATCACCTGTGCCGTGCTGCCCCTGGGCCCAGGATGGGCGAGTGGGCACCTGCCCCAGGCTGGGGGCTTTGAATCGGCTGCCGGGTCAGCCCAGCCCGCCGGCACAGCGGTACCAGCCATGGCGGAGCTGCTGGCCCCAGGTATCGCCTGGGATGCAGCCGGCAGGGCCTGGAGCCCACGCCGGTGGTCAGCGTGCCATTCCCACCGCCATGGTGGGCTCAGCCAGCCTGGCCCCTGCCCAAGGCACCTGCCACTGGCAGGGACACTGCCAGCAGCCTGCCCTGCCACGAGGGAGCTGGGTTGGGGCCAGGGTTGCACACAGCCTCCCCCAAACTGCTCCAACGAGACGTGACAACTGCCCAGAGGCAGGCAAAGGGCTGGAGCGTGGCCCGAGCAGCCGGTCCTGCTCACAGAGAGTCCCGTAGAAACACCTATGGAGCACGCGAAATGTTTCCAGGAGAAAGAATCAAAATACGTGCTGGGATCAGTGGTTACCATCCGCCGGGATGGGTGACGGTGACGGCACAAGGGGAGCCATGTGCACCAGCAGCCAGCCCCCAGGCGGGTGTCCCCATTGCCAGCAGGTCCCATCTTCCAGGGGGCTCTGAGTGAGGACATGGGGTGCCCTGGGGCCGGCATCAGTCTTCGCCACTGCCGTGGGGCGGCGCAGTGAAGTCACTGCCAGTCAGGGTGATGGTGAACGGCACGTCGATGACATCTCCAGCCATGTCCCGCATGGTGGCCGTCCTCCAGGAGCGCAGGGGCTGCGTGGCTTTCTGGAAGCGCTGGGGGTGGGTGAGGGTGAGCAGGGTGAGGCTGAGCCCCCACGGGGCAGAGGGCAGTGTCACTGCAGGAAGGGGCAGCAGCGGGCACGGCCACGGAGGGGCTTAGACCCCACCTCTCGCCCTGGTCCTGTGGCTCCTGCCCTTTTTGTCTCTTGGGGAAGGGACAGCATCACCTCCGTTCTGTTGCTGGCCTCTCCTGCCCCATCCCCAGCACCGGGGCAGCCCCTGATCTGCCCCTGTCCCGTCCCTGTCCCCGTGCCCCATCCCGCCTTGCACACTCACGTCGCTCAGCGTCCCCGACTCACGGCACAGGGCCACGGCAGCCCAGAGTGGGATCTGCAGGCAGGTGAGGGCGCCCACGCAGACGCCCAGGCTCGTGCCCCAGGCAGGGTACTTGTAGGTGCCATAGCGCAGGGGCACGCTGTACATGTCCAGGAAGGTGTAGATGAGCGTGAACTGAAGGGCAGAGCGGGCAGGAGCAATGTGATGCCGTGGCACCACCTGGCCCCAGGGGTCTTGGCCAGGCTGGACGCCACAAGGACCCCCAGGGCCACCCCAAACTCCCTCCAGCAGCCACAGAGAGGCCCAGGAGGGTGCCGGGACTGGGGCAGCCCCACTCCAAACCCACAGCAAGAGCTGCCCCTCTTGGATGGGAGGGAGAGATGAAGGGAGAGGAGCTCTTCTCCCCTCGACCTCCAGCCCCAGGCGGGTGCTCGGTGCTCACCAGCAGCAGGCAGGGGGTAAAGAAGGCCCAGCACACCTTGAAGTAGCCCAGCATGTGGCTGCACCAGGGTGGGCACCGACAGATCATGTCCACAATGTCGTGGCAGAACTGGTTCACACCTGCAGGCACCCCCCAAGAGGGTCACGGCCAGGCCCCTGTCTGCCCCCAGCACAGCCCTGCTGGGTGCACCCCCTCCGGGGCACCCACGACATCCCGTACTGGGGCTGAACCGTGCCGGCAGTGGCAGTGCTGGGTGCTGAACATCCACTATGCTTCGGTGGGTGGAGAGGAAATTGCATCCCCCATACACAGGGAAAATTGCGCCTCGGCTTTACACCATCTCCTTGCAAGGCTGAGCTGCGTGTGGGCAGCAGGGCAGGACTAACTCCCTGCCCACCACAGCTCCAAGCTGTCCACAGCTGCAGGTGCAGGCTACAGAGCCTGGCCACAGTTTGCCGTGAGCCCCAGGAATGTCAAGCCTTGGCAGCGTGGTAGCCAGGGGCTGCCCCATGACGTAAACACTCTGCGGCAGTGTCCCAGGGCTGGCAGCACTGCACCCCCCATGCTGGCTGCACCCCACCGCACCCCCCAGCGCTGGCTGCAGCGTGCCCCAGGGCCGCCCACTCCACTCACCGTAGCAGAAGGCAATGCCCAGACACATGAAGAGGGCGACGATGATCAGCCCGAAGCCGGTGCTGTACGTGTCAATGAGGGTGAACCAGAAGATGCCTCCCTGTGAGGTGAGAAGGGACAGGGTCAGCACGGCTCAGGGCAGGGGGGTGGGCGCAGAGCACCCCATGCTGTGGCCACTATTGACACCAGGGCCCATGCGCAGCCCTCCGTCTTCCCACCTCAGGGCTTGTGCAGGGATTGGAGGGGAGAGGAGGGTGCTGGGTGCCACCGGGTGGGGATGCAGGTGATCCCATACCTGGGTGACCAGCAGGAGCCCCAGCAGGTAGAAGGAGATGCAGAGCACACCCAGCAACGCCATCTTCCTCCTCCAGTCACGCAGGGCTGGGAATTCATCCAGGATGGCTGTGGTGATGCCCTCAATGTTCCCAAACTGAGGGACGGGAGAGGTCAGTGGCGGGGATGTCCCGGTCCCTGCCTCCCTCGGACTGGGCGCAGGGGATGGTCCTCACAGAGGGGACTTTGCAGGGCACTGTCGCCATGCGCATCCCCATCCCTGTGACACCTGGGCATGTGGAGAAACCCATGCCCAGTGCCAGTGGGATGTGGTTGCATCCCTGCCCCATCACCCTGGGTGCAGCCCCACACTGGTGGGATGTGGCTACATCCCTGCCCGCCACCCCGGGTGACAGCCCCACGTGCATGGGGCCATGCATCCCCCCCTAACCCAGCACCATCCTCATGCTCCTGGCCCATGCACGTCATGCCGTCTGCATGCCCAAGATGGGGTGTACCTGGCACCCCAAGGCCAGGCACTGGGCAGGACATGAGGGTGCCCAAGGTGACAATCACCAAAGTGTCCACTCCCAGCGTGAAGAGCATGAGGAAGAAGAGGATGGACCAAAACGGGGAGCCAGGCAGCAGGGAGAGGGCTTCGGGGTACGCCACGAATGCCAGCCCGGGGCCTGCGGGGTGAGATAAAGGGAAGCGTGAAAGGACACGCCATGATGAGATGTGCCAAGCCCAGCAAGCCGGGAGCCAGACTGGATGTGAGCTTGGCTGCAGCCCCATGGCCCCATCCCTTTGCAGGGCACCAGGATGTCCCCTGGCATGGCATGGGTCCCCCCTCCCCAAGCCCATACCTGAGTCAGCAACGCTGCCCACAGGCACTTGTTTCCTCCAGGCCATATGTCCCAGCACTGAGAAGATGGCGAAGCCGGCGAAGAAGCTGGTGCAGCAGTTCCCGATGGTGATGACCAAGGTGTCCCTGCCAGGGAGGGCGTCACAGCCCCATGCCCATGGGGTAAGGATGGAGACGGGGACATCCCGATGGGCTGCATGGTTCCGTGGGGCTCAGACCTCCCCATCACCGCCCTGCTCCTCCCCAGCCATGGCTGCAACCCATGGCTGCCCCAACATCCCGCGCCCCGCAAGCCCCCCCGAGCCCCAGCCCCGCTCACCGGATGACGTTGTTCTCAAACTTGTTGTAGGAGGCCATGGAGAGCAGCCCCCCGAACCCGATGCCCAGGGAGTAGAAGATCTGCGAGGCCGCATCGCTCCACACCTGGGGGATGATGGTGCGGGGGGACTGCAGGACTCCCCAGCCCAGCCTGCCCCACCGCCCCCGGCTGGGGCGGGGATCGCTGCCGTCGGGGACCCCCTGGCCCTGGCGCAGGGTTACCTGGGCACTCTGCAGCCTGCTCCAGTCCGAGGAGAGGTAGAAGCGGACGCCGTAGAGGGAGCCATCCAGCATGGCCCCCCGGATGATGAGGATGACCAGGTAGGGGAAGGTGGCCGTGAAGTACACCACCTGTGCAGGACACGGCTCGGCTCGGCCCCCCTCCGCCAGCATGGCAGCCCCCCCGCCACCCCCGCAGCGCTGCCCCTCACCTTGCCCGAGCTGCGGATGCCCTTCAGCATGCAGAGGAAGACGAGGATCCAGGCTGCCAGCAGGCACAGGGCGAGGGGCCACTGTACAGGGCCGGGGTCCTCGAGGCCGGAGCTGTGCGTCACCCCCAGAACCTGCTCGCTGCGGCGCAGGGATGCAGGTCAGTGGGACAGGGGATGCAGGGCATCCTTGTCACCTCCGCAATGTCCTCGCCCACCCCTCCGCCATTCACAAAGCCTCTGGCATCACCGACCGCTGCCTGCAGGAGCTCAGCCCCGGCCCCTCAGAGCAGGGGAGATGGAGCTGGGGCCAGACCCCTGGACAAGGGCCGAGGGAGGCACACATCGATGCTGCCATGCAGGGTCTTACTTCCAGAAAACCTCACTGGCACTGACCCGGCTGGTGCTCCCCAACATGTTCTGCAACACATAGCCCCAGCAGGTCACCATCACCACCACTGCCACCGTCCCTGATGTCCCTCCTGTCCCTGTCCCCAGTCTGACCCTCCTCTTCTGCTGCAGGCAAAGCTTCTCCCAACAGAAACCGCCTCCCCAGTCCTCATGCAGCGTCTGGCCCTGCAGCATCCCACCCCGAGGCCAGACCCCATCATGTTGCCAGCCCGGGGGCCACCGACCTGGCAGAGGTCTGCGTTCCAGGGGGCATCGCAGGACCAGGGCAGGGGGCTTTGGAAGGAGGAGCCCAGGTAGTAGAAAGCCCAGGCGATGATGACATTGTAGTAGAGGGACACCAGGGAGGACACGATCAGCATGGCAACGCCAACACCTGCGCGAGGAGAGGGGCTGCTGAGGGGGGGCAGGCAGGGGCCCGCCCAAACCCCGCAGACCCCTGGCCCTGGGTCCAAGGGGCCAGAGAGGTGGCAGACCTGACTGGGGCTGCCCAGGGACTCGGGGTGCAGGCTGGGGCCTCACCAAGGGGTGTCCCAGCCCCTGTGCCCACCCCGCACCCCTTCCCACAGCCCAGCCGGCCCCAGCGGCTGCGGGGGCAGGAAGGAGAGGTGCTCCCGGCTCCCAGCCCCACCTTTCAGGAGTGGGCAGCACTTCCAGACAGTGATGGGTCCTGCAGCCCCGTACTGGCCCAGGCTCAGCTCCATCAGGAAGAGGGGCATCCCCATGATGAGCAGCATGATGAAGTAGGGGATGAGGAAGACACCTGGGAGGAGAGGGACAGTGGGTTGGGGGGATGGCCAGCAACAGTCCAGGCTCCCTGAAAGACAGATGTGCGTGGTTTGGACTTGTGGCCGGGACACGTGTCTGGGCAGGATGCAGCGGAGCAAGGAAAGCTCCTTGGGGGCTGCTGGCTCCATCCTGGGGGCCGTCCCCAGCAGACGAGTTCTGCAGCGGGGGCCTGGGCTTGGAGCTGGTGGGATCCCGCTGGCCCTGGCTTGGGGTGGGCAGTGGGAGCAGTGCTGGGGTGCAGCCATGGGTGCTGCAGTGGTGCTCAGGCCCATGGGATGCTCAGGGCTGTGGGATGCTCAGGCCCATGGGATGCCCAGGGCTGCAGGATGCTCAGGACCGTGGGATACTCAGGGCCTTGGGATGCACCCACAGCAGATCCTGGTGTTTCCTCTGCCGATACACTGACATCTCCATCTTTACACAGCTTGTCTCACCAACGGCCCTCTCTGCAGAGGAAATCCTGCTCCTTGCAGCCTCAGCCAGGCCAAATTTGTGCTGGAAAAGGACATTTTCCAGGGGAGAAATCAGCATTTCCCAGTTGGCAGCCAGCTGCAGCCCAAGCCCATCCTCTCCCAGTGGCAAAGCTCTGGCACAGCGATCGCAGTTGACCGCAGCAGAGCAGCTCTCCAGCCACACTGCTGTATTCAAACCCCGCTCCCCTGCAGCCTCGCTGACAGACCAGATGTGGGGCTGACTGCTCCTTAGCCCAGCACTCATTAGCGCAGCGCTGGGAGGACCAGCTGCCTCCGCATCTGCTGCGCACGCTGCAGGGGAGTCACCAGCCAGCTCTGGCAGAGGCTTTGCAGGGCTCAGCCTGGGGAGGAGGGGACTGCCGCAGGTTTAAAGCCCCATTGGGACATTGGGAACTCCTGCTTGGCTGTTGGCAGAGGCTAGGAGTGAGGGGTGACGGTGGCCCAGTCCCACTGGCTCCCTGCAGCTGGAGGCACCGTCCGTGGGGCCAGGGGACCGGGCTGTGCGACTGAGGTAGTGCAGCGTGTCCCTGCTCTGCCCACGGTGCTGGGAATTGGTGGCTCTGGCTGCTTTACTGCCGGTCCAACGCGTCCCGCAGGCGCTGGCACTGCAGAGGTCTTCTGCAAGACGTGCCACACAGGGACAAACCTCCGGACCTCCCCAGCTCTGCAGCTTCGGGGTAAAAACCCCACGACTGTCTTTCCCCCCCATCCCCATCCCTTGGCGCAGGGGGCCAGGGGGGCGGCAGCTCCCCCTGCACCCCAATTTCTCCTGCTGGCCCCAAGCCCCTTTGGTTGATGCTGCCTGGAGGGTAGGCAGGGATCCGGCTTCCTGGTCGCCGCAGTGCCCACGGGCAGCATGGGCCCAGCACGGCCGGGCGGGCGGCAGTGACATCCAGTGGCGAGCACACCGATGGCTGCACCCAGCCGAAGCTGCCTTGGCCTTGCTGGGATGAGGGGCTCTGCGGGGTGATGCACCCCGCAAGGCTCCCACAGCACAGCCTGCCTCCTGCCCTTCCCAGCTCCGAGGAAGCACCCGGCTTTGGGCACGCATGGCCCCATGCAATGCCCGCAGGCAGCCGTGCCCCAGGAGAGGGCCCGGAGAGCGAGGGGCCCATGACGGGTGGTGGGAGCGCCAGGAGCGGGAGGCTCGGCGTGTCCCGCACGCCTGCAGTCACTGCAGCAAGGGAAAAGCCTGGTGTCCTCCACAGCCTTGCCAAGAGCAGCCACAGCACGGGAGGCCGTGGCAGGTGGGGATGGCTGCATCTGTGTCCCTGGTCCCCAGAGCAGGTCACCCCACTGCTGCCCCCATCCCCACGGCAGCAGGGTGCCCCCCCGCCCCAGGGCATGCACCGGCGGCTGCAGCAGCTCCTGTGGGAGCAGCCGCTTCTCCTTCCCCCTCTGCCCCCTCCCCAGCCTTGGTGCTAACGCAGGTCAGGCTGTGCAGCCCCTCGGGAAGGAGGAGATGCATGCCCAGGAGGTTCCGCAGCCAGCCCTGCACCCCAGCCTCAGCATGGGGCATGGCAGCCTCATCACCCAGCAGCGAGCCCTGCCCCAAGGGCCAAATTCCTCCCCAGTTAGGCAAAGTGCAAAGCTTGGCGCAGCCCAGCCCTGGCACGTCCTGCCAAGGTGCCGGTGCTGCCCCAGACCTGCACGGCGTCAGAGGGACGGGTGCCAGCCCCGGCGGGCAGCAGGGGCGACTGCACGTGGGGCAGGGCATTTCGGAGCCAGGCCTGCTCGCATCAGCTCAGCCAGGGACACCTGCAGTGTCGGGGACGGCTGGAGCATGGGGCTGAGGTTCGGGGGGCCATGGAGTGCCAGGCAGGGTCCCACACTCCTGTGCCCTGTGGCTGCCTGGCTGCTGCCGCCGCACAAACACACCTGCTGTCCGGCCATGCCGCGAACAAGTCAGTTGGCCTGTTAGCAAATTAATTCAGTTACAGTGATATAAGGAACATCTATGGGGCAAAGGGGAAATCACCAATTTAACTGGGCAGTTTGGAGTGAATGTAGAAAACCAGTGCAATAAAAGCCCCGCAGACTGCTCTGGGGAGGGCAGGCTGCGGGGCTGGGCAGGCTGCGGCGCTGGGCAGGCTGCAAGCCCACAGAGCATCGGGGATCCTGAGGCAGCAGCAGAGCAGTGTCGACTTCTGTGATGCCCAGCATAAGGGGAGATGCCAGAGGGCAGGGCAACATGGGTTGGAGGCACAGCAAAGCTGGCAAGGACTGGATGGGGAGAGGTGGACCCTCCAGCTGGGTGCAAGAAGAGATAACATCAGGGCAGCAGAAGCAGCGAGGGGCTCAGGAATGACCTTTGGGGAGGTTTCTCCCATCCCACAGCCCAAAGACATGGCGCTGCATCCTGGGGCATTGCCACCAAGCACCAGCTACATGCTGAGCTTCTTGCACTTTGTCTTGCCCTAGAAATGTGGTGGGTTATTGCCCCCGCTTGGCCGCCTTTCCAGGCACTCCTGCCCAACTGAATTGGATTTTACAGTGGATGGGCACCTCCATGCACCATGCACAACAGTCTGCAGCTGCACCGCACCAGACAGTCCCTGCTGCCGCTGCTGCAGAGGGGCTGACAGTGCTGCAGGGGGGTCACTGCCTTTCTGGCTAAGCCTTGCTTCTCCAGGCAGGGGCAGAGATGCTCTGCAGAGGGGCTCTGCCTGGCGGCAGCTCTTTTTGACCAAACCACCCAGGTTGGTGTTGCAGGCTGCCCCAGAGGCAGGGGCATCTCTTGGCTGCACAGGGCAGCCCCAGCAGGAGCAGCACAAGTCCCGGCAGCAGACTCATGGAGACATGCTTTGAACTCTTAAAGCATCCTTCCCTCATGGTCCTCATGGTGGGATTAAAGTGGTGGTGTCCAGGTGGGCAACAAAGACCCAGAATCCTGCCAGCACCCATGTTTGCTGTGCTGGAGAGCACAGCCCCCATGCACCATCACGCTGTCCCTCCCCAGCCCCCTGTGCTCCTGGCCTCCATCCAGGAGAAGTGAGCAGTGCCCGGGTGCCCAGGGAAGGGCCATGTGTGTCTGCAGCAGGGACCCACCTCCTCCATTGCGGTAACACAAGTAGGGAAAGCGCCAGACGTTGCCCAGCCCCACGCAGTAGCCCAGGCAGGACAGCAGGAACTCGTACTTGCCTGCCCAGGTCTCCCGGGGCAGGCTGGGGGCCAGGATCTCAGGCTGAGGTTGGGGTCCTGGCCAGGGCTGGCTGGTGGGGTTGGCAGTTGGACCCTCCATCTGGAAGATGTTGACCTGCAGAGGGGAGCAAAGCGTCAGGAACCACTGGCTGCAGCCTGCAAACCCTGCAAGGATCCTCGGCAGCGCTGGGCACATCCAAGCTCTCCCTGAAAAAGCATCTGGCTCCCAAAGGGGCTTTGGGGCTCTCCCTGGAACCTGCCCAGCGGGAGCCTGAGGTGGCCCATGCTGTGGGACGTGGGAGGCTCAGGCTGGCCCAGAGCTCCATGCTCTTCCCCAGGCTCCAGGAGCCAGGCAGAGGTCCGGGCAGACCCCAGCCCAAAAGCCCTGGGGGCGTTTGATCCAGCAGATCCTCCCATAGCATGAAAGTCAGCAGCTGGCATTTACCCACCTCCATGATGGGTTTTCATCCCTGCTCTGTCTTATGCACCCAGGACTATCTAAAAACAGGGACTGCCAGGATTGGCACCTCAGCATCCAGCCCTGCACCGGGTGGATGAGGGTGGGTGCAGGGGTGCTTGCCATTGTTTGATGCACTGCTCGTCAAAGCCCTCTTGCCCGGCGCCTCCGAGGCCAGCGGGGCCATCTCCGGCTCCCACCTTTGCCGGGGTCCTGCCCGCACGCCTGGTCGGGGGACCCGTGAGCAAGGGCTGGAGCTGTCGGCTCATGCTGTGCCAAGGCAAAGCGGTGCTGTACGCACAGAGGAGAGACCCGGTGCTGTGCACACCATGCAGACTGTCGCTTGGTGTGGGCAGAGGTGGGGGACCAGCAGGGCAATGGGGGCTTGCACCTCTCACTAGCCCTGGACCCCGCACCCTGGCCTTGCTGGCATCTCTGCTGAAGGGGGAACGCGTGTGGTGGGGAGAGGGAAGGGGGATATTGTGCCTCATTTGTTATCGTGAGTTACTGCCCCGACTACTCCTGCAGCCAGTCCGCGGCTTGGGGGAGCCCCAGGGCCCATAGAGGCTGCGGGACAGCTGCTCTGCTCCCAGGGCACGGCCGGCAGTGCCACAGTGAGCTGCAAGGTCATGGCAGTGTTTGGGGCTGTGATCCCTTCCACTAGCACCAGCCTCTTTGGGCACAGGTCCTGCCACTCTGGGAAGGATGGAGGGATCCCCCAAATCAGCCCGTAGAGGCTGCTCCAGCCACGCGATCCTTCCCTGGAGGTCCCCTCTGCCGCTTGGGCTGCAGCTTTCCCCCGGTCCCACCAGGAGAGATCCCGACCCACCCTCCCCAGCAAGGCTGGACTGCCAGGACAGAAGAGGACGAACCGGGGGGTCTAGCAGTGTGATGGTACTTGGGGATGTTGTTGCATGGGGAATTTCTTTTAGTATCAGTGTCACAACAGATGCAAACAGTTGTTCTCAGCCCAACTGTGCGCAGCCCACAGGGGACGGAGCACGGGGCCTCAGGAGCATGTGGCTCTCATCCCAGCCCTGCCCCTGGCAAGCCCAGCACTTCTGTGACTCAGTTTCCCCCACCCGTGGGACCCTGCAGGGGAAGCACCGCTCAAGGCAGAGGAGCGTCGCTCAGTGATGAAGCAGCGTTATGATTCACAGACCACAAAGCTGAGAAGATCAAACCTGATCTCATGTGCAACACAAGCCAAAGGCTGGACTGCCCAGGCTTCACTTCCACTGGAGCGTGAGGGTTTTAGAAAAGGATCCAGTTTTGAATTAAATAAAAAAACCAAAACCCTCTGTGATGCACTGTCCCTGCTCAGGCTTGAGGGGGCTGATCCAGCGTTTACTTATCTTGCAGAGCATCTTTTTCCTCTACTCACACCACCCCTTCCTAAGCAACAGGATGGGTCATCGGGAAAGCAATCTGCAAACCCCAGCCGCGTGGAAAATGCTCCTCCACCTCTACAGTCTCCAGAGGCTGCAGAAACCCTGAAATCCAGCACATTCCCCAGCCCCATCCCTTTCTCCCGGGGCTGTGGGCAGCTGAGCAGCTGGCGGGAGCTGCGTCTTGCGGCAGGCAGGAGCACTGGCCAGGCTCAGCAGAGCGTGCACTGCTGAGGGCAGCTCTCCTGGGGCAATGCCACTGGCTCCCCAAGACATGGGCATTTTGGGGCTGTTCAGAGGCAATGGTTTCTTGGCTGCACGCTGCCCTGGAACACCGAGATGTCTGCTCTTGTGCAAAGTCCATGGGTGCAGCACAGCTCTCTCCAGGCACCTGATCTGAGGGGATTGCAGCCCGGGAGTGCCAGCACCCCCATGAGCTTGTTTACTCCAGAAACCAGGGCGAGCCTCACCATGCACCTTCCTGCAAGGTACTAGGTATCAGCTCTTGATTATCTGTGGGTGATTGAACCAAGGTGCAGATTAACTAAGATTAACTATGCCATCAGCCCTGTGGGCACTGCCTTACATCTGGCACTGTGTCAAAGCTGTCTGTCCTCCCAGAACTGGCTGGAAAGCACGGCGCAGGGATGCCTGGTGTGTTTACAGGAGCCAGCCCGGGCACAGCAGGGCCAGTGCAGCCCTAGCAAGTCCTGCTGAGCCTGCCAAGCTGTGCTATGGGTGCCCTGTGCCGCTGGCAGTGTCTGCCGTGCCCACAACCTCCTGGGGCTTCCCACTACCAGCGTCCTCATCCCCCATTGCCCGGAGCAATGGAAAGGTGGTTGTAACTGCTTTCAAAAAGCAGCCAGGCCGCCTGCCTCCCTGCTGATTTGAACACAGGAGGAGATAAATGTGCAGCACCTTCCCTGGGGAGGTCAGTAATGATGGATGGGGAGTTAAAATGCTACCAGGGAACGCAGGAAACCTGCCACAGGACCATCAAGGGCTTCCTGGGCAAGTCTCCTGGCTCAGGGTGCTGCTGTTGCCCTTCTCCCGCAGGGCTGCCTTGTTCACACACCCGCAGTGCCCACGTCCCAGCCATGGGGCAATTAATGCAGTTATCACCCCCACCCATTTCCAGTCACGCTTTATAGGTACTGGAGCTGTGGATGGAAACTCCCTGAACAGCCCGTCTGGCCCCACTGGCTCAGTAGGACCTGCTCCTCGCCACCTTACCCACTCCAAATGCTGGCAAACGTGACAGGCGGATCTCAGGAAGGAGAGGCAGGACGGGGCTGAGGAAGAGCGGTGCTCGGCAGCCTTCGGTGCAGCCAGCAGCAGGGCTGTGCAGCACCCTGGCCCCACTGCTCACTCCCTGCTCACCACGGGGAGATGGCGCAGTGGGCTGCGAGGGCTCCAGCCCAGCCAAGCTCAGCCCAGAGCATCCAGCCCTGTCACTGTGCCCAAGCCCTGTCCTGTCCCGTGCCCCCACGTCTTGCCCTGCAGCAGGACCAGATGGCTGAAGCCCCGAGGGCAGCCTGCAGCCCCCCTAGGCCAGACCACAGGGGCTGCACATAGGGGACTGCTGAGCAGCCCCATCTTCCCCCCACCATTCATGAGCTCCGTGCTGTCTGGGGTTACCTGGGAGCTATGACCCCCTCGGCTTGCCTGTCCCACACTCTCTGTCCCCCAGAAGGAAATTTGCCTGCACAGGCCCGCAGGCAGCAGCCTGCACCCACACCCAACAGACCGCGCTTGCCCCTGGCCGCCCCATGCCCCAGCAGCAACCTGCAGCATGAGCCATCGGGTGAGCGCCCTGACACAAGGGCGAGCAGTGGGGTCCCTTCAGCCCTTCACAGAGATGCTCTGAAAAGCATCAGCCCCACCTGCCATTGAGAGGAGAGCTGGCCTCGCCGGACACAGCCCCCTCAGAGCCCTCCAGATGGGTGGGAGACCTGCCCCGCGCCCAAGGGGACACCGGGCTCCGGCTGCTTTGTGCACCCTGAGAAATCCCGGCAGCTCCACCAAACTGCAGCCACAGGGCAAATTGCAAGGAGGTGTCCACCCATGGGGGATGGAGAAAGGGCACTGCTCCAGGGCAGAGGGATTGCAAGAGGAACTGAGCTGGGCTGAGACCCAAAGGCTGGCCATCACCTTGGCACGTGGGTGACTAAGGGACAACGATCTGCGGAAACCCCTGCAGGATCCAGACATCCCCGGTGCTGTTCCCACCACAGCCGTGGCTCACTGGGGGGGTTCCTAGTGGGGCCAGCAGCGACGGGGCTGTGGAGGGTGACCTGCACCCCGTGGGTCACCAGCACTGGGAGCTGGGGCTCCTGCAGCCCAGGGCAGCGCAGGGCAGGGCAGACACGTCCCCTCAGGGTCCCGGTCCTACCGTGGGCTCCGGCGGCGTGGAAGGGGCCGGGGGCCCTGGCGCGTCAAGGTGCCCAGTGCACGGCATTTCCTGCTCAGTAGCAGGAGGGAGGAACGGCTGCGCTCGCTCACCTGCGCCAGGTGCAGCTCCGCCCCAGCCGGCCCTGGCTCGGGGTGCCGGATCTGCTGTGATGGCGTCCCCACGAGCCCTCCTCAGCCTACAGCCTGCACAGTCCCCCACAAATGGTTAATCCCGCTTGCTTTTGCAGCCAGGAGGGACCAGAGGCATCATCGCCTGCTCAGCACAAGTTCTGGGGACAGGGCTGCACTCAGCGGGGTGCGACAGGACCCGCTGCTCACACAGAGCTCGGTGCAGGGTGTGCGCTGGGGTGGCCCCTCTCAGCACCAAGCCTCTGCTGGGACCTGGTTCCGTGCTGGGCTTCCCGGACACCCGTAGCTGAGCCATGCTGCAGAAGCAGCCCGGTGCCTTCTCCAGCCATGGCCCTGCACAGGAGGGGCACCGAGGCACCAGGGCCGTGGCACTGCCAAGGCAGCCGATCCCGACCCCGCTGCAGAGCAGTGTGAGGAGGCAGACAACATTGCCCGGTGGTGCACGCCAGCGGACATCAAGGCATGAGGAGGACGGGGGGGAGTGGTACGAAGGGACACGGAGGGGTCCGCTGTCCCCTCCAAGCTGAACAGCATCCACGTGGAAGGAAGGAGCAGTTTCAGGAATGGCTCTATCTCCCTTTACAGGTTACCTTTGATGGCTGCATCCCCCAAAACACCTGTTATTGTCACCCTATTTTCCCAGTTAGTGTCTGTGCTCTCCTGGCCCATTTGCTGGGAAAACCAGGCAGCCAAATAATGAGCAGAAATAGTGGTGTGGGTTTTCTGGGAGACAGACTGCTGCCGCCTTCGCACAGGCTCACCATCAGCAGTAGTAGCAGCTGCTGGAAAAGCTCAACTTAAAAACTGTGATCTATCCATGAAAGAGTCAGTACTTCTCCTGCAGTTCCCCCGTTCCAGCCACCAAGTCAACTTCTGCTCTTGTTAGCATTTCCGTCTTCTCTCCTCTGCATCTTCCAGGGGATCCAGGGACAGATCCCTGATCCTCTGCTGCACATCAGCTTCTGTCTGTCTCTCAGTATTATATGCATTTTTTTCATGGCTGATGCACTGACCCTGCCTGTCTTTGGCCATTGCCATCACACTGCATCTGGAAGCAGCTGTTTCTAACCTCTGAATGGAGCAGGTTCCTCAGAAGAAGGAAATACCCCTTGAACCAGGGCTATCCCCCACCACCGGAGCAGGGAGAGCGGAGAAAGGGACAGATTTCAAAGACAGATTCAGCAGAATCAACTCTTTTCAACCGAGAACACTTTTGCAGGATGGGAATGGGTTGTGAATTGTCCAGTGATCCACTAAGCTGGTGACCCCCTCTGAAAGACTGTATAAGGTCTTTGTGGGGTGACTGCAATTGAATCTAAGTCAGGAGCAAAAACGAAGCTCATCATGGGAGGAAACCAAAGGAAGAAGGAGTCATTCTGCTTGGTGACTGTGGTCGCCTTCATCTCACGCCATCTGCCAGAGTGCTGCCGTACTCCTGGGGCAGTGCAAACTCCTAGACCTTGCAAGAGAGACAATCAAAATCAAGCAGTCTCTTCAAATGAAGAGCATTTCTACCGATGTTTCTGGGTCAAGGAATCAACTGTAATACCACCCAGAAGAGGGAAATAGAAGAGGTATTTTTAACTTGGGCAATTTTGGTGGTCTTGTTTATGGTAGAGCTTTGCACACAGTTGGCCCAGGGCAACTGAGGAACCAGTAATCAGAGTTGGGGAATGAGCATAGTGTGCTATGATGCACAAAACAACCAGGAGGTGGAGGATTAGACTTTTCCATCCGTATTTTCTCCTCAAAGACTGGATCCCATAAGAAAGATGCTCACAACTTCCACTGTAGCCTAGGGGCCCTCAGAGCCAGAGTCACAGAGCAGCCTAGGCCTTCGTCCCTGGTAGGACTAAGATACCTCTGTGCAGCTCAGTCTATGACTCAAGGCCTCCACCTCATTCTCATGGTTTACCCTGCTTTGGCCAGAAATGTTCCTCAAGCCCAACAGCTCTCCACTTGCACCAGGAGTGCTGCCAGCTGGGCAGCCTGGCACCGCAGCACTGTCAAGAACTTCAGGATGAGTCTTCTCAGGGCCCAGTCCAGTAGGTGACCTACAAGTACACAGCACAAGCCAGCAGGACTGGGAAAAGCAGGAGGTCTTAATCAGGAGAACCAGAGAGAGCCTCCTTCCTGAGGACACCTGCAGCCTGCCAGGGACAGTGCTCCCTGGGTGATGGGGAGCAAAAGTGTGACTCTTCTCCTCCAAAGACGTGAACTCAAGACTTGCCCGGCTTTACCAGCTACACAGTCAGATACATAATCATCAGCATCATCAATGGATGCTTTGGAAGAGAAGACTGAACTCTGTTCCCAGCTGAAAGGGAGGTTGGACCTTTTGGTCCAGAAGAGGGGGTTGGCATCAGGACGTCACATAGCATGTCAGCTCTGGAGCGAGGTAAGATGCAACTCTCCGGAGCTTTCTGCCGGTCCAGCATCCTGGGTTCCCTGCAGAGCATGCCAGGATGGCGGACTCACACGCAGGCTCCCTTCATACTAGGTAAGACAGAAGTGCGTGGGCAAGAGGTGTGAGCTATGCTTTCCTTGGTATGTCTGTCCCCTTGATCCGCAGCAGGATCAGATCCTTTGTTTTGTGGCTTCACGTTGCGTGAATATAAGGTACTGAAGCAATCTTGGTTCGGTCTTGAGTGCTGTCCCAGCTCAGCGCTTGCTTCCTAGCTGGGAAAAGCTCAATGCCCGTGTGCAGCCGAGGTGCTGGCTGCACATGCCTGTGGCTCTGATACTTTGAACGAAGCAACCTGTTCAGACAAAGGAAATTTCACTGTGGAAATCAGCAAAGGAGTAACAACAGCAACCTGTTAGCACCGGCACTCCACTCCAGCCACAGCTGTCTCAGAGCTGGGTGGAGGTAAAGTATTGCGCAGCCTCAGGAAGTTTGTTTTTCGTTGCTACAGTTCCTTACAAAACTCACCTCTCTAAAGAGTTGGGTTTAGGTTGGTCATTCTGATCTCACCACAGCCATGCTGGAGGGGAGGAGGCTGGTTTTCCTCTGCAGCAGTTTAACCCACGACATGCAGTCACATCCTCATAAAATGAAACAACTGCTCCACCTACTACTGCTTTTTCAAAAAAGAGCGAATAAAACACAAAGGAGAAGAACTTGGGGGCAAAGATCCGTGAGCACAGCTCAGGCTTCAAACAGATCAAAATGCCACGCTTTTTCCTTCTGTAGGCCTTTTTCCAATAAAATAGAGAAAAAAACCCAAATTTATTCCCATTTTCCGATCAGTTCCAAAAATTTCCTGTGTCACATGTTTGAGACGAGAGCTCTTTGGGCTGCCAGCCTCTGTGCAGTGCTCATGCTTGGCTTGCTCAAGCTGAGCAGGATCAGGCTGACCTGCTGGTGCACTGGGCACCTTTAAAGCAAACGTTGGTGTTGAGGAATCGCTAATTGCCATTTTTGCTCTGAGTCTGAACGGAATCAACACCCTCATGTGGGAAGTGACAGCGGTCCATTCAGAAGAAATCAATAACTGAATTTCCAGCCACTTCGTGCCACCAAAGCTCCTGAGATCTCTTTCTGAGACTCACAGGATTAGCATCAGCTGAAGGGTAACTTGCACATTGGATGATTATACTCTCACGGTGCAAAACCTGAAGTTTCCGTTGCGGTGGTGTATTCGCTTCAGCTTCCTGTTTCCCACTCGCAAAGACGAGGTTGCGTGGTGTTCAGGCGCTCAGCATCGTCCCCTGCAGGCAGGTGTGCTTCTGGGGGGGGAAGAGGCACTTCACAGGCTCTGTGCAGAAAAGGAAGATGCTGTAAACGATAAACGCAAGATATTATCACGCCATTTCAGACTCACAAGTGCCACAGCTGCTGGTTGGCTGCTGGTTTCCAAGACATTCAGAGCAGGTTAGCAGAGGAACTACTGACATTTTGGGTTGGATTGTGCACATGAACCCCAGCGGTGCTTTGGGTGCCGCTGCCCGTGAGCCCTGCCTGGACTCCCAGATGTTTCCCCTGCCTCTGCGAGGAACAAGCACTGCAGAAGGAGACGGTGGTTGCCCATGGGGGCAGGGAGGGGGCTCACCTTCCTAAAGCGCAGGGGGAGGGTGCCCCCTCGTCGACATTGCCAGTCCTGATGTTTGAAGGGTGGTCGTGGGCTTTTTTGAGATCCAAAAAGGTCTCTGCGGCGGGATGCGCGCTCTTCACGTCACCTCAGCTGGGGCACCTGCCGCCTTGGCCGAGGACGGCTGCTCGGTGCCCCCCGGTCCTGGCCTTCAGAGCCCTCCAGGGGCTGTGTGTCCCCTGGGGGCCTTTCTCTGGACAGGGTGCCAGCTCCCCTCCTGTCCCCTGCCCCAGCCCCCTCACGGGAGGGCCTGGGCTGGCTGCCATGCTGGTGCACAGGCCGCCATGCCCCCACGGGCCGCTGCCCCCGGGGATGCCATTCTGTGTGGCGCGTGGGCAGAAAGGGAGCCGTGGGACCGCCCCTCGTTTGGAGGATCGCATTAGATATTATGTCTGGGCCTTGCTTTAGTATAGTTATAATTGCCATTGTTATTGTTATACTGCTTATCGCAGGACGAGGGCGTTTTGTCCCTTCGCGGGCCCCGTACGTCGCGCCCTCGCGCCGGCGTGAACCGCCCTTTCCCGTCCCGACGCCTCCTTCCATGGGGAGGCGGGCTGCCGGCTGCCATCTTGGAAGCGGGCAAGCGGCGTGGTCTTCCCTGGCGGGGTGGTGTTTCCCGAGAGGAGTCGGGGAGAGGTGGGGGTGCAGGAAGGGACGAGTCTCCGGTAACGCTGAAAGGCAGCGCTGAAGTCGTGGCCTGGGGGAAGGGGGCAAAGAAGGAGGCAGTGCCCGGAGGCAAGATGTCGCCCGCAGCCTCAGCCGGAGGGGTGGAGCGCTACGGCGGCGCAGCGGGGTCAGTGCAGTTGGCGGGAGCGGGAAGCGCTTAGACCGCGCTTGGCGCTGAGGAGCCGTTGAGAGACCTGCGCGCCGGGACGCCGACCGCCGCCATGCACGTCGTCAAGCGGGGTGAGGGAGGGCCCTCCGCCGGGGGGGGCACCGGCCGGGCACGGGGGCTCCCCTCGGCACCGGGGGGGAGGGGATGGGGTCCCCCCTCTCCTCTGCGGGGCGACCCCTCTCATGGCACCGAGTGTGGCGGGATGGGGTCCCTGCCTCTGCTTTGGGGGGGGGCCCTCTCACGGCACCTGGTGTGAGGAGACTGGACCCCTTCTGCTTTGGGGGGGGCCTCTCCTGGACCCCCCTGCTTTGGGGGGGGCCCCCTCTCACGGCATCTGGTGTGAGGGGACCGGACCCCTTCTGCTTTGGGGGGGGGTCCCTCTCATGGCACCTGGTGTGAGGGGACGGGACCCCCCTGCTTTGGGGGGGTCCCTCTCATGGCACCTAAAGTAAGCAGATGGAGACCCCCCCTCTCTTTTGGGAGGGTCCCTCATGGGATGTGGAGGGGTGGGATCCCCTCTGCTTTGGGGGCAGCTTGCATAGCACCAAATGTGAGGGGATAGCACCCCGTCTGCCTTGGGGGAGACCCTGGAGTGAGGGAGCTCCCCCCGTGACATCAAGAGTGAGGGATGAGACCCCTCAGTTTGCTTTGGGCGACACCCCCCCCACCCCCCCCTGACCACGGCAATGGTCTTTGGGCTTGGTCCCCACACCTTTGATCGAGGAGAGTGCTCGGCCAGAGGAGGGATCCCCAGCCTTTGGGGGGCTGGGGTGGTCCCCAGCTGGGTTCCCCATCCCTGCAGCGGCGGTCCTGAGAATTGGGTTTATGCGAAGTTTTATGTGTAGTGGGGTGGGAATTTCTTGGCCCTGTAGCGGGTACTTGTGCCCCTCTTGAAGTGGCGTGAGCTCACTGGTTTTTTTTAATTATACTGAGACCTGTGTCTCTGAGTGAGGGAGCCCATGTATCATCTGCAGCAAGAACATGCTGGGGTGGAGGGATAGCCTCTCTTCTCCTTGGGCCTGAACAGAGAACCTGAACAGGTTGTCCTTGGTGATTCCTGCCCCAAGTTCCCCCAAAAGAGGGCTGGCTCCTTGTGCGAGGTGCTGGGTAGGAGGATACTGTGCTTAACTGGTTCTTTATTGTAACGGGAGCTGTTGTGACAGTAAGCTCTTCTCCAACAGATGGACGCCAAGAGCGTGTCATGTTTGACAAGATCACGTCGCGCATCCAGAAGCTCTGCTATGGGCTCAACGCTGACTTTGTCGATCCCGTGAGTCTGTCCTTTTTCCTGCTGTCCCATTCTCTGCCCCTTGTGGTGATCTCTTCTAAAAGCCAGCAGTGGTGAGCAGATGTTATTCAGTTTTTCTCCTTGGAAAAAGCCAAGCGTGGTGGCCTGTGCAGGAACTCTTGGCAAATGCATTCGTAAAGCGTTTCTTCCAATTGTGTTCTGAGGTTTTTTGCTTCACAGATACAGAGTCTGAGACCGCGGTGGGGGAAAAAAAATCAGTTTACCTATTGTAAATTGCTTTTACCTCAAATGTTGTTGAAGCGATTGAGCTTCTTGTGCTTAAAAAAGAGTTGTTTGTTGCTCCAATTCACATATTCTGGTTTTGGTAGATTGTTCTCAATTTCAGTCTGCAAAGCTTGAGCAATACTATGTGGAAAGTAGCTCTTGATCCTCTCATAGTAAAAGAAGGTGCCCTTTCTGTTGGACAGAACCCCCCCGTCATTGTAATATCCCTACTTTCTTTTTTTGAGCTGCGTAGGATTTTGAGTGCATGTTGATCCCACTCGTGTAAGCTTCTCCTTCCAAAGTCTGTACAGAGGGTGACTCTGTTGTGGATCCGTTGATCTCTGTGAGATTTTTATGCAGATGTGGAGACCCAATCTGTTCATTTGGAGTTGCCAACTTAGGCTCTTCCCATCTCCAAGATCTAATGATCTGTTTTTGTGTCTTAAATTGCATCTGTAAAATATTTGACATTCATTCTGTACCAAAAGGTAGTGCTCTTCAGCCATTGATAGAGAGCAGGAGGGGGAGCATTAGTGACTTGGTTACTGAAACACGAAGTATACTGACTTGATCTCAAAGATGTAGGGAGTTGATGATGAGGACAGAAGCCAGATTCCTAGTCCTCCTGACTCTTAATACCCCTGTCTTAATAACAAAGCTGATCTTATATGAAGCACTGCATTCTTATTTATTCTGCAGTACGTGTGACATTTCTCTTCCTGGAATTGAGTTTCTCCTTTTGGACTTGGATTGTCTTGTGCCAGATGCTTTACAAGCCAATACTGAAAATCCCTAACCTAATGTGCTTACTTTCAGAGAGCAAGGTTTGAAGATTACGTGTCCAGGTTTTGTGAGGCTGTTGGCACTTCAGATGTATTTGGCAGTTACCACGTTAGGTCAGACCTCTCTTCTTCAGTGTAGAATATGCTCTTTCTTGTAGTGATCAGTGCTAAAGGCTTGAGAGAAAAGCAGAAAATACTTTAGAGGTGGTAGATGCAAAAGTCTTTTCCCATGAAAGGTCCCAACTGGCAGATGAAGATTAGGTTAAGCCATGAAGCAAAAGCCATTGTATCCCTTCCAGGGTTGGGGTTTTTTTGCTCTTGTCATGAGGTGATTTTAAGTGTAGCACTTCCATGTCTCATGAGGCATTTATAAAGTCAAGCTTCATTTGGAGTTTCAAAACTCAAAATCGAAGTACTGTTTTAATCTGACTTTTCTCCCTGTGAACGTTGCTGCTACTCTATTCTAGCCTTTAGGAAAGCGTCTGCAGAGAAAAAACTGTTAATGATTCCGGATTGACAATTTCTGCTTTCTTTACTCTTTCCTTGCTCTCCCTTCTGCCCCAGTATTACTTTAAAATTTTAGGAGTCAGTACTTCACCAGGAGGGTTTGGTATTTTAATTTGCTTTTCTATTCAAACAGAGCGAATGGTACTGCTTACAGTGAAGCATATCTTACATCTTAAGTGGTTGAAACATCAGGAGTTTTTGTCCCCCAACAACAGGTAGCTAACCTCCAGCATTTTCATTTTTCAGGCCCAGATCACCATGAAAGTGATTCAGGGGCTGTACAGTGGTGTCACGACGGTGGAACTGGATACGCTGGCTGCTGAAACGGCTGCAACCCTGACCACCAAACACCCTGACTACGCTATCCTGGCAGCAAGGATTGCAGTGTCCAATTTGCACAAAGAAACTAAGAAAGTATTCAGTGGTAAGTCTCTCTGGGGGCACTTGGATAGCAATTAGTCAGAAAGGGAGTAGGAGTTTTAGAGGATATAAATATGGAAATCTCTTTCTTAAGCAGAAGTTATTAAGTACCAGGCTAACTAAAAATGCCATGGAGATGAAAAACATGATTTTAGGCATGTCACAAGGAAAATGAAATTGCCTATTTTGTGAAAAATATCTGTATAAATAGATTGGTGAAAAATGTAACTGATTGAAATTAGGTTGCACCCACTTTCTTTCCCATTTATTATGTGTTATAAATGCTATAAGAAAGCATGTAAGAGAAGTGCATTTTTAAGGTTAGCAGATTAGTAATAGTACTGAGCAGGTAGAAGAAAAGTTGTATGTTTGTAGAGCTGGAGGGGGTTATTTTAGAGGGTGGGTAGTCCTGCCTGTTAAATCCTTGAAAACAAATTACAGGTGATGCAGATATAGGTCTGTGGATGTCCTTCTTTTTAAATACCTTTCTGTTGTAGATGTGATGGATGATCTCTACAACTACATAAACCCTCACAATGGGAAGCACTCACCAATGATCTCCAAAGAAACTCTAGACATAGTTTTGGCCAACAAAGATGTACGTAACTTTTTTTTTCCACTTCTAAGTGTTAAAAATTCAGTGAACTAGTTCAGATAATTTATTTTTCTTGTTTTTTAAGCAAGCCGTGTTTGTTTGAGGACAAAAAGGCAATGCAGAAACCAGTGCAGGTGATAACTGCTCTGTTCTGGAGAGTTTAAAAGAGAGGATATAGGAATTCCCTTCATGTAAGGATATTTCTGTAGTAGAATCTATTTTCTTGGATGTCCTCATACTCATGATCAGTACAACTAATTCATTTGAGAAAACGTACTTTCTGATGTAGCAATCTGTTTTGTGTGCACAGAAGGGACAGATGAGGTTTGGTTTCTGATTTCGAGTTGTTCCAGGTCTGTGTTCTTACGGGGAAGTCACGTTCGTATTTTGATTTCTTAGTGTCTAGTTAGACTTCAATAAAATGTAGCCAACAATTGTGCATTGTACTTGGAAAAAAAATGGTTAAAACTGTGCATTTGTTGTTTCAAGCAAAGTGCTCTTCCCTACTTTATTCCTCTGATCTGATATCTGTTTCACTAGAGCTTTGAGGCCAGAAATGCCGAACAACGATAGCATTGTTATACCTTAATGTGAGGCACAAAAAAAGCTGATTGTAAATGTAATTTTTTCTCTGTATTATTTCCTCTCAGCGCCTGAATTCTGCAATTATCTATGACAGAGACTTCTCCTACAACTATTTTGGTTTTAAGGTAAAAAGCACATTACTCATGATAATGAAGACTGCTGTTTTGATATTGTTCTGGAGCTGAGCCTTTTGGGAAGGATGGGAATACTTGCAGAATCATCTGGATTTGGGCAAGGAGGGCACTGGAGTTGGTGGGACATTACTGGGTTTGTACAAAACAAGGAGTACCTGCACAAAGCAGTTGCCTAACTGGATGAATCGTGTACTACCTGGCTTCGCTGTGTACCCTTGGCTGCTATAATATTTTAACTGTTGGGCTCTAACTGTTTTGCAGCAGATAGCACTGAATGTTGTTGAAAGCTTCCCAGCTTGTGCCAGTCCTCAAGGAAATAATCTGATTCTTAATAAACCAAAAAAGGGATTTTTTGTTTTCCCCATTGTTTTGTGTAACATTTGTTCTCAGTGTGTCGTCCCACGCATTTGTCGTCTTCCGTGCTGCTGGAACATCTCCCCCACAACCAGTCCAGTCTACTGTGCTCCCACCATCTGCTCCTCCAGCTCCCCTCATAACATGCTGTTCCTTGCTGAAATGTTTTAGGGCATGATGCCGTGGGCTCTCCAGAGGGTTAGCTGGAGAGCATTTGGCTTTTCCATAGCACTGGGTGCTTCAGATAGTTCTTGTGAATCTCTGTAAGAACTGGGGGTCTTTGCCTAGAGTTTCCATGAACACACCTTATATGGTGCCTTCTGGTTTGGGGGAAGTAGTTTGCAAGGAGGAAACAACTAGAGTGTGTAAAGAGCAGACCAGCTGCGGAAACAGCCTAGGCAAGGGTGGAGAGAGAGGGGACCTTGAAGGCGGGGGGGTGTTTCTATGTGTATACAGATATGCAATTCCTGACACCCCCTCCTGTGATTACTGCTGTAATCCAGTAGGCACAAGCTTAAAAGGCATCTGCTCTAGTTGTAGGCTTACCATATTTGTCATTTTGCGTGTTCAATGCCCAGCACGGCAGATTGTGATATAGGTTGTCTGGAAAGCGTTACCATAGTATAACTAACAATCCTTTAAGGAGGGGTGGGGTTGTGGAGAACAAGCACTCCCTTGTCCTCTAGCCTTAATTCACTGTGGATTGAGAGGTAGTGTTGAACCTTGTGGCTGCATGCTCCACCACCACTCCATAATTCAAAGCATAGTCCTCAGTGTTGGAATCTTACAGTGGGCTTCTGGGTTTTTTAGTCATTAGATACCTAATATCCTATGCCATTGACAAGAGGAGGAGTGGAGTGCGGGGTTGGTGCTTCTGTTGAAGCCTGGGATAAGGAGCATGAGGATGCTTGAGTTTGGAGTTAATGGGATTTTTTTTTTTTAAACTGAAATCAGCATGTCTACTAAAATGCATTCTCTCTTTTTAAAGACTCTAGAACGCTCCTACTTGCTGAAAATCAACTCAAAAGGTAAGAACTGTCTATATCAGCTTAAAGTATTATTTAAAAGTCAAGACCAAGGCTCAGAGCAGGGGTTGAGAAGGCAACTAGGCTACCTCCTAGCTTTCCATAAAGCATTCCAGTGAAAGCGTTGAGTACTGGTTTAAAAAAGTAGCGACACATTTGTAGTAAGTGTTCTCTGGGCACGTGCAAATTCTTTTCTTAGGCTAAGAATCTAGCATCTGTGGTGGCAGTGGTATGCTTGCATGAAAAACAGTTGATCATTAAAGAGCAGCACTGTGGCAAGTTTACTTGCATGTTCCAAATACTGGCAGTGTGACCTGGACAGCTGTGCTTTACCTGTCTCTTTTAAGGACCCTAGTGCTTTGAAAGCTGCACGTTGTCTAGGATTTAGAAGATGAAGTAGTTTCTGTCCAGCTGATAACTTGTTCCGTAATGCTAAGCACTTTTTAATAAATTTAAGTTGAAAGAGCTACTGCGCTATCGGTGCCAGTTATTGCAGGCACCTAGGACACCAGAAGGGTGAGAGGTTAATTGTAATATAATAAACCTAGAGAGCAGTTGGATGCTGGGTTGGATATTTGATTGGATTTTAACTGTTAATACAGGTGGGTGTGTTGTTCCCCCCCCCCCATGAGAACAGTTGAGCATTGGAGCAGGTTGTTGAGAGGCGTTATGCAGTCCCCGTCCTTGAGTTTTTCAAAACCTGACTGGATAAAGTCCTGAGCAAACTGGTCTGATTCTCGTCGCTGACTCTTCTTTGAGCAGGACATTGGCCTAGAGACCTCCTGAGGTTCCTTCCAACGTGAATTATTCTGTGATTCTATGAAAAGTATGGCTCTCAAGTGGCCCACTGCACATTGTAGCTTATTGGTCTGACCTCTACATCTGTCTGTACTAATCATAAATGTCATACTGACATTCTTTTTTTTCCCCCTTTGCTTTTTGTGTTTAGTTGCCGAGCGTCCTCAACATATGTTGATGAGGGTATCGGTGGGGATCCACAAAAATGACATTGATGCTGCAATTGAAACTTACAATCTTCTGTCTGAAAGGTGGTTTACCCATGCCTCCCCCACGTTATTCAACGCAGGCACCAACCGGCCTCAGCTTTCCAGGTACCTTTGGCTTTCAAGTTTGCTTAATGCGTAACTGGGTGAAGATAAAGTTTTGGAGATTGGGTCTGTTCAAATGAAATGCTTTCACAACTTCTAAAAATAGTAGCTGTGTTTCTGTGATTGCTGTATGAAGTTTTGAGAAGCTGCTGTCAAATTTAACTTGATCTCTAGTGTAGTCTTTGGGGAAAACTACACAGGTGTCTATAAGCTTCTAAAGCTAATGGAAATGTTTACGTGGCTATATTTTATTTAAAAGTTACTTATATGCATAGTCTTCTGTAGATTACAAAATGAATCCTGGTAATTGTTTTCTAAAATATGCTAAAAGTAGCAAGCATAATTGATATGATTTTAAAAATGTTTTGCTTTGCTAACACAGGTATCAATAATACAACTATTGCTCATGACGTTTTCTAAAACTGTCCTCTATTCCACTTTGCAACCTAAGGTTTTGCTTCGTTTATTTGCTTTGCATAGCATGTTAAAGATTCAGCATTGACCCTTGTTTTTCTGCAGTCCTGGTGAATTACTTCTTGACTTTTTTTGTTTTAATCTCTGTATGCTAAAGCTATTTGTTTTCGTTAGTTGTTTCCTGCTGTGCATGAAGGATGACAGCATTGAGGGAATCTATGACACTCTCAAGCAGTGTGCACTGATCTCCAAGTCTGCTGGTGGGATTGGCCTCGCTGTGAGCTGTATCCGAGCCACGGGCAGCTATATTGCTGGGGTAAGTGTGCAGATGGTGTTCCCAGCAGAGGTTAACCTTCTGGTTTCAGGAAATGTCTATATTTCAGTTGCCACATCAGTGCTGCTTCTACTGAGTCAGTTTAACACAGCAGTCAGTCTAGCTCAGTGGTCCTTCCCTTTTCAGTATGCTCTAAGGCAAAAAGGTTGGTTTTCCGTGGTGTTTTCACTTCCTAATAGAAGTCCTTCCAAAAGGAGGATCTTATTCCACTCTTTGATCAGGCAATTCCAAGTTATTTATGTATTAGCGACCTATGAATATGCTCAGAGACTTGTGCATGAGCCCTTTTCCTTTTTGTGCGTCTAACTGCTCAAGAATATCTGCGGAAGTGTGTTTTGGTTTTTTGCCACAGTGTATGTAACCTCTGCAAGCCTTTAGATTACATAACGTAGAGGAAAGAAGGTAGGAGGTACATTTTATTAACTCTGGGACCAGTAGCTGATATATACATTTTTGTCTATTTAAAAAAAAAAAGGTGGGGGAAAGGGGCTACCAAATAACTGATTGGGTTGGTCCTGGCTTTCAGCATAAGAGTTTTGTAGACTGCAGAAAAGACATACAGAAAATGTAGGCCCATCTCTTCAGGCAGTTGCTTTTCAGTATTGATGGTTTTCCTGTGCCTCTGCAGACAAATGGAAATTCCAATGGGCTTGTTCCAATGCTGAGGGTCTACAACAACACTGCCCGTTACGTGGATCAAGGTGGAAACAAGGTACTGGCTTTCCATTAAGTTAGGGTCAAGAAGGGAACCTCAGGTTGGAGGGAGAGGTTCCACATCTGTGAACCCAGTAACATCAGTAAGCTGATGAAGTGGTTGTAGGTGACACATAATTAAAATAGGGCATTTCGTCCCATTCTTGTTGACATTCTGGTGTTCCCCTTTCACTATGCATTTTATCATGCGGGTATATCTTTTGGTGTATGTCTGCTGCATGATGTGCACGTGTTAGATCAGCCTCTTGCACTGGTTATTAGTCACTCCTTGAATGCCCTGTAGTGAATTACTGTAGAAAGCTTCTTGATCTGTATCCTTTGTCTTCACATAGTCCAGAGGTCAATGGAGGCATGACACAACAAGTAAATCTAAGATTTGTCACGCTCCTGTTTACACAGAGGAAATATATTTTTGGTACTAAATCATTGTTATTGAGAATCTGGAACTAGTAACGTGGCCTAGTTACAATAAGTGAGAGCAACAAGTAATGCAAAAAAGCATATTGCAATTGCCTTAACGAGGCTATAAAACTAAGCTCCAATTAGTTTAGGGTATTGTGTGCATTCAGGAGCAGTGCAGGAGATTTTCTTTTCAAGGGCAATTTGTTCTCATCTTGACTGTGTTTTATGTATCAGAGACCTGGGGCTTTTGCCATCTACCTGGAGCCATGGCATTTGGACATCTTTGAGTTTCTTGACTTAAAGAAGAACACTGGAAAAGAAGAGCAGCGAGCCAGAGACCTTTTCTTTGCCCTCTGGATTCCTGATCTCTTCATGAAGCGAGTTGAAACCAACCAGGTAAGAAGCTGGATTGGTGCAGAATACGTCTGTTAATGGAGAAACAGGCGATCAGCCCTGGGATGGAGTTCACAAAGGGTTGCAGAGCTGTCTTCCTAGCAGCAAAGGAACTTCCTGAAAGAGCTGCCGCACCGTATTTGAGAACTAGGCTGTGCAGGTAGAGAACAGAGTTGGAGAACTCCAGTGGTATACTTTGCTTCAGTGCTTAATCTTGCAGCCCATGACTTATGTACTGATACTATTACGCTAAATTTTTACTCTGGAGTTTCCTTAAAGCATCAAAATCTTCTCAGTAAATTGATCTTCATATAACTGCTTGTATTTGCTTTAAAATGGGCTGTAGCCTGAGAACCAGTCATTTCAAGACTAAAAATGCAGTTTGGTCATAAATGTTTGTATAATTAATTTTTTAAAAATTTGACTAGTCTGATAAACATCTTCCCCATGTCTGCTGGCAGAGTTGGTCCCTAGTTTTTCAGGATGGGAAGTGTAGTTTGCATGTTCCTGTTTACAGCAGGATCTGCTGAAGAAGTTGGATGTCTTTAATTAACAGGGTGCCTAAAGATTTTCTCTGAATATTTTTCCTTCTTACAGGACTGGTCCTTAATGTGTCCAAATGAGTGTCCTGGCCTAGATGAGGTTTGGGGAGAGGAATTTGAGAAACTATATGAAAGGTAAGAAAAGTGAATAGATTTTTAAGCAGTGGTGATCCATTCACAGAACTGCCCTTGTTGTGTGGTATTTGGGAGCCAAAGCACAGGTTTGTGGTGTTGGCTCATAAGTGGTCAGTGAGTTCCATTATCAGATTGATAAAAGGACAAAGATGGGGAATGTCTACTTACTGTTTGCTTCAAACTGTGACCTGCTCAAGGCAGAACTATCTATGAATGATTATTTTAGCTTGTTAGAGGGAAATTCTGAAGTGATCCCCGCTGAAAGCAGTCTATGGCTTTGTTCTGGATGAGTTGTATAGGATGTTGTAGTGAAAGATTTCTAATTCCTTTAAACAAGGACAGTTCAGAGCTCACACAGTTCAGAAGTGAATGGGGTCTTGCCTGCCTGAGAACCTGATGTTGTGTTAAAAGTGATTGTCTTTTGCTGCTGTTTTGGGGAATTATTAAGCAACATGTGCCCCGTTGCAGTTATGAGAAGCAAGGCCGTGTCCGCAGAGTGGTGAAGGCCCAGCAGCTCTGGTACGCCATCATTGAATCTCAGACAGAGACCGGCACACCATACATGCTGTACAAAGACTCTTGCAACCGGAAGAGCAATCAGCAGAACTTGGGGACCATCAAATGCAGCAATCTGTGTACAGAAATAGTGGAGTATACCAGCAAAGATGAGGTAGGTGGAGGACAGGAACTTGTAGCATTTAGGAAAGCTGTGACTGCTCCTGTGGCAGCTTTCTAGAATATGTCTGACTGTTGTTTGGGGAAGGGAACAGGTAGCTAAGAAAATTGTGGGGATGTTTTGACTTGAGTATTTACAGAACTTGCCCTGACTCTGTGTGTGGGTTTCCCCTCCCTTCCAACTCCCATGGAGGATTTGGTATAAAACAAGATACCTATCAAAGTGAACCTCTGAAAGCTTGAGGGAGAAGTGAGCTCCCTGGCTTGCTGGTAGCTGAGTTGGCTAATGATTTAGTAAAACTATACCTCTCTTACCCCAAGACTTACATTTCAGTGTCAATTCCCCCTGAATTCCCTGTATACTACCTTAATCTTGGTGCTCTGCGGATGTGCTATGTTTGGACCGCAACATTGCTAACAGGCTAAGGAAGGACGTAGAAATGAGTTAGTGCTAATACAGCATGGGGAATTTCTAGTGCAGTAAAGGTCTTGAGGCTGTTGTAACTGAAAGTATCAGTTTCTACTGCCTGAGCTGCTAGTTGTTCTTTAGCTCACGCTCTTTGGCATGTTCATAAAATCCTGAGTAGTCTAGAAGAGATGGAGAGCTATCTTGCCTGCCTGCATTGCACAAGAAATTTTAGCTTACTTGTTTCAATTCTCCTGGGCTTGGAAATAATCTTAGTGTTAAAAATTGTTCAAAAAAAATGCCCTAATACAGTCTGGATCTCATTGAGATCAGCTGCTGGTTCTGGCAAGACAAGAAATGGTTAGGCTTAGTTGCTGGAGGGATGGCTTATGGGCAACAGGATTGACCAAGCCAGAGAACTGAATTTTTATGGTGATATTGATATCTACTAAACCTTTTTGAATTGTTGTTACCCTTTTTGCAACTCATAAGATAGCAGAGAAATGAGGTGTGCGTTTTTCCAGCCTTGTATGTTGCGTGGTTCTTTGTTTCCATATAGTTTGGATAGAGAGCATGCTCTGGGACTGAGATTGTGGTTTTTGCATGGGGTGTTGGCTGGCATGCCTGTTTTCACTGTGTTTTCTCCACAGGTTGCAGTTTGTAATTTGGCCTCTATAGCCCTGAACATGTACGTCACTTCAGAGCATACATACGATTTCAAGAAGCTAGCTGAAGTCACTAAAGTTATTGTCCGAAACCTGAACAAAATCATTGATATCAACTACTACCCTGTGCCAGAGGTGAGTGCTGTGCTGAGCTGGTACGGGGCTGAAGGCATGCCGAGAGTCTGATGAGAAAGAGCCTGTTGTTCTGTAGCAATCCCAGTTCAGTCTTGGGCAGAAGGAATCAGCGAGGGATTTTGTAAACCTGTTTTGACTAATAGTTGGGAGTTCCATTAACTACCTGTTTGCAGATGTGACCCACTGTTAGTGACTTCTTAAGCTTCAACCCAGAACAGTTCCTTAGTGAAGCATTTGTAGAAAAAGCCTCCCCTTGAGTTGGTTCTGCAGTTGGAATTTTTTTCATGTGTGTGGATTTCCATAAAGCACAGAACAGCACTAGGAGTAGAGTGAAAAGTGGAACAGAGAGAAGGATCCTGGAAAGATCCCAAGAAGGTGTAGCTCAGTCTTGAGTTGTTGGCTTTGTGCATTTTTGGGACGGTGCATAGACAGTTTTCTGGAAGGAAAGTGGGGAGAGGGTTGGTAGTTGTTGAAGAGGAATGGGAGCAGGATTTGTTGCATTGCAAGAACATAGACAAGCAACAGAGCTGGGCGTTGGAGGAGGAAATAACCAAATACCCAAAGTGTGAAGCCAAACCTGATGAGGATCAGATTTTTCTAGCATGTACAATTTGAATGCATGCGTTTAAATGTCTTCATGGGCCTGTTTTTTTTTTTTTTTTTCCAGAAAGTGCTTAGTGTTCACTTCTAAATCATGGCTCCCTCTGTGTGTCAGGTCGAGCAATTAAAATCAGTGATCGCTTCTAACAAACTTAATCTGGGCCCTCAAATTCCTGCCCCACCAAACAGCAAACAGTGGGGAACTGGGCTGAACTGGAAGGTGGGTTGTTGCAGCAGAATGGATGGCCCATAAGTGTTAAGGCAATGGTACGGATGAAAATTCCTCTCAGAGGTCCTAATTTATTCTATGATTCTATGTAGTTCTGCTAAAGGTAATTATTCTCTTTGCTTGAATGCCATGCAGGCTGAACGCTCCAACAGACGCCATCGTCCCATTGGCATTGGTGTGCAGGGCCTGGCAGATGCTTTCATCTTGATGAGGTACCCCTTTGAAAGTCCCGAGGCCCAGCGCTTGAACCAGCAAATTTTTGAGACCATTTATTATGGTGCTTTGGAAGCCAGCTGTGAACTTGCCAAGGAGCAAGGACCGTATGAAACATATGAGGGTTCTCCTGTCAGCAAAGGAGTAAGTACCAGGAACTGTCCTGTGTCAGGGCCAAAGCTATGAAAAGCAGATAATGTGTGACTGTGCCTGGTCTTTGATACAGAAGGAGATGCATGACTGAGACACCTTAGGCTGATAATATTGCAACAGTACAAACGGTGCTTGAGTTTTCCTCCATCATTTGGCTCCTTAAGTGCAGTAAGAAATGCGTAAGTTAAACTGAGGTGCAGAGAGCAATAAAAGAAAAGCAAGACTCAGCCTGTGCTGGCTGTCCCCTTTAGCGCAATTAGAAGATTGACTGTTTGTAAGATTACGATACAGGAACTTCCCTGAGGCTGAATTGTAGAGAAGAGTTAATGGGAATAACAGGTCAATTTACAATGTGATTTATGAAACATGGAGAAAAGAGCACCCTATCTAATTTGGACTACACCTGTGTTCTTCAGATTCTTCAATATGACATGTGGAATGTCACCCCGTCTGATCTTTGGGACTGGAAGGCTTTAAAGGAGAAGATTGCTAAGTGAGTAGTCTTGCACAGTTTGTATTAGATGTAAAATACGTTCAACATGTTCTGACTGACTAAAAACAAAAGATAGGGCGCAAGTGTAAAAATGGTCCTGTGTGTTTCCCCCCGCCCCAGTAGGTCTTTCTTCAAAACTGTTTTGTGGATGGTTTTCTTTCATTTTTCTTCTTACAAGCCAGAGAGAACCCACCCCCTAGACTCTGACTTAGCTGAGCTCTTATTTCATCTTGGATGCATCAGCGGAATCGTTTGTGTTCCAGTTAAACAAATGTAGTGATGAGTGAGACAGAGTCAGCCGGGCTTGGGAGCTCTTTCCCCACTGACAGGGAAAAGCAGCTGAGCCTTGAACATCCTGAAGACAGGTGAGGGGGAGGATAGTGAGGGTGTTGATTTCTAGTCCAGTCCAGGCTATCATTCAGTGATTACTTGAGATTGAGATGGTTGTCCCCAGGAGTAGGCTTATAGAGGAGATTAATTTTGCAAGGGGGTTCATTAGTAGGGGAAGGGGTTAAACCATCATTTTCGGGGTATGGGCCCAATAGCTTTAGTTAGCTGACCTTACTAGGAAATAATGTAAAGGAAGTATGAAGAGCTTTGATCTCTTCTGTGTAGGTTCGATTCCTACTTTTCCAAGTCTGTCTTAGGAAATGAGAGGGCTGGTATACCTCTGTGTTCACTTTATCATAGTGACCCTTTGCGTTCAGGCACATTTCCTTAGATAAGGAGGTAGGCCTGCGTAGCAGATTGGTATGCTGGTGTGTCAAAGGCATAGTGCTAGTGTTAATTGTAGGAAGTTTTTCCAAAGTAGATGTAGGAGCTGGTCATAGCAAAATCGTGGGTAGGAGGCATGAATTCATAGGAAACCTGAGGAGAGGAGTAAGACTTTTGTAGCTAAGGCTATTGGGAATAGTTCTGGGGGTAGATTGAGTGAGCTTGGGTTTAGGAACAGGATAGTTGATAGTGTGTTTATTAATATGATGTTTGCATATTTGGCTAAGAAGAATAAGGTGGATGGTCCTGCGGCATGCTCTACATTGAAGCCTGATACTAACTCAGACTCTCCTTCTGTAAGGTCGAATGGGGCTCGGTTTGTTTCAGCGAGGGTTGAGATGTATCATATTATTGCGAGGGGTCAGGAGGAAAAGATAAGGTATAGGGGTTCTTGAGTGGTGGCAAGGGTGTTTAGGGTGCAGTTCCCACTTAGTATAATTACTGATAGTAGGATAATTGCTAGTGTTACTTCTTATGAGATGGTTTGCGCTGCTGCTCGTAGTGCACCGATTAAGGCGTATTTTGAGTTTGAAGCCCACCCTGACCATAAGATTGAGTATACTGCTAGGCTTGATATGGCTAGAAGGAAGAGGAGGCCTAGGTTTAGGTCGGCGAGGGAGAAGGGGAAAGCGTGAGGTGCCTGTAATGAATTTGTTCAATTTGTGTGGGTCTAATTTTTAAATTCAGTAAATCTGTCTGCTGTCTCATGTATGGAGAGGTGTCAGGCTCTTCATCGGCCAATCATTTTGGTTTTGCCTGAGTGCTGTGGAGTTGTGGAGTGCCTGACGGATTTTTTTTCTATGCACCCTTTCTCATGACTAAATAAATTGGGAAAGCCTCTGATTAAAGATGAAAATAGCAAAGACTTTAGTTATGCTTCCATGTTGACCCACGTTACAAGTTTAGTGGAGCTTCCCTTTTTTTGCTGCAGGTAATCTGGGGGTTTGCAGGTTATCCTGAGAAGGTGAGGTTTCTGAGCGTGTGAGCTGAGAGTTCCTTATACTGGCCCTCTTAGCAGACAGTATATGATCTGTGGTATTCTTGGGTCTTTTCTGTCTTGTCTCACTTGGTTGAAGCTTTCTAACTCTTGACTATTGTTACTAGATACGGTGTCAGAAACAGCCTTCTCCTTTCTCCCATGCCAACTGCTTCTACTGCTCAGATCTTGGGCAATAATGAATCCATTGAGCCCTACACTAGTAACATCTACACACGCAGAGTCCTTTCAGGAGAGTTTCAGGTAAGCGAGGCAGCTGTGGGAAGGAGCTTTTCTGTTTTCATATCTTGGACTGTCACTGCTAAGAAAGACAAGATGGAGGCCACACACTTGGTAACTCAATTCAGTTAGATGTTTATGTCGAAGGCCAAAAGCGCCAAGGGGAACATCTAGCCTGTACTATGTGCTGTGGTAGTACAGTTTTGCATATTCCACAACAGTCATTGTGGAATAGGCAAGATTGTAAAGAAGTGCTGCTTTTGTCTGGAAAAAACCTTTATGAGGCCTCAGGATGGCCTGCAGGAATACTTGCTAAATGAGTGATGATTAGTGAAATTATTGAAGGGACATGCATGCTGTGGGAAGAGTAACTGAGACCACAGTGCTGCTTTGCACAGTCCTGAGGAAAGAGCTGTGTGTAAAGCACTGAACAAATTTGAAGAGGTCATGTAAAAGCTTTACCGATCCAGAGGAGTCTGTCATTTAGAAAAGAGTATGAAACAATTTGAGTTCTGGAGGCTGGAGTTAGCAAAGAGCTCTATGTGAGACAAGGGGACTATCTAAGTGTTAGGGAGGTCTGGTCTGTCCTATATCCCCTCTGGGGTGTCCCCTCATCGATGTTAGGGAAAGCACTCCACTTCCTCCTGCCTGCAGGATCAAATCAGACACATGTGGTGAGGTCAGAACAAGAGGTTTGTTAACCTGCTCCGCTGTGTAGGTCAGGTGCAGGGCTGCTGGACAGGTGTCCCCAAACAGTCCCAGCAAGCAAATGTTCGCTGTTTTTTCCTCCCAAATAAACAGCCTGCACCTATTTTGTTCTCTCCCTTTCTGACCCCAGTCTTGATGATTGTTTACACCCTTATTTAGTAATTCAGGTTGTGGTCAGTGGCCCTGGTAAGTCAAGATCTCTCCCTTTCACATCTTTTGGCATTCCTCATGCAGGGGAGTTCCATACAACCCCCTTTCACATTTGTAATGTCCAGTAACTTCTGCCATTACTGTCGTACGAGTTTAGCCCCAGGTTGGTGTCAGCCAGGCATCGCAGACAGCGTTCTGTGTTCTGCAGTGGCTAGCAGCATCTCACACTTGTCCTGTTGTTTTAACCTTGGGCCTTGTCTGGCCATCTGCATGTATACCTCAATGCTGGCTGAGGAGTGAAAGTTTGTCAGTACTGTAAAAGGTCTCGTTTAACTGTGTAAAAACCTGTGCACATTGGAGTGGATTTGCCTCCTCTAGGGAGGTGTATCTGTGCCATAAGGCAGGGCCTATAGCTTAGCAGAATACACAGTGCTTTCATTCTTTGGCCTTCGCCCCTTACAGGTTGTGAATCCGCACTTGTTGAAAGATCTCACAGAGAGGGGCCTGTGGAATGAGGAGATGAAAAACCAAATCATTGCCCACAATGGCTCTATCCAGGTATGTGTGAAAAACCAGGGGAAATGGTGCAGGGATTCCTACTACTCTGGGAAGTGATGGCTGGATGGCTGGGGAGCTTATTTGCCACACAATGCTTTTGAGGTCTGCTGTATATGAGTGACTCAGCTAGCCTGGGGAGGAAACGCTGTAACGTGTAGCATTTCCGTTAGAAATATGAGGGGATGTGTCTGATCTCAGTGGTAATTCGTTCCTGCTGGAGCCTGCCCATGTCACAGAGAAGCCCAATGGAAATGTACTGCTAATTATTGCTAGAACAAATACCGAGTCAGGCTGCGCTACTTTATGCAGATCTGCAAATGTTTGGATTCCCATTATCATAAAGATTATAAAGGAGTAATTTCATAGTAGGGAGTAGGCTTGAGACAGGAGCTGAGTATATGACATCCCAATCCAGAAGCTACATGTAGAAGAGTCTGTGTGGGATGAATCATTTATGCTGTGGACTTTGAAATGCTGCTGTGACTGTTGTGCTTGGAGTCATGCATGCTAACAAAGTGCATCCCACTTCTCATGAATTTTGGGGTGGGTACTAGCTGCTGGATTGCTTTTCCTAAGACCTCCAACTATTTAGGATGAAACAGTAATGGTCTGTTTGCAGACAGCTGTTTCTCTGAAATTCCTCAGAATGAGCTGTCCTGTTTCAGCAAGTAAGGTTTCTTTATGCTTGGGTGCTTTCAGATACAGAATGCTTGGATTCAGTGATAAGAGTTCAGCTGCAAAAAGCCTTAGTTCTAGTCAGGATTGCTGAAGTCTCGGCAGTTGGTGAAGAATTTGGTTTTATAAATATGAACATTTAGGCAGTCACTGGTTACGCCGCATTGGAAAACTCTTCCTGCTCGTTTCAGAATATACCTGAGATTCCTGATGACTTGAAGCAACTCTATAAGACAGTGTGGGAGATCTCTCAGAAAACTGTCCTCAAGATGGCAGCAGACAGAGGAGCTTTCATTGATCAGAGCCAGTCTCTCAACATCCACATTGCAGAACCCAACTATGGCAAACTCACCAGCATGCACTTCTATGGGTGGAAGCAGGTATCTGGGAGGGGCGGGATGGGGGGCTTCTTCAGAAGAGGTAGCAAATGGGGGCTGATAAGTTCTTTCATGAAAAGTAGGTCTCACTGATTCTTAGAAGGGTAAACGGTCATTTCCTTCCAAGAATCCAGTCTCACTAGTGGAATATCTCTCTAGAGCAATAAAGCTGTGGATGCTTGTAGTGTTGCACCCATTGTTCCTGACTACCAGACCTCGCTGTGAGGCCGGGACAGTATGGGCTGAGGGGGATCGGCCTCAGCAGTTCAGAGTTTGGCTGTATCGCTTGCCTGAGCTCCAGCTGATTCCAGCTCTTAGACTCATGCTTTTCCTCTGCAGGGTCTGAAGACTGGCATGTACTATCTAAGGACAAAACCAGCTGCTAACCCCATCCAGTTCACCTTGAACAAAGAGAAACTCAGAGAGCGGGAGAAGGCCTCCAAGGAAGAGGAAGAGAAGGAGAGGAATAAAGCAGCTATGGTGTGCTCCCTGGAGAACCGGGATGAGTGTATGATGTGTGGCTCCTAATGGTTCTGCCCTGCAGTGCCAGCAAAGCCATCCCACCTTGCTGGAGTCCGAAGATAGAAGCATCTAGTATAACTTCAGGATGTAGAGGCTTGCTGGAACTGTGGCAGGAGGGGTGATCACACTAGTGTATTGTAGCTTCCCCATCCAATTGCGGGTTGGTGCACAGGTATGGATAGGGTGCATAAGAAGTTTGTATATTGCTTTAGTAGCTGGGCTTCCTGAAAACTTAAGTGCTCTTGCATGGTCTTACATTGAACCCTATAGGCAGGACTTTTTCCTGAACGGACAGGGAAGGTGCTAATGCACTTACCTTAAAGATCTGTCCTGGGGACTTCAGAAATTCTTTTCATTTACTAAAGACTGTTACTCATGTCTTCAGAGAAAGAAGCGGACCTGACTGATATCTTCTCCTTTGCTGTGATAAGACAGCGGGAAAACATCCCTAGGCTAGGTGTGTTGTGCGCTTGCCATGCTGTCTGTCATGGCAAAGGAGCAACTTCTGTTAAGCTTAGAAAGCTGGAGTGTGTGCACATCTGCCAGTGAGACCCTTCTCCCACCATTTCTTACTCTCCTTGTCCCCTCCTCTTCCTTTTCCAAAAAGCTTTTTAAAGGTGCAGACTGGTGGCAGGTGTGTTGCTACCTAGAGAGTTCATCTTCTCCATCCAGCCTGACAGGGCAGAGCACTGCGCTTGGTAAGTGTTCCTTTTCAGTTCTGACCAGGAAAGGGCAGAACTGCTGCAGTGCATTTGATTCTGTATTAAAAACCCACTCTAATTTATCAGTCAGTTTGCTGGTAATGGGCTTCCATGCTGTCCTTGGTCAGAAAGCCTTCTGAAGTGCACACGCCATCTTTTTTTTGAGACTTGCATTTATCCACCCCAGCTAGTTATTCGATCTTTTAAAAACAGTACATTTTTACTTATCCATGTACTTAACTGCCTGCTCTAATGCGATGGGGCTTCATCATTCAGTTCTTAAATATTTATTGAATTCATGTACCATACAACTAACCCTTTAATCCAGCCAAACTCAATAAAATGTGGAATGTCAAAGGAATGAGCAGTGGTATCTTGGGAACATTTTTTTTTGATTAAAAGTGAATTGTAGCAGCTGGAGGCTGGGGCCTTGTTTATGAGCCCTGCACCTCCTGCACATGGTTCTTTCCAGAGAACTGTCTGAAGGCTCTTGTTGTGTAAAATGAGGGATGTAAGCAGAACCCTGTATTTGCTGGGGCAACCGTGCTTAACTCAGTAGGGTGTCTGTTTCTTTGTGTTGTACTGAAGATTTGGGCTTAAGGTAAACATGTGGAAGGGGCTGAAGTGATGCCAAGTCTGTGTTTCAGTAATGTGCAAAGGAGGTATGCTGAGTTCACAGGGCAAATCTGGGACTATGCTAGCAGTAAAGCTTGAACTCTTACGTCTTGTTTTTTAGTCCAGCACTTGCCCTGTTTCTTCTGCTTCTGGTTTCTGTTATAAGGCACCACTGCAAATGCCTTGGAAAGTGCCTCTCTCTGCTTCCAAGGGAAGACTGTTGTGTCTAATCACCACTCCTGGCAGCTGTGCCACCCAAGACATTTCACCAAAAAGATTCTGAGGGGACAGGGCCTTTTGACTGGAAAGATCCTCTTCTGAGCGAGTTTTGGAAAGTTCAGAAGTGGCAAGGGCTGATGGGGAAGCAGAATCCGTCCTGCAGAACATGCTAACCTCACCTGTTGGATGGGGCAGAGAGAGTTTAGTGAGAATTGGAAAACGATGTGTTAGGCTGTCAACAGGTTGTGGAAAGGTATGGGCTAGAGGCAAAGTTGCTGAGGAGCTGCTGTTCAGACTGTAATGGGTAGGTTTAGTGAAGTTATGAAGATGCTTGTGCCTGTCTGTTCTCACTTGTTTGCTGGAGGACTTCAGTGGGATGGATGGGGTCCTTTCCCCTCTGCTGCTGCTCCCGCCCATCTGGTGCTGACCCTTCGCTGTCTCGACAGTAGAGTGCAACTCAAAGCTGAGCATGTCTTCTGCAGCCAGGTCAGCAGTAAGCTGTCACTCAAACAAACAAACCTTTGCTTCTCAAGCATCACAAGGAGAGTTTCGGGGATTGGGTGTAACTGGATAACGCACCATTAATGTATCCCTGTGTAAACAGGAGTAGCTCCCAGGGGACCCTGCAGTCTAGACTCTCCCTGTTCTTGCAGTTTGCTTTTGCTGCTGCTTGTCTTTGAGGCACTCCTGAACATGAGTGCTGTTGAAATCGGCATTCCTGCCTGATCTGGTCTCCTGGGGGAAGAGTGAAGAGGGCTTACGCTTCCTGCTAGACAGAGAGGAGAGGCGGTTAGAGAGGTGCTGGAGTGGGGGGTGAGAGTTGCACTGAATGCTGATGCTCCTTTTGGGGGGCGGGAGGGAGGCCTCGGGAGCCACCATCTCTCTCCCATATGCAATTCATCCTTAACCACTACCCTGGCTACTGCTTGCCTGGCCTTTGGGCTGTGTCCTGCTGCCTGTACTGTTCCGCCAAACACTTATTTCCTTAAAGACCAACCAGACATTCTTGTTGCTGTTTCCTTAATCCCCTGACTGCTATCACTAGCCAGGGAAGCGCTCTGTCATTGCTTGAGTGGGCTCAGTTTTGTTCCTTTTCTGAAATAGGTTTCTGTTACCTCTGCTGTGGTTGGGCTAAAGCAAGGCTAAACAGATTGTTTCCCTCTTGAACATCTCTCCACTTGACAGCAAGGTGCTGCTGCTCTCTAGGAAATAGCTCCAAGCTACAAAGAGTGGAAAAAAAAAAAAAAGGGATTTAAATGCTAGAGACCCAGACTGGTGGCGACTTGACTGTGTGTGGTTCCTGGGGCAGGAGGAGAATGAGGGAAGCTAATGGGTTTATAGTGGTAACATGCTGAGTGGGCTGCCCAATGGGGTCCATGGGAGATCCTGAGCAAAGAGACAGGCTGAGACCCTTCCCTTCAGCCTCACGTACTCCATAGCCAGGGTCTTCTCCAAACCGCCAGCGCTCGCTGCCCTTTTGTCCTACTAAAGCGGAAGTGGAGATGGTGAGACTGCCTACACGTCTCCCTGAGGCCACGAGGCAGGGATCAGTGCCTGCCTTGGCCCAAAGTGCTCCTGGGGAGCGACTGTCCGTGTCTACAGAGAGGCAGCCTGGAAGAGGAGTGTGCCTCTTACTGATAACGGGATACTGCAACCAAGAGGTTAAAATTCATGCGAGTCAGACCAAAAGTCAGTCTGAAGGACAGTGAGGACAGCAGCTGCCTATAAGAAGTAGCCTGGGCTGTGCTCCTGGCTCGCTCTTTATCTAACAGCCCTTGAGCACACAAGCAGCTGTCCCTGCTCCCAGCTGAATCCCAAACAGTGGCACCGAAGCTGGGCACATTCTTCCTCAGGCTGGTGTGAACCTGATCTTCATGTAGCCTTCAGCAGCGGTCCAGCCCCACCTCAGGGAGGTGGGAGTTATCCTGTCTCCGGTTGTGTGGGACACACTCATGGAAGGTGTAGGCTTGAACTTCATCGCATCTGAGTGAGCGTAACACCTGCCACCTCCACGATAATTTCTATAAGTGTCCAGCTGTCCATCCACAGCGGCAGCACCTCTAATGCGCTGGGGGTGCAGGGGCCTCTGGCCCCTGTGCTTGGTGCTGGCTGTGGGTGCTGAGCCTGTCCTGCAAGCAAGGACAGGATTGGTGCTTCTCTGGTGTTGGGTCTGGGGTGGCTGCCCATGAGCTCTTGATTTAGCAAAGTCCGGGCCTGTACAGAACTTTCCTGGTGAGAAACTTACCCAGGAGCTCTGTTGCTGAGACTTAATTTAATTTCAGGAGGGTGCAGGTTTCCTGATTTAAGAGGGCTGTCCAGCCACTGTTCATGCTGCCGTCCCTGTGTTGCTGTAGCCGTCATCCAGCTGTGCTTGGCGGTCCAAGACGGAATTGCTTTTATTGCTGTGGGCTGTGCTGCCTTGCGACTGCTTGTGCCAACAGATGGGAGGTGGTGGGTAGGAGCAGCTGAGGAACGGACCATCCTTCCGCAACAGCAGGAGTTTGGACTGGCTTAAACTGATTTTGAGGCTGCAGCCATGGCCCTGCCAATGGTTGTGCATACGGATATGTGCCAGAGCAGTGAGCATGGGTCACACCTATCCCAGACTGCTGCCCTCACCACCCTCCATTCCTCCCCCGGGATGTTCCTGTTCTCTCCAGCCGCCTTCTGCAGAAAGACTCTAGCATGCGTATTTTTAACCCTGACTTCTTTCCCACACCAGCTGGAGAGACTTTCTCAGGTTTTTCTCCCTAAAGCTGGTAACTTTAAGCATCTTTGTTTATTTCTCTGCTGCTCCTAATACAGGATCTCTAGTGTGTTGTAGCTTTAACTCATTGCTTGGTAAATTATCCCGGAGTTAGAAAACTCTGTGCGTAGTAAATCACTTTCCCAGTTTTCAAGATGTATCTAGAGCGTCATCCTACCTAGTCCCATGCCACAACTTCCATGGGATACTCTGCTGGCATCTGTTCCATGGCGTTCAGCAAGAAGAGGTGATCGGCCGGAGGTTTGGTGACGCAGAAGGTAAAGCTGGTGGGGTATCTGGGAGACAGGGTGCCATCCCCTGCAGTCACAGGGAGACCAGGCACATATGTGCTTCCTGAACACGGCGTGTGCCATCTTGAAGCTGCCTTTCTCTGGATTATTTTTGTCCTCCCTACTTTCACTGGCAGGCTGATCCCAGGCTCTAAATGTCTAGTAGGCAGCCTGGAGCCAAAAGGAGTATGTTTTATTCATAGCAAACTTATTCGTGCTTTCGCTCTGCCAGCTGCACTGTTCAGGTGTGTATTTTGTCCCACACCTTTTGATCCACGTCTCCTGGATGGGATTTCGTGGTGTGATGTGTTATTCGGAAAAGCCGAGCGCAGCTGAGCGTGCGGAATCCACTCCTGGTGCATGTGTGCAGTGCACGCTGCTTGGTGGCAGCGAACGCGTGCCAGTGGTGAGCAGTGTGTGCCAAGCTGCTTCAGCAGCTGTGGCCAGCGACCACGCACTAGTGGCAGGGTATGTGCTCGCTGGCGCGGGCGCAACCCGCTCGCTGTCAAACTGCAGCACGGTGTGGCCGCAGGAACGTGTGCTCGGAGCCAGGGCCCAGGTGATTTCTGAGAGCTGCTCATTTAACCTGCTCATCAAAGCCTCTGGAGAAGGATGCTCTGTGACTTCCTTGCTTCTAGTGTTTCATTACTGTCACTCAGAGCTCCCCTAATTCCCGGCTGAATTACCGATGCTGCAAACTAAGCTCCTCATCCTTCCTTTGGTAGTCATGGAGAGAAACAAATCCCTGCTCTTTAGAAAAGCCTTTTACCTCCTGACAACAGCGGTGTGTTTACCCTTCCAGCTCCCTGTTTATTCAAGAAAACAAACCCAGTCTCTTCTTTTCACATGTCATTATTTTCTTACTGATCTGATTCATACGGATTCTTTCCATTTCTGTCTGTCTGAGACCGCAGTGCCCAAACCCTGGTGCGGTACTTGGCTGAGACCACATCAGTATCAAGCAGAGGTGAATAATAACACCTGTGTCTTGTGTGTGATGCTGCTGTTATCGAGCTTCAGAATTGGACGGGTCTTTTCTGGTTCTGGCACTGTATTGCTGGCTCATCGGGGTTGTGGTCTGCTCCAAGCCCAGCTCCATCCTTACCATCCCGCTGCTTACCCAGGGACTTCTTGCTTTGGAAACCACGCTCTGGTTTTCCCTGTGAAGTGTGGAACTTTCCACTGGGTTTGGCTGAATGGTGGGTTTTGGGCTCTGTCTCACTGTCAAGGTCACTCGAAATCCCCTCCTGTTTGTGGTGAGCGCAGCCCTCCTCGCCTGGTTCTTGGCCCCAGGTTTTACTCCATCACTTGTGTTTTGGGCTCAGCCCGGGAAGACTGTAAGAGCTCTGACTCTGAGCCACTCAGAGGTGTAAGAGCTCTGATGGTTTTCTTTTTCTTTTTGCCTCTGTGTGTGTGTGTTTGAGTTGGTGCTTCTTAATTTATGGCAGTAGAGCATAGCTGAGATTCTTAACTCTGCAGCCGCAATGCAGCAGGAAAACAAGGAGCTCATCTTTTCCCCCAAGGCTCTTTCCTATCTATTTTCCTATTTTGAAAATTACAATTTTTAACGTATCACTTTCTTGCTGTAGAAAGTGTCCTCTGAACTTTTTGTAGACACTGTTGGGAAATATCAGATGGCAAATACAGAGAAGTACTTGCAGACTCCCTCGGTTTCTGCCCAGAACTCATTTGTGCTCCATAAAAAATGAGACATTTATGCTGGGGGAGGATGCTAATTCCCTGGAGTTCTTGCATTGCCTAGGATTTTTTTTTTTCCCACCAGCACTGAAGTCTAAGTAACAAGCATAAAATATTGCTGTGCAGCTATTTCTGTTTAATATTCATTTTGCAGCTCAGTCAGCTCCTGTTCTTCCTGTGTTGCTTCCCGTACAACCCTCGTCCCCACAGTGTAGCAATATCATGCAGGTATTTAGACATCTAACTTCTCATTAATTTCAGCACAGGTTTAGATGCCTAGCAGGAATAAAGTGATGGAGGGCTTGTAATAGCTTTTATGAGACTAAGTGGGATATCTGGGGGGGAATGGGGAGAAACAGCAGCCGTGGGCACAGCATCCTTTCTCTGGGTTGTTCCTGGGTTCTTTGTGAGTCCCTCAACAAACCCTGGCTGCCGTGTAAATGAATAGACATAAACAGTATCTGAATTGCTTCACTATCTGAGAGACATATTAAAGATTTATCCCCAACCTCTAGTGCATCCCCAAGTCTGAGTCCAGCAGTCTGAGCCCAGAGGTCTGTGGTGGTGGAGGAGAGCACTTTGCAGGGAGCGTGGCTGACTCAGTCCTCACCCAAAGCTGTGCTGCAGTGGAAGGACAGTGGAGGGAATGGTGGTACTTGCCAGTTTTGAATCCAGGACTTGCAGAAAATAGGACTGGATGGAACCTGGAGAGACCAACTAGCCCATCCCCTCTCCAAGGCAGGATCTTCTCACCCTGAGGAATTTCAGATGGGTGCCAATCTGACCTGATTTGAAATCCTCCAGTGATGTAGGTTCCCCAAGCACAGTACTCGAAGGCTGTCTTACTGCTGGAAAGTTTTTCCTAAAGCCTAAGCTAAACCTCCATTGGGAGCGGTGAGCAGAGGCTTGTTTTCAAGGAGACCATGGGTCCCTTGCTGCCTCCACAGGGATCTCAGGACACGCTGCCTGATTTCCTTGGTCAATGCCCTGTAAAAGATAGGGTTGAGGGTGGGTGGGTGGAAGGGATAGCTGGCACTCAGCAAGTTGTGCGTGTCCTGTGAGACTGCCTGGCCAGTGCGGTGCATGATGGAGAAGGCAAGGCAGGAGATACAAGGAAGAAACGTTTTACGCTGAGGGTGGTGAGACACTGGCCCAGGTTGCCCAGAGAGGTGGTAGATGCCCCATCCCTGGAAACAGTCAAGGTCAGGCTGGACGGGGCTCTGAGCAACCTGATGGAGTTGAAGATGTCCCTGCTCGTGGTGGGGGGGGTTGCCTTCCAACCCAAACTATTCTGTGATTCTATATGTGGTGAGAACTGCCGGCAGCTGGGGGCTGCAGGTGTGGGGAGCTTTGCTGCCCAGGCTGCTGGAGCCAGGGCTGCATGGCTGAAGCCAGTGTACAAGGCTGGAATACAGGTGGCATTCAGTGCGATGAAGAAAGCCCCCAGCACAATGCCCGCGGTGTTCTTCTGGGATGTGCTGCCGCAGGCCGGGTGTGCCAGGGCTGTGTGCTGACAGGCACAAAGCTGGATGGCACTGGAGTGGCAGAGCGAGTTTGGAGTCTGTGGTACAAGCCACAGATCAAGACTACCAAGGTTAGACAAGCCGGCAGCTGTGTGGATGTGGTGTCCATGTAGTGTGGTGATTGCCCTGTCCCTATCCATTGCAGAATGGAGGAAACCAGGATGAGTGTTGGGCAAGTGAGCAGCATCTGTGCCAGGCAGTGGGATGAGAAGGAAATGCTGGCATGGGAGCAAGAATCAGGCAGCACCTGGGGCAGAGCAGTATCGGCCCCACCAAGCCCCAGGACAGAGGGGAGTGGAGCTGGAACACCCATGGGGGAACACAGGTTTTTCCCCATCCCAATTGCCTGGATAACTGCTGGGCACATGAGGGCAAAGAAAGGAAGGAGCAGAGCCTGAGGTTCCTGGAGCATGCATGGGAGTCCCAGAGGATGAACCTGGTGTTGGCAGGTCCCTGCCTGGCTTTGCAGCCCTCCCCGTGTGCTGGCTGAGCAGCCCAGCGCCGCACAGGGACCAGGGGATGTTCACCTCAACAGCCGAAGTGCTGCGCCAAGACACCGTGACTGCAAAATGAGGGGCAGCTTTGCAGAGAAATTACACTGAAATGGCTGGGTCTGACAGAAGCGTTATCTTTCTCTCTGGTGAGATTGAACAGCTATTGCTGTGCAGCCTGGGCTGTGGATTGAGAGCGTGCTCTCCCTGCGAGATCAAACACCGCAATCCGAGGTCACAGCAGCCCATTAGCTGTTTGTTCCTTGAGTGACAGGCTGAGTCCGAGACACCCTCCCCGCATACCTTGCTAGGGCAAGCAGGAGGATTGCTGTGATCAGCGCCGAGCTGCCTGGGATTTGTGCCCTTCTTCATGCATGTCCTGCGGGGCTGATCTCAGAACATCTGAATCACGGAGCTACAAGTCTGAGCATGTGCTGAGAGCAGCTTTCCACCCCGTGCTGTACCTCTGTGGTTTGTACCAGTGTCCTGTGCAATAAGGACATCTGCTCGCTGCTGTTACAGTACATTGGCTCTACTTCAATGCACCGCGTTACGTTGTAGAGGGGTTGTGGTGTTTCGTTTTGGTTTTTTGTTTTTGTAGAGGTTGTTGTCCAAACTGGACAGATGCCCTATGGCCCCGTAGGTGTTTGGGGCTGTGTGTTACCTTGTGACTGTGGGCGAGCTTTTTGTAACTTTGATTTTTAATTTTTTTACGTTAAAAATACCAAAGCATTTTTTTTCAAAAGGAAAAACAGTGCATGCCAAGAATTCAAAGGTTTTCACAGTTGCAAAGAGAAAGCTCTGTGTATCCTTGGCTAGATCCTGTCACTGACTTTCAGCCCTGCAAGGCTGAGACCGCTGGAGTAAGGTGGTGCCGAGCATGGACAACTGCTGAACTTGATCCTGAAGCACTGGCCTGTCCGAGACTGTAACTCGGTGCCCCGGGATGTGTCAACCAAGAAGCCCAGCAAGGCTCCGAGAACAGCTGGATGCTTCTCCACATTGGGAAACTTTACAGAGTTAAAATAGCTCATACCTGAACCGCAATACCACATTTCTGGACTAAACCACCCGGCTCTGTAATCCCCCAGGTGTTCCTCTGAGCACCCTGAGCCTCTGCCTGGCAGAAGCTCTTGTGCTCCTCAGCCCTGCTCCCCTCCTTCCCAGGTGCTGGAGACCTGACTAGCCGGTGTGGTTGCTTTTGCATGGTTTCCTTCAGAGGTGGTTTGGTGCAGGAGAGAGAAGTGTTTTCTCCTGTCTGATGGGTGCCTACGGGGACTGACTTCCAGATGCACATGTGTGAATATTTCAGTCCTTGGACACTTTCTGCAAAACAAGGGAAGAAGAGAAACCAGATCTGATCCAAGACTGGAGCAGAGATCTAGGATAGATCCAGGACCTTGCAGAGATCTCCCTCTTGGCCAGCTGCACTGGGCACAAGTCCGTCCTCTTTGGCATATATTTACCACTGATTCAAACCTTAGATGCTTTATGCGAGTAAGGAGAACTCAGCATTAGCAACACCATGCGTTTTGTTCTTTGCCTGGTGCAGGTTTTTGTAGGAATTACCACTGTAACTCACGTTATTTCTGCAGCAGTTCTTATCTGATGGTCACTTAAGAGAATGAAGCAATCCCTGGGGAAGAGGGGTAAGGTGGTCTGGTCCAACCATGGATTCAATAAACCCACAAGCTGGTGACTGCCAGGACCCGGGAGGCGGTAAAGTGGGGCAGTGGCATTCGGTGTCTCACACTCCTATCTCTTACTTTTTCCCCTATGCATTTGCTGCTGTCCGCTCTCGGAGCTGAGGCACTGGCTGGACCTTTGGTCTGACCCAGTTTGGTGTTTTCAGAAGACAGGAAGATGCAGCCATACTGGGGCAAGCGGCGTCCCCCCAGAAAGGGGCCCTGCAGTCCCATGGACGTGCGTGTAGTTATAGGTCGAGGGAAGGGCGCTTGCAACAGCTGAGGGGTGTTGGGTGCTGGCTGGTTGGGCCTCTCACTTGCTGTCTCTGCATCTCCCAGGCTCTTTCTAATTTGCCTGGGCAAGGAAACTTGAGAGAAGAGCCTTCTGGTGAGCTTTTCTACTTGATATGAGAGCAATATTTTTATCCTGTACATCTGAAAGGAGCTTTCCAAGCACCGTGCATTGCTGGGGATCATCTCACTCTTGTGCATTGAGTAACTTGGGATGGGGTGTGTGGGGATCAGATGCTTAGATCTACCAACCAGGAGAACACCTACGAGCAGGATATAGTCCCTCCTCCAGTTAGGTCTACAAGGGCCTTCACAAGCAAGGGAGCTCAGTCTTGCTGACCTCTCTCATGCCTGGGTCAACTGGCAAGATCTCTGGCAGGGACAATTGGGAAGAGGCAGGCTATCTTAATTGCAGCATGGACTGTTAACTGGTATGGAGCATTGCGATGCAGAAAAACTGCAAGACACAGCATCCAAAGCCCGCGGTTCCTGGATGCTGTGTCACATCTGTCAGGCTGATTTCAGAGACCTTTTTCTGGACTGTATCCTCTTGTGCCCATGGTCTGTGAAGGGAGCGTGTGGTTTGTCAGCCTGAATCTCTCATCTCAAACTGGTGTGCCACAGGTAGTGATGACAGTTAGATGCTCGTAGGAGGCAGTTTGAGTGTGGAGGGGAAATTCTGAGGCTTGACAGTACGTGGCTGGTCCAGAGAAGCTGGAAATTGCTGGTTTGGGCACATACAGTCTCTTTTTAATGCTTCTCTTTTCCTTTGACTTGCCCTAGTAATTAACTCTTCCTGCATGTCATCAAACTCTTCTCCTGCCTGACAGAGGGTATTCAGAGCTCCATTTCCATGGTGATGCACAGGATGTTGCGTGTCTGCTCAGAGAAGAGGTGTCTCCACTTGCTTGTGGCTGCTGCCTCAAAGGGGATTGCCACCAAACCTTTTTTCAGGAGTTTTAGGAGGTGCTCCCCGATCTCTTTGGTTCTCACACCATAGATGACAGGGTTGATGCCACACGGCAGTAGCAAGTATGTCACACTGATCAGGTTGTGCACGTCCTCAGAGACAGACTTCCTGGTGCGACAGACTATCAAGGAAGACAAGTAAGTCACCAGGATGACCACGAGGTGAGTAGCACTTGTGTGGCAAGCTTTGTGCTGCGCTTTCCCAGAAGCAGTTGTCAGGGCTGTATAGATTATCCTGCAGTAGGATGTCAGGAGGAAGCCTAAACTGAAAACGATTGTGATGGCTCTCACGGCCAGTCCTACCATCTTGTTCCTGGAGGTGTCCCCCCAGGACAGGCTCACCAGGGCCATCTGCTCACAGACAAAGTGCTTGACAACACTTGGCACAAGTGCACCTTGGATGCCAGGATGGCCACAGGACTTACAAAAGACGTTCATCACCACTGCAGCCAGGGATAACCGGGACAGGTATTTTCTGGTCATTATGTCTGTGTAGTGCAGTGGGTTGCAAATGGCCACATACCTGTGGCCATGATAAGGAGGGTGTTGCAGTCCAAGATGATGAAGAAGTATGGGATGAAGATCTGGACCACGCAGCCCCCCAGCAAGACGTGGCTGAGATGAAAGAGGAAGCCCAGCAGCATCTTGGGCACAAATGTGCTGGAGCCGGCAGAGATTGACTGTCAGGAACAGAGTGATCAGTGAGTATATGGGGGAATGGAGGTCTTCCTCCACTCCCATGGTGTAGGTGAGGATGGAGTTTGCTGTGATGATCAGAAGGTACAGGAAGAAAAAAGGGATAAGCAGGAGCAGTCTGTGCTCGTGGACCCCAAGGAATCCAGCCAGGAGGGATTCAGCCTGGGACGTGCTGGCTGACCCTGTCTGGTTCCCGCCTGCTATCCCAGAGTGTAAACCTGTTGGAAGGGCTCAGATTTCCTGGGCCTGAAAGGAGAAAGCACAGTTTCTCCTGCTGCAGATGCAAATCTCTTCTCCCTACGATAAAACACTTTTTATGCTGGACAGGCCCACGGAAACTGTGAACTACGAGCAGTGAGAACGCGAGAAGGCCTGATGGCTGGTGAGGGGCTGTGCTCACACAGCAAGTGTAGCACTAACCCCCACTGCCTGTGTTTTCTCTTCAGTTCCTTTAGTAAGTGAAAGGCAGCAAAAGGCTTGAAAAATGAGCCAAAACTCTCATTATTTTTATTAAAGAAGCACCTACACACTCCAGGATTCACTGAACTCAGTCCAGCTCTACCCCACCAGCAAGTTTATCCTCTATCGAGCAAGACTGGGAGGAGAGAAACAGGGTGGAGGAATAAAGTGACGTGCTTGAAGTCATGAACCCAGCCAAAGGCTGAGCCAGGTCTCCTCTGTCTCACCCCTGCCGCTAAACAATCCTGCCTTTCTGTCTGGGTGATGCTTAGAGCACATTTCTCAGGAGGAAACCAAGCAGATGGCTTTCCTGCGAGGTGAAGAGCAGATTTCAGTATACACACAATTTTCTGTGTGCTCTCCACTCACGTTGAGTAGCTCGGGGCAGCAGGGGCTGAAAAGCTATGTAAGGACTAGAAAAATAAACCAGGACCAGGTCCTGGACATTACAGCTTGACTGTCCACACTGTTAAATTGCTAGTGTGGTCACTGGTACAGTTTAAACAAGGGACAACTATCCCAAACAATTCCTGGGCATGTTTGGGGGGCTAGCAGGGGCAGTTTCAGTGTGGCCACCTTGTTTCTGAGTCTAGAAGATTTTTAGCGTGGGGGCATAGCACGTGCATGCCAGTTGGCTGTGGGGCCACAGAAGGGTGCCTGGTACCATTTGGCTAATTTGTATAGGTGTGGAGAGAAGTCATCACAACTCCTGAGATGATCTGAATGCTGATATCCTTTGATGCAGTGGGCATAAGCCCCTTTTGTTTGTCTTGGGCAGGGTGCGGCAACACTGGACAGATGAAATGAGGCTGCTCAGATGTGGATAGCACCAAAGACAAACCACGCACCTGCATGCAAAGCACAGTCCTTGAAGCTGGTGCTGCTTGGTGGGCCTCTGAAAATGACGGGTCCTCCCAGATGAGACCCAGACAACACTCCTTCTTGTACATGTGCTAATCTAGAGACAGCATTAGTTTCAAACTGGGTCCAAGATACAAACCCCTCATTTTTTTCCCACCCATTCACTGATGGCTGGTGCTCAGTGAACCCTGTTTGTGTATTCCTTCCCACTATCATGGTCTAAGGTTGAAGAGAAGTGCCCTGGTTTCTGTCCCTTAAGGTTTTCCGTATGCTCAGCTCCCGATGCTTTGCCTTCACATGCCATGACTCAGGCACATGTTTTGTTCAGGGTAAGGAAGCAAGCCCACTGCTACAGTAGTGCAAAAGGAAATATTCAGAGCATGTTTTTTAGCCTTGGTAGAGCTAGGATGCTTTGGGAATCTTGATCAGTTTATGAAGGGGATTAGCTGCAAGGCTGAGAGCTGAGACCTCGGTCCTGACGCAGCCAGTCCTCTGTGTCCTGTGGCTCTCAGGAGTTACCAGTATATGATACACACATGTATATTGTCCAGGGAGCACACAGCAGGGAGCACTCGCCCTTTGCCCTCCATCTCTCCCATCTTCCCCTTGTTTGTGTAGCGGGGAGCACTATCCCTGCAAACACCCCTCCATCAGGGCTGGTGGATAGGAATGCTGCTAGCGCACAGAGGGATCCAGGGAGGGTGCTGGACTGGGGAGCCTTTGCTGTGAGATGTGTGTTTCTCTTTGCTCTGGAAGGATGAAAGTCTGTCTGAGTGTTGGCAAAGAGTTACTAAGCACAATTATCAATACAAGGCCATTTTAGAGCGGGGAGAAGGAGGTTGAATTGATTCAGGGTTGACTGAAACATCCCAGCTTCTGTGTATTTATCTTAGCAAATCTCTTCCACTCTGCTATTTCCTTGATAAAAATATAAATCCATTTTCCTACTGTGAGCTGAGCTCCAGTCCTGCCCCAGCACTGGCAAAAGTCTCGTCTCCGAGAAGAGGCTGGAGCAGGAGGTGGTGCCTGGGCACGCTCCACCCCGGGATCCCTGTAGGACGGCAACGTGGGAGCCCGAGCCTCCTTTCAGTAAGACTTATGGGTTTCAGTAAGGCTCATGGGTCACCATATCCAGACTCCTGCTGTCACCAGCATTGTGGCATATAACCCCCAACCGCGGCACTCCGAATGCCTTCTGGAGACCAGTTTGGTTGTTTCCCCCTTCTACGCAGCTGCTCCTGCATCTCATTGCTCCGATAGCGAGCCCCAGCCCTCTTTCAGCCTGACAATCTGCTCGGTTTCTAGCCAGCGCCATCTTGCAGGAAAGGGCTCCGTGCTCATGCCCAGCGTGGCTAGAGCAGGGGTACGGAGGTGGGAACTTCTCCTCGGGGGTGTCCCATAGTGCAGGGTCACTTGGTGGTGTGGCAGAGGATTTGCTCTTGTGTGGAAAGGCCAGGACCAAGGCACAGCAGCAGCGAGCATCCCCAGACCACGACCGGGAACCAGCGGCTTCATCCCCAGCTCTGGAAGCAAACCTGTTTATGACAGTTATGGTGCCTGGGGGCGTCTGTGAGAGCCAGGCATCCCAAGGGAGCCCAGTTTTTAAGACATGACTCAGGTGGCATCGGTCCCTTGAGCTCAGCAGGGAAACATGCTCCGAGTCTCTGTGCAGCTTGCCCACAGCCTTGACCCAAAAAGGCTCATTTTAAACGCGTGCTCAGGGCTGTGGACATCAACGAACTGACTCATGAACAGTGTGTACCCACCAAAACACCCGATGGGAGAGGAACGTCACTGTGACTTCCCTTGGGAGAGAAGTGGGCAGGTGTCCCAGGGCTAGGGAGTCCGACACGGGCACCTCCATCTGAAATGGGAGGTGATGGTGCAGACTGGGAGCTGCTTGAGGGATACCCTCAAGGGCCACATCCCTGCACCACCAAGGGTACTGGGACAAAAAGCCATCCCTGGCAAAAATATGCAGAAAAGGTGAAGGAGGAGAAAACACATGGAGGAGGAGGTGATGAATGTGCACACCAAAAGAGCAGGGCAAGGGCAAGGGAAGAGGAGAAATGATGGGCAACGAGAAAGGCAGCTCCAGGATTTAGGATTTAGACCCAAACCCAGCTCCCTCAGGGCACCCCAAATCCCTGCCAGCCTGAGACCTCTGCTCGCACACAGCCACATTGCAGAGCTCCGGGGTGCAGCCCACAAACAGGGAGGGAGCAGTTAATCAGGGACTCTGCCAACACACAGCCAGAGGCTAAAGATAGAGTTCATGCCCGTCAGCTCGGTTTCACAGGAGGCAGGTTTCTGGCAAGGAAACTGGCTGTTTTTTCCTGCAGGATTATATGTTCCTCCACTGAAGTGCGTGGGCTTTGCCACAGGTGGATTTCTCCACCGTTTCTGACAGAGTGCTGCAAGAGCTATAAACCTTGCTCTGTGAGGGATGAGCAGGGAACATCGGAGGATGCAGCGGCTCATGAGTCACTCGCGGTGCTCAAGGCAGCGTTATTAACTGGGGGGCCTCGAGGCTTTTCGCAGCAAGGACTTCCAGCAATTGCTTCTTCCTCCACTTCTAGTAAAGATTCTGTTGGCAATCTGGATGTCAGTATGAGGTGTGGAAACTTCCCACCTCCAGGTCCCGTGTGATAAATCCCCGTCCTCCCAGCCTTGGGCTGTCAGCAGGTTTCATCAGCCCCTGCAGTCTGTGATAAGGTCCTTAATGACAACGTCAAACGAGCCCCAGGATGGCCACTCCTGAGCTCCCTGGGGCTGGTACGTCCCTTGTCGGTGCTGCTTGATACCATCTTTCCTGGTCCTTGCTCCTCTGCCAATTCCTCGGCCAGTTGCCATCTCCTCCTTCTGAGCTGTCCTGGGGGCATCTGCTGCTTTACTGGGGTCCAGGCTGGCCCATTCCCATGGCCAGGAGTTATCAGAGTCAGCTGGTCTGACATCCCCCTCCCATTTGGGTTGACCCTTGATGTGTTTTACCCCATTTCCACTCAAATCTAGTTATTCTTCTCTTCAAGTCAGCAATCATTTAGTGGATGAATCACAGAGGAGCACTACTTGGGCAAAAATCAAATCATAGTTTGGCAGGGGATTTATAAGTGGCCCCCCCCCCCCATCTATTACACAATAGAGGATAGTTAGGGAGTAGTCAGTATGAATGCTAATTATGACATTAATAAAATTAGAAAGAAAAAAGCCAAAGTATTTAGGAAAAATTCCTGACTGCAGGGTGAAGGCTGAGGAAAAAAAACCCAACCAAATACATTGAGAAAATACTTTAAAATTAATATAAACCAAAGCAAATACTCTCACTAAGTGATGGATGTGGTAAAATTGCTGGTAATGCCTCAGAGAAAAGGGAGGTGTTTAGTTGAGCACTGTGTTTGAAGAGAAGCCAGCCATTGCCCCAGCATCACAGGCAGATTAAGAAGCACCTTTAGATCCTTTGGGGACAAGGTGTCCGATCATCTGCTGTAGGTAATGGTTTTGAACTGACTGTCCGACTTCTCTTCATATTTGAATCGGATGAGAAGGATTTGGCCCAAAATCTGGAAGCTGGGACGTGCTGGTGTTTCACCAGTCCTGGATCACTGGGTTTCCCTCCCTGGCAAGAGAGTGCCGACAGGGTCACGCTGCAAAGACCAGAAGGTCATCGGTGCCAGTCAGTGTCACCACCTGATGAGTACGTTGTGCTAAACAAACTCCAGAGTGAGGTCATTTGGCAGAGGTCCCTATTTAGACATCACATCATAAGGTGTCCGACCAGCACAGGGACATTTCTCCCCCAGCTGCACGCCCTGTGAACTGAATCTGCAGCTGGCAGCACAAGGAGCATCCAGCTGGGATCTCAAAAGAAGACCAGCAGTGGATGATGTGAGCCAGGAAAAGGACAACAATCATCAGGGGTCTAGAAAAGGTGTCCAGAAGGAGAGGCTGAAGGACCTGGTGACATTTAGCACAAAGAAAACTGAGGTAAGATACAGAGGGACTTACCCAGTGGCCTTCCAAGGTCTGTTCCAGCTCTCTTTTTGGGATGCGTGCAGGCACTCGTGCAAGGAAGGCCTGGGACTCAGGACTCATCCTGGCCCGGGAGGAGCGGGTGCTGGGGTTCCTGAGCCCCATGAGTGTGGTCTCTCAGCCAGCCTCACCCTAAACACAGACCAAAGGGAAAGGGCATCTCAGCCCCCTGAGCAGAGAAACCCTTCCCACGTAGGCACCCTGCCTGCCCTGACCCCCTGCTCCCCCCAAGGCAGCCACTCGCCCGAGCTGCAGGGCCCCGGGGCTGCGCTATTGGAAAGAACAAGACATCAGCAATTTCTGTTCCTGCTGTTGCTGCTCTCTCCGAGGCAGGCACACTCGTTAGCTCTCCATTGAGGATTTCAAGAGGTTAATAAATACCGCTCCCTTGATCTATGTGATTGCCAGGGTGAAGAGATCCTGGCCGTGGACCAGCTCTGCAGAGCTCTGCGAGCATCCCGGCTGGCGGGACAGTGGGTGGCAGACACGATGCTCCTCCAGCATGCATCTCATCGCCCGCTTCACTGGTCCCGGGACATGGAGCACCAGACTGCAACGGCTGGGTGGGATCACCCCTGTGGTAGTTGCTCTGTCGCTGTCCTGAGAGAGCAATGCCTTTGTGATCATGCTGCTGCTGCTGCCTCCCTCTCCTGCCAATACGGTGGAGTGGAGCAACCTCAAATGAGTGAAATCCTGGCAGGGTTCATGAGAACAGGCTGGCAGGAGAGAGGACAGCAGGATGCACGGGGAAAGGCTGCAGGACGAGCACGTACACATCGAATCCATACAGGAGACACACAAATCCTAATTTTGTGAGTTTGTCCATTTGCTTTGTTTTCCAGGTCTGAGTGCTGCAGTCTCATAGCCACCGGAGAGGAGACATCAAAATGAAAGCGCCAAGAGAGGTTGTTCCCTCTCACTGGATCCTCCTGAAGAGGTCCACCACCACCTGGGGTTGTTCAGGTGGAAGAGGGACTCCTTGGCCCACAGATCTGTTGTCCTCTGTGCATTGTCACCACCCTTCAAAATTGCTGTTCAGCTTCATGTTGGACTTTGACAGTGTCTCCCAGTTTCGGTGCCTGACTCAGGTGCTTTTGTACACCCTATTACCTCCACAATCCTCATGGCTTTCCTCCACAATCTTTGTCTTTGCCCCTTCGCTCGGGGCAGAGATCCTGCTCCCACCAGCACCACTGAGCGGGACCGGGCAATGCTGCGCAGGTTTTCTTGCTCCCACCCTCTGATATGGGCCACTCTGTCACCTTTAGGGAACGGCTCTTGACTGGCACTCGAAATCTGAATCCTGTGAGCTTGCTCTGGGTTTCCACAGAAGCTGAGGCTGTTCCTGCAGCCTCTTTCTTTACATTGCTTCTTGTGCTCTTTGCATTTAACCGTGCATGCTGTAGCACATAGGATCGGTAAGAGCCTTGGCAAGAGGGCAGGTAGGAAAAGCACAGCATGAAGCATCTTATTCATGTTTCCCTCTGGTGATGGGGTCCATTGCAATGTGATTGCCACTGGATGGTGGGAGCATCTAAAGCCCCAGTCACAGGCAGGGCCTTCTTGGGCTGATCCCGGCCAGACCTATAAGGACCTGGGAGCACAGTCTGTCAAACAGCACCAGGAAAGGCTCCTGGACACATAGTCTTGCCCTGCAGGCTATTTGCATGCAATAAGCCTCCCCTAACCAGGTCCCAGCCGTGGTACTAGGGTCCAGGGACTGTTGCCACAGGCAGGTTAGACACAACCCTCCTGTCTTGAAGGCCAAGAGAGTTTAATGCATGGACTTGGGTTGGAGGACAGCTCAGGAAAACCAGTCAAATGTTCACAGGTGTTATTAGAGCAGTGTCAGAGCCATCCATAGACAATTCCTAGTCGTAATGTCCAGTCTGAAGCCCCCCTTGCTGGTGCCTGGTGGATGCTTATGGTGCTGCCCATGCACCAGTGACCTGGCAGCTCCTGGGAGCAGGGGATGCTCTGCTCTGTCCACATTGCGGTGGTCTCGAGGAGGATCAAGTGAATATGCTGGTGCTTTATGCTTTCAGCCGAGGCCGGTGCTGCTTTGCACTGGGGGATGTCTCCATGGGCAGGGGCTGGGTGGACTATGTCCCCCTGTCTTGCTGGGCTGCGGTCCAGGAAAAGGAGGACGGTCCCTGCAGTGGTGTCAGCCTGCAGTACTTTGCAGGCAGAGGGAGAGGAAGGATGGACAAGAAGTGGGGTGGGGGAGAGACTTGGACACGGGTGGGAGCAGAGGAGAGGAGGCTGCGATGGGGCAGCAGTCTCTTCTCCCGGGGAAGAGGGGCAGAGGGTGCTGGGGTGTGTGGCAGCACTGGATGGGGACGGCTGTGGGGCTGTCGGTGCTCTGCTCTCTGCCGTTCCCCTCCATCCTGGAGGGCACAGAGCCCCATCCCTTGCTGGACCTCTCCCAGGCTGCCCCGTCAGGCCATGGGGTGCTGCAGGGTCACCCCGTCCTTGCAGCGTAGCACAGCGCACAGGCAGGAATGATGGCAGATTGGTGCTGTCCTCCACCACTGCCTGCCTGTCTGTCCCTGGCCATGGCACCCAGCCTTCAGTCCCCACTGCAGTCCCTGCACCCGCACATGGACCAGGGCTGGGGGGGAACCAAACCAAAATTACCATTAGACTGTTTAAAATCTCCTGGGCAAACAGGACCCATTTTCAGCTGCTGTCCCAAACCGGAGCAGGGGCTGCATGCGCCCAGGGAAGGTGGCGCAGCCCTCCTGCCTGCCTGGACGGCCAGGGCTGGTGGTTTTGGCATTGGCCATGCACAGCATTGGCAGCTCCAGCACTGGGAAGGTGCCAGGGAGGTGGTGGCAGTGCGGAGAGGTGT
>WAAD01033584.1:52133-62955 GCA_013389945.1 Fregata magnificens | reverse complement strand
TACTCTAATTGGCTTTGATAGTGAACTGGGAAATAACAGGACAAGTCAATGACCTTGACAACTGTTAACTGGTTTTCCCCTTTAGAACAGAGTCATTTCACTATTATGTGAGTTCAGACTAAACCAGCTACTTTTTTTTTTTGTTGGTTCCCTCCGCGCCCCCGCCCCCGCCACGTATTATGAAAACTCTGAAATATAAGCTTTGGGTCTGGATGCTACCCACACACCTTAATACTATTAGTGCTACTAATACATTTTGGTAGGGTAGCATCAGTATTCACATACACAATCAAAACACCAAAAATGCTACATAGTTAGTGAACAGAAGAATGATAATCAATAGCGTTGAATAGCATCGATGAAGAATCATGCCCCCTCACTTGCCTTAAACTCCTGCAAGCTCAAAACCACTGTCAGATGAACACAAGACCCCACAGCAAGATTGCTGGGAAGCCAAACAGACAAGCTGTCATGGAACAGAGAAAGTTTGAGAAAGCTGTCTGGCTTCCATCAGAGCTTTAGCAAAAATCAAATAATCCATGTAACTGGTTTTACCTCACTGAATTGGCAAATTCCAAAGAAATAACAGTTGGTATATATTCTCCTAACTGGAGCTGCTGAAAATGTCACTACGGTATTTTGGGGGAGGATTGATACTCGGTTTCCCTATATTCCTGTAAGATCAGGATCTTCAATACACCTTATGCTTGGTGCACACCAGTGGACTGCCATGAGCACCAGAACCTCTCAGCAAGACTATAATACATATGGGAGATAAGCTGGAAGAAGAAAGCAAGAAGCCAATACAGCCTCCAGAAGGCAGAAGACTTTCCTTTTTCCCTAATGTTTTGATCAAAAATATTTAATTTTTTGCTCACATGTCAGTAATTTCCATGGATCCATTCCTTCCAGTTCTACATTTACTCGATATGCTTGCTGTCTTGTAAGACTGTAAATTATTTGAGGAAGTCTGTCTGTATTTTCTGTATGCAGATACAGGCCTTCATCTTAAGCAGGTCCCAGTCTAGGCCCGATAGGGCCAAAACGCCCTAGTACAATACAAATGACATAATAAAAATCAGAATATAAAACTCTTGATCACTGAAAGCTGATAATACTGAAAACAGAGATAAGAAGATACAGTTGCATCTATCTTGTAAGCAACAGAAAAGTTTTGTCATGAAGCACCAAGAAGAAACTCTTAAGTTCATCCTCGTTAATTCTGCTTTGCAAGCACAACTGCTAGTCTATAGGAAAACCAAAAACAAAACCACCAAACAAAAGACCCAAACCAAAACAAAAAAAACCACACCAAAAAAACCAAACCACGCAGAGGCCTGTTCCTAGCTCACTGCTAGAGACTTGAGATCTCTTACAGCATGGTCACACAAACAACAGATTTGGAAGCTATATCAACTGACAGGGAAAAAAACCTTTGAGCAGGAACAAGACACTGGATGGAAGGAACCTCTAAAAGAAGATCCACTACCAGTAGAAACTGTGCCTTTATGTCGCTGTCCTCCTGGCGTTAACTCCCCTCAGTCATGCCTACTGCTAAATCAATTGCTTGTGAACAGCAGAGGAGCATTCAGCAAGGAGAAAACACTACCCAATGGCTCATGTACTGAGGGTGGTACATACTGAAGTTAATTATAAAGTTTATAGTAATGGACAGTAAGACAGTATAATTTGTTAAAAGCACTACGTCTAACTTGGTTTTACATTTCAAAAATATCATTAAAGCCATCTTTAAAGACTGATAGTAAAAAGCTGTAAACCAGTATAAAATGCAGAATATGTACTAAACATGTGAAACAAAACATGGCACTAGATAAGAAGAGAGGATATTATAAGAGTCTTTCTGAAGCTTCATTTGCTTTGTAAGAGCACATAAAGCAAATTCAAAGCAAGCTGCTGAAGGGCCACTGGGACTCTCACTAGGAATAAAAGCTAACGTTAGGATAGAGCAATCTTGAGAAAGCAAGCATGAAGAAATTTCTTCAGACAAAAGTGAAGCTATTAGAAGTTATAAACTGGTAACACAAAAATCAATTTTTCCCTCCTTTATGATTTGATTCATCGATGATTTCCCTACAGAAGCTAACATAATGGTATCAGGTCACCCACAGCTTTCACTAGTATCCGAATGTTGTCATAATGTTTCTTCATGTCTGAAGAGCTGGACAGCCACTTTTAGTACCCAAGACATCTAAGGTTTTTACACTCAGACACACATTTTAAAATTCTGATATTATTTGCCAAAGACCATGGAGCAAGCCTTCACTAAAATTAAAGCCCATCTACATCCCAACCTTATGGTTTCACCAGAAAAGGATGTTGGGTAAGACTAGTTCAAATCCAAGGTAGAAGTTAGGTGAAAAGAAGAACTTCTGAAAGGATTTTAAAGACTTTGGGCTTAGGTACATTCCTCTATCAAGAAAGCCTCGCTCATCATGACTTTGTGTTTCTAAAATTGCATGCACGTGTCACAGGTGAGAAAAAAGAAACTTGACGTTCTCTGTCTATAAATTAGACTGTAAAGTTATTAAAATTATTTTTTATATTGTTATAGCATCTAAAGACATCAACTGCTATAAAAAGTCTAAAACTAGTGGCTAAGACTCAATCTGGTATAGCACTCCAATTGTGAATCTAATTTTTTTTCTGCATCACAAATCAAGGACAAAATCCAACCATCATGTTTAATTTTTAGCAAATCTCACAGACAAGAGCCGATCAGCCAATATCATTTCACACATCATGTTAGCATCATTCTGATCTAGGGATCCCAGATTTGTCTGCAAAAGATGGTTCCAGACCCACTGACTGTACATACTGCTGAATATGGACCAGGATTNAGCCCTTTCTGCAAATTGACATATTTACCAAGTAAAATCTGTTACGACCGCTTTCTTGCTCTTACTGAAAAACACCCTGATGTTTGTCAAGCTCCTCATCTCAGAGAACCTCCCTCTCTCTTTTCCTTCATACATGACATAGTCAACAAGCCGTCTTCCCACCCTGATCAGCTCTTTATTAGCTCCTCTCTGTATTTCCCCAGTAACCACGAATTGTTCACCTGTGCATTCTGACCCCTCTCTCTGTTCTCTTCCAGCAAAGTCATGTCCTTGTTCCTCTCTCTCCTTTTTTTTGACTCCCACCTGATGAAATTCCATCATTAGTTCCCAAGTACCATTTTGCTGATGACTTGCAAAAATTGCCAAAGAGTCTCAGAAAACAAGCCGGTGTGTTGCTTTGAGCCATGTTTTGATAATGACATTTCTTTAAGGGTTAACATGGGAATGTAAATATCTATGTGATTTGAAAAATAAAATGTCTTAAATTGTAAGTATAAATTATCATTAATTTTCCAGAAAGTTATTCAGCAACTGTAATAGGGCTATTTTCTCATCTGTTCTGTCTGAAAAATTAGTGTATGTGGAGTCTGCCACAAACAGGTATCCACATTTAGGCAGCAATTCAATTACAATACTGATTAGCAAAAAGCATCTTGTTGTCTTCACTCTACTCCTTTGATGGAAAAATACTGTACAGTCCAAAAAAAAAATCTTTTAGCACTTTATTCTTTACCAATCAAAAATCACGGTTGTCATAGAAACTGTAAAAACTGAAGTCAGTCATGACATACCAACAAGATAATGGAAAATGTCTGCTGGCTCAGGTTTTCATGCTGGAAATGCTTCAGTGAATTTAACTAGGGATTCAGGCAGTTCCCCAAATCTAACAAAGAATCTTATAACAACAGGTATGATCGTTTTTAATAATCCAGTCAGAGTCTGGAAAGTAGTAGTATTTAGTACCCCTGCTCTACACATTGGCTACATTAACAGCAGACAGACTCTTCCCAGAACATTCAGTACAAGCCTCTGCTTAAGGGGACTGAATTTCTTTGATTACACATCTGAGATACCCTGCAGGGACTTTTGGTCAGTGTTCTCAGCATTCCTGAGGTCACATTTTTGGCATTTTAAACTGAGGCAAATCACTTTTAAAATCTATATTGCCATTAGTTTCTGTCTCTTACATATGCTGTTCAGAAAAACAATTATAATCTGCAGGCCTCTGCCCCAACGCAAGGTGGTCCAGCTCCATGCCAAACATTATTTCAGGTTCTTCCTCTACAACATGAAACTCAGTAAAATAAAACCCTACTCTTGACTAACAAAGACTACAAGAGCCTTTCACTCTCCATCTCCCACAGCCAAATCACAGACCAACTCCACACACCAGAGTTCTTTCTGCCTTTTACTGGAACCACTTGACAGTTCATAATTACTAACGGACAGGACTGGCTTACTGCAACTGTTTGCCCTTTAAGCAGAGACCATCCTGCTGAAAAGAAAATAAACATAATATACAGGAGTATTGTTGGGCTGGCCTCACTGTGGGTGAGCAAACTGAGTAGCTTAACCATGAATAATATGAAAAGCAGATCTTAAAAAAAACCAACCAAACAAAACAACCACCACCAAAACTCAGATGCCCTGAATTGAGTTTTATGGAGAAATTTAAGCAACTTTTCTTTGGTTTTCAGCTAGTTTCCTTAAGACATATTTTCACTCTGTAGCTTTAATTTATTCTTTCAAATAAGTAGGTACATATATTTTGAACAGAGAGAGCAAACAGGTACTGGTGTTCCCTATGCTTTCCTTGAATTATCTTAAATATAAAACTATTTTATCATGATTCTATCTAGCAGTTTCCAGACCTGTTAAACAACTTCACTGAGACGCACACCTCCCCTACCCCCCGCCTTGCATAAGAATTATATTTAATGGCAGGGGTGAGCATAGCTGGTCTGTAATATGCTTCAGCAATCCACAGAAGGTTAACTGACATAAATTAGAGAAACTTTCCAGTTGCACTATAGATAAAATTTGGGCCAGCAGAAATCCACCTGTCAGCTTCCCTAACCATAAGTTAAGAAAAAAGTTCTGATTTAAAACAAAGTGAAATCCTGATTCCAGTAAAATGATTAGCAAACAATCCATGACTGAAATAGTAAACTTTCTTCAAGGAACAAAAAAACAACCACAAATCACCTCTCCTTAACAAGAATAGCGTGAATTAATTTGTTTCCTGCATATATTGTGCAGGCTTCTTACTAGAAAACAAGTGCCTGATTCACACAAATCCCTAAACCTTAGGGGGAGAGAGAGAGAGATATTTCTGCAGCTACCATGATTGGGACCCTAGTCAACAATATGTATAAAACCCTGTAGCTTCTCACTCTTCAGTTCTGTGGCATTCTGGCACAAGCTTTACGTTTAAAATATCACTCAACATTTCTGTATGCCATTACCACATTTACTGCATCTGTACATATATACAAACACAAACACATATATATGCTTTTTCAAGTTACATATGTACACACATATATAGTTATGCTTCTTTCAAGCTATAAATATATGCACCCATGTGTACACATGCACACAGACCTATATCTATCTATATTTATTTTAAAAGGCACATTCATTTCCAAGGATGCCATTGAAGAAATGAAAAGCAATATAATGTTACTGTAATCATTTAACTGATTTGGATATACCCAACTTTTATTTTTGAATAAAATATGCTACCACAGGAAAAGAAATATAAAGATTAATGTAAAGTGTTGAGTATTAATTATTAAGAACAGTCTTAATCTACATGCAGCTTATAAAATACTGTTATAATATTACATTCCACTATCACAAAGAATTACTGTGTACTGACAGGGATTACTGGAGCTCATGGCATACTAGAGGATTTTTTAGATTGCTGTTGTGTGTCTCAGCAGGCCCTTGGAGAGGCAATGAATCTACACATGTATTGATAAAGAAGAGTGAGAAGAATTTATATGAATCTTTTTTGATTTTTCTGAACAGCAGAGTGGCTTTGGGCACACAGTAGGAGCCCAGACTTCAGGGAACATGTGTACAGAATAAACACATTACTGCATAGAGTGGGCTGAGGAGGAAAGAATTTGACACTGATCTCAGATGAGGCTAGAGCAAACACGTCTTACATATTCTAAAAGCCTGCTGTTATGCATATAACATATGCTAGTGAGGATATAGTTGTCTGCAACAGCAAGGCATGTTTTCTGGTGTTGCCCCATATTCAAACATTATGCAAACCAATCCTGCAATTTTCTCACACAAATAATCTTTATTTGCAAATATTCTTATTTATTTCCATTTTACATCTAGAGATTTTGGCCTGTTAATAAATTTGTCATTTGGTTTTTGCAGAAGCTGATAACTAATAGAAAATAACAACAACAACAGAGGACAGCAAGCTGAAAACCACTACTACCACTATCTGGTTGAAAAGAAATGAGTTCCGATACAAAACACGCAATTCCAGATCCTCTGAAAAACTTTAGTAAATAGTATTCTGTTGCAGTAATCACTCCAATAAACCAGAAAAAATGTAAATGTAAAAAAATGTAAAAAAACTCCCCAGAAAAAAATGTAAAAGTATACTTCCAAAAAAGATGGGTGCTAGTAAAATTGGGAAAATAAAACTGTTATATAGGAATTGCCAAATTTTCTTTGAGGTAAGAAACATGAAAATAGCCAGAAGTTCCTCAGCTAATTTACTTCATGTAAATATTACATTTTCTTGGGCTATAGGTCTGATTCTTCACCACCCTATATAAGCACCACTGTAAAAAGAAGTAGATATGGCTTCTATTTTGACACCACTAAATTGTACAAGATTCAACTACAGAGCGCCAAGCTCCTTAAATTCAATCTTTGTTTTTTATTTCTGCTTTATGAAAACACTTGAACTGGTTTATTTACTTTGTGATTTATAAAGTCTGCTGTTGCAGCAGACAGGGATGTTTTGGGGTTTGTATTTTTTTTTTTTCCACAAAAATCTTACAAAGTACTTACCTAGACTGAGCTGCATTAAAAAAGTATTGCCATCGCCTACAGAAGCATGAGTAAATAGGTTGTGGCTTTGTCAAGAATGAAACAATCAAAGTGGGGAGGGGGGAAAAAAAAAAAAAAAACAAACCCAAACCAAAAAACACACAAAAATGGAAAACAAATGAAAGCTAAGCAAAATAAATGTATCTGCATCACGCCCTGCAGCCTATTCAGTAGGCAAAAGCACTGGCAGACTGCCAAGTGGAAGAAATTCCAGGCTGAAAATCCCATTGCTAAATTTGGAGAGTTCAAGTTCAAGAGCCAACAGCAAGAGCCTCAAACACAATCAAAGCAGGGTAATGAGTTGGGGAGGGGGAGGGGACATCTCACAACTACCTGAGTCTCAAATCATCCCAGTCTTTGTTCTTCCCACTAGCACTCTAAATTCAGCAAGAAGCCTACAGAAAACCTGGGCTTTTCAAAACCACTCAGTACCGGCTGCCATCTGCACTCACAGAGGTGAGACAGCAAAACTGAAAGTATCGAATGAGAACACGGGCTGTACACACACATTTGACAGTGGAAAGTGGCAAATAGAACCCAGAGCTAGCAGAAACTTGAGCTGGTAAATTGATGAAGCAAAACACAGTTCCTTAGAGACTTCTCAGAACAAGCCCAAAAGCAGTCTAGTCGAGGTTTCACAGCACTGTACAAACTGCTCCTGCACACATGCTTGCTGCTACCACTCTGCTTACCAGTGAACCCAGTTCTGGAACAAGAACAAGCAGTGCTACTTCAGCTCTCTGAATCTCTGATGCACACAAGCCATAAAACAACAAAATAATTCAGGTTGGAAAGAACTTCGGCAGGTCTCTAGTCCAACCTCCTGCTCAGAGCAAGGTCAGCTAAGATATCAGACCAGGCCGCTCACAGCTTTAGCCAGTCAGGTCTGGAGAACCTGCCAGGACAGAGACTACACAGCCTATCCGGGCAACCTGTTCCACTGCCTGGCTGTCCTCATGGTGAAAAGTTTCTCCTTACATTCAGTCGGAACATCTCTCATTTCAATCTACATCCATTGTCTCTCACCCTCCCACCACAGACCACTGGGAAGAACCTGCGTACATTCTGCGTAAGCTCCTCATAGGTACTGCACGGTTTCTACAGGGTGCCCTCACAGCCTTCCCTTCTCCAGGCTGAACAAGGTCAGGTCCCTCAGCCTCTCCTCACAGGGTAAATGTTCCAGCCACCACATGACCTTGGTGACCCTCTGCTGAACTTGCTCCACTTTATCGATGTCTTTTTTGCATTGGGGAGCCCAAACCTGGACACAATATTCTAGGTACAGTCTAATGAGCACTGAGCTGAGGGAGGCAGTCATTTCCCTTGCTCTGCTAGCTGTGCTTCTGTTCATGCAGCCCAGGAGGCTTGTTACCCTTCTTGGCTGCCAGGGCACACTGCTGGCTCACCTTCACCTTGCTGCCCGTCTGCCAAGATCCCCAGTGCCTTTTCTGCAGAGCTGCTCCCCAGCCAGTCAGCTCCCAGCCTGTATCACTGCAAGGGGCTCTTCATTCCCAGGCACCCAACTCTGCATTTGTCTTTGCCAAATTTTTTGTGTCTCCTTTCAGCCCGTTCCTCCAGCCTGCCTAGGTCTCTCTGAATGGCAGCTTTTCCCTTAAGGGTATCAACTATTCCCCTCAATGTGGTTCTCTGCAAACTTGATGCAAGTCACTCTGTCAACTCCTTCAGGTGATCGATAAAGATGTTAGGCAGGACAGGTTTCAGGACAGTCTCCTGCGGTGCCCCCTCGAGACAGAGTACAACCCCTTCACCACCATCCTCAGCTGAACATCCAAATCTTCAGTGTGCTTTTGAAAAGTCCCCTCAAAGAGAAGGCAGTACAGAAGTGTCCTTTACCCAGAGGAGCTTTTTTTTCCTTTTCAGATAAGGAACTACACTAACCCTACTGCCAGCTGTATTTCACAAATAGCTCTAGCCTAGCTTTAGTAGGCAGACAATTAAAAAAAAAAAAAAAAAAAAGGGAGACACCCTTCTAGCTGCTACATATGAATTATCAGATAAAGTCCAGATCACTTACTGCTACTCATTTACACACACGGTTTACTGCAGATATGAGGCTTTATGTAGATTCCACAAATTATGTGGGTTTAGTAACTGATAACCTCAACCTGAGAAGTCAAAAGAAAAATATGCTGTAAATTAACTATTCGTGTTCAGCTGGTTGGAACAAGAAAAGGATTTCTGTTCTTCAGGTGTCTCATGGAGACATCAAATATGAATCTAACATCTCAGGGAGAATTACACATTTCTTCCTCCGTTTATTCCTGTAATGTGTGGAAGAAAAGGACTGAGGGCTGTGTGGTTGCATTGGCTTAGGTGGCAGGACGAATGATCAGAGGGATCAGCTATTGTGTCACAGATTGCGTAAGCTACTCTCAACTCTGGACAGACAGAGTCAAGCAAAAGCACCAGCCTTCAAGCTTTGTTACTGCCAATTTTCCTTCTTCCCCCAAATCGTCACCCAAAGTGGAAGATGTTTTCCTATATACTTAAAACATTTCACACTATCTACATGTAGATGATACAGTATACAAGCGGAGTTTCCTCTGAAACTCACTCTGACATAGGAATTTTTACATACACAGCAGCTACCAGAGGAAATAAGTTCTTTTTCAAAAAAAGTACTTCCTCACAGTGTCAACATTTAAATGTAATAAAACAGAAAAATGCTTCAAAATAAAAGCAGATAGCCTACACTGTACTTCTTCCAAGTAAAATGAACTTTTCTTAGCTTGTATAAAAAGGAGTATCATGCTTTACACACCACTTCAGTACTTACGAGTAAAATGATTAGAAGTGGATGGACGGACATTACTTTCACTGTCAGCACTTTCACTGCTAGAAATGTCATCATCTGATTCCCGCACAGAGGAACAAGGTGAGGAGCCATCAACTTCTTCAAACTTCCTCTTTAAAATTCCACTCATCGCTGCAATGCTGTCACATGCACCTGTAACAGGAACAGAGGCAATGAAGCACTGAAACATCTGCCTGCTGTCCAGATCTTCAAATTTATTTATCATGCAGCAGTTCATGTATCAATCAGGTACTACTACCTGTAGCTAAATGGCTCCTGACCAAGAGTTTTAAACAACTTTTCCAGGAAGGAGTAAAAAATACTTATCATCAGGATATTCATCATCTCACTAACTTTCTTACGGGCAGTCTTTTCTTCTTAAGACAGAAGGTAAATGCTACCTGTATTCTACCAGCGCAGACAAAATTCTATAACAAATCTCATGCTTTTTTTTTAAAAAAAAAAAAAAAAAAAGTATTTCAGTTACGCAGCAAATTTGGGCCAAGAATAAAGTATATATAATCCAATATAATTCAGTAGAAATGCACCTTTATACAATACTTAAAAACTTACTTGGCACCAAGAAACATGACAAAAATCAGTGTTCACTAATAAATATAGTTCAGAAAGAAAATGCTCTCTGTTTTAATTTATTTTAAAGGTCTGATTTGGCCTGTTCAGGATGCTGGTTGAGAGAGTCCCCTGGGAGGCAGTCCTGAAGGGCAAAGGGGTCCAGGAAGGCTGGGCACTCTTCAAGAGGGAGGTCTTAAAGGCGCAGGCTGTCCCCGTGTGCCGTAAGACAAACCAGCGGGGAAGACGACCGGCCTGGCTGAACAGGGAGCTTTTGCTGGGGCTCAGGAAAAAAAGGAGAGTCTACCACGCTTGGAAGAAGGGGCAGGCAACTCAAGAAGAGTACAGGGAGCTCGTTAGGTCGTGCAGAGAGGAAATCAGGAAGGCAAAAGCCCAGCTAGAGCTCGATCTGGCCACTGCTGTACGAGATAATAAAAAAATGTTTTTACAAGTACATTGACAGCAAAAAGAGAGCCAGGGAGAATCTCCCTCC
>WAAD01033584.1:32162-42765 GCA_013389945.1 Fregata magnificens | reverse complement strand
TAGCTCCCTGTTGTATGCTATTTAAACACACAGCGTGGCTGCTCCTTCACCATTGCCGTCAAAGCCAGCAGAGAGAGCATGAATTCAACAGCTCTCCCCTTCTGCCCCATGATCTCTGCATCTTGACACAGGGTTAGCCATTCTCTCCTCTGAAATATGTAGTGTTTAACACAGTTTCAAAACAACAACAAAAAAAAACAAAAACAAAAAAAGCCACCCACAAAAAAACCTCAACACCCCCACAACCAGAACATCTGAACTCCAAGAAGTGCAATATAAACTTGTGACACAAAAATGTATTGGAACATACTTGCAAAAGTAACTCTGAACTAGGTTTTCCTCTTTTATCTGAAAAGACAGGAGCAAACTCTTCCAGCTTAACTGTTTATGTATGGAGGGGTGTGTGCATTTGTTTGAGGGGGGATAGGGGAGTGTACATGCAAATTTTAGATAACAAAGGACCAAATCCTTCATACCATGCCTTTACCATAATTACTGACAATAATGGTACTACTTATATGTGACAAGATTAAAAGTGTCTAATTTTAGGAGATTAGAGTTTAGAAACAAGACAAATCATGGATAGTTTGGGTTTGGGTTTTTTTTTTTTTGGAGAGTGACAAATGTGGTAAGATAGTTTCTCTTCACCTACGTGGTCTGATATTAGCTGTATAGCACAGAACTCTCCCTCTTCAGGCATGAACAAATAATGCTGAAAATTGCTGGAAAAACCTAGCCTGGCAGAAACCTCAGCTCATCTGCCTGCAACTTGTTATAAAAAACCAAACCAAACCAAAAAAGCAGTACTTTCTCCATGTTAGCATCACTATCTTCCAAAACCTAGACATAATGACAGGCAATGTGCAACATCTCATTACTATTTTNAATACACAGATGCTACTTCCAGCAACTTATCCCACCTTTACTTCCTCAGGCAATGTTCAGATTTACTTATTTTCTCCATGGAATCTTAAATTACATACTATAGGAAAGGAGTCTTCAAAATTAAAGCAACCCAGGTTTGTTCATCTTAACACAAAACAAATTATTCTCAGTAAGAAAGCCTTCTATGATTAAAAATTTTATTGTTCTCACAGAAAAGTTTCTATAATCCATTTAATAATCTGTCTTATTAATATGTTAATAGTCTCTTACAGAATGAAAGATACCAGATCCTTTCCTCTTACTCATTTCAATTAATCAAAACCAAGCATTCAACTTTTACTTTAAATGACCTTTGGTATTTGTGTTGTCAGCTAAAAATGGATTTTACTATTAATTTGCAGATGATTAATTATTTATATGTGTAACAATATCTTGTAATATTTTAATGTTGCCTTTGAGACACTGCAGAACAGGAAAAATGCCTCATTCAATAATGGAAAATTAATCAGCAATTTTGATCTACGCTACAACAAATCACATATATACCAACAAAATAAAAGAATAAAAGAGGTATATTTAGCCCACCATGCAGCACTGAGGAAATGTTTGTCATTTGTTCTGTTCTCTGGGCACAAGCAGGAAGCCATCCAATGGAAATGGAGAGAGCAAAAAAAACAGAAGGGGTATTTTTCATATATACTGAATACCAGCTAACAACAAAGGAAGTTGTGATACATGGAGGGTATAAATAATAAAGAACTGGACCAAAAAAAAAAGTGGCTACGCTTTCTTAATTTAAAGGAATTAATTCTTTAAAGGATGAAATTTCTTAGTAATGCTAAGTAACATAATGCTATTTCTTGCTTAAAACAAATTCTTTAGTAATTTAGGTTTTGGCTTTTGTTTAAGGTAGTTTAATATTTGTCTTAGAATGGTTTGTGTGATATTTAAATCACCTACACATACAACTGCTAAGGAAGTATTCACTAAAGATTCTGCAATAAATAAAAGAAAAAGACCTTCTTTTATTTAAAAACCGTTAACTTACAAAGGCAGGGCTTAAGCATACTCTTCCTGCCGTTGACTTCACTGGCAATAAGCCTGTATCCTCAAATATTGCACAACACCTACCCGCACCACCACCATGAACATTTTTTTCCAACTTTCTACCTGCTTTCAAACTCCTCGGCTATCCTACCTCCCACTCACATGCTCCCCTCTTGGTAGGGTCTGCAACCAAGGCTAATGAGCTTCTCTCATTTCCACCAAGCTGGTGAGTGCTGGCAGCAGCTGATAGGGAATACTGGACAGAAAATGCAAATCTGTAGTTCAGGTAGAATACCTGAATCATTAGGGAACTTTAAAACTAGTGACAACACAGTAGTTTTATTCAATATCTTTCATGCTGTAGAAAGCGGTAGATATTTTTAGCCACCAAAAGCCAAATCCATCTGCAGCAGCGGCGTTTCCAAGGAGACAGAATAATTTAAATACATGTGGAACTAGATCTCTGTTTTCATCAGCTCCTCTCTGTTAGTGGAGCTGCTTTGAGTCAGATTTCTCATTTGAGGGGGAAAAGTGATTGGAATACATAGATTTGAGATCGTAATTTAACAGTTGTGCTTATGCTTTCAGATAGATATCCATTCCCTACAAATAACAAATGTTCGGATGCAACTCATCTATTTTTCGGTCAGTATTATTTACCAGTGTTCACATTCCAGTATAAAAAAAGATACAGTTCATCAGTCTTTTAGAATAATTTTGTGAATCGCTCATATTTGCCGTAAGTTATTAATTTTTTTATTGTTTGTTTAGCAAACATGTCAGGTTCCATTCTCTGAAGAAACAGCTAGGAGAAAAGGACACCACTCCAGATGCTTGCAGCTGGTAAGGTGGATAAATAATTGGACAGAGGACAAAGCTTCTTCCAGTCCTCTTTAGTACTCAGTAAGAGTTTTATTTACCTTGTCCAGTTCTTCTTTAATAACATCACTTTTTAATGATTTCAGATCTGCTCTAAGGGCATTCACTCTCAGTGAATACAACCAAAATGGATACACATATTTACTGATTTTAATCTCTGAAATCTATTAAAACTAAATTGCAGTATTTTAGCTTTATAAATATATTTTATGACTATATACTCTCAAACCAAGCAGAAAGCTTCTAATCTTCTCCTTTATTTCAGTACTGTATAAATGGACTGTGACAACTAAATAATCCCATTATTATATTTTCAGTGTAGTCTAAAAGATGAACAATTAACTAATTAAAAACTATCTGTTCACAAAATAACATTCCCAGTTTTTCTATCAATGGATTAACTTAGAATACAGCATTCAAAAAACATGGACAACTGTCATGAGAATTAACAACTGCTTTATATTATTTTAAAAAGGAACCTCTTCGATAAAATGTATATACTGGTAATTGCTAATAATATATTATAATTAACCTCAAGAAAATCCAGAAAAAAGATTACATTAGAAATACATAGTGGTTACTTAATTATCTTAAAGGAGCTACTGCAGATACTCGAGAGATTAAATACACCAAATATATAGTTATCTAAAAGAAATTACTTCCCACCATAGTGCTATTTCCATCACTAATGTGAAGTAATGCAAATGCCTGATTGCTTTAAAAATCACACCTATGCATTGGCAACAATTTATAATCACAATTCATTCATTTCAATGAAGATTTCTGCTTCAAACCAGCAGAACAGGGTCCTGTAGTATAACAATTATTTGCTACAGGTAAAACGTAGAAATAAGTCAGAGATCTGACACGTTGAAATCCTTGCCCCAGTGAGGCCAATATCCAAATCTCCAATTCTGTCAGTGGGGCCAGGACTTCTGCCTGTAGTCCTATATCCTCAAATAACACGGCTTGATAAACAAATCAATTTTCTGTACCAAGCAAGTTATTTGCTACTTGCCATCCCCTGCGCCTGTGAACTAACAGCTGCTGATAACACGTAAACTCAGCAGAACAGGTTCCATACAAGCTATTTCAACAGTTTATTAAAACTGGTACGTAACTGCTGTAGGTACTACAAGACTTATCTGTCTTGTACACACAATTTAATTATATGCATCATGTTTTTTCTTTATGACAAAGATAATTTTATGACTGAATTATAAACCACATTCATTCCAAATCTAAAAATAATGCAAAAATCCACAAAAACCCTTTAAGAGTTGCTCTGAGGAGCCATTCTTACTGTATGTTCAGCACTAAATAAAACATATACAGTTTTAGAAGCAGTTCATTTGTAAGTCCTTTTCCTACCCAAACTCAAAGAAAACATTTTTAGATCTTCCAGCACTATTTTACTGCTGGTAGCATACACTGTATTTTCAACAGCGAGTATTTCCATCAAACAAAAGACCTCTCTTCCTACAGCTTACTGAACAACTTCAGGATCAATGAGATGCACTGCCTATGCTGTCACATGAGAAAGTTGTCAGATAGCATCAGGCATGCCTAGAATTTCACTGTCTATGGATCTCACATCAGTTGAAACCTCCTAGGCAGGAGAAATAACAACCTGAAAAGCTGCTTCAAAGTCATTAGTGAGGAACAGACAGTAAGATGCTTGCACATGCATTTTTTACACCCAAGAAATGTGGCAAGGATCAAGAATAGCTATTCAGAACAGGAGTTGTTTTCACCCTTACCTGTAAATCGGGTTTCTGCGTTTCAGCTCCGTCAGTGCAGACTGAAAGGTTTACTCCTCCTTTTTCCATCCATCAGACAGCAGTCATCCAATAACTGAAGTCATCCTGGCATCCTCTGGAACATGCTCTCTCCCTTATTTCCCACTCCCCACCCCCATCTGCATGTTAGCAAAATGGGAAAACAGCAAGAAGAAAACAAAACAAAAAAGCACATCTAAAAGCCAGCTTTAATGAGCTACTTAGTAGTCAGTGAGGATACTCTGTACTGGAAGATAATGACAAAAATTAAAGACAAGAAAAAAATAAGTCTCTCTATTAACAACCTTCAGCTCTACTAGTGAATAGCAGTTCTCCCTTTTAGCTTCCTTTTGTAAGGAACAAACAAGCAAACAGCTGTAGGAACATAGTAATTGCCCGTATAAATTCTTTGAGACAGATTCAGCTATCCAGATCTTCAGTGAAGAGTGCTGCTGGGTATTTAAGAAATTGTGTGATTATCAGAATAACAGTGGTGCTTTTATAGAAAGCAAGAATCTGAAATCTCAATGCAAATTAGAATAATTCAGAGATGGATGCCAGTAATCTCCTACGAAATACATTTTCTTTCTGTCTGAGGCAATATTTATAAAATACCTGAACGAGAATAATTACTAGATACTTCTTCTTGAAGTTCTACCTATATAAAGCTCTACCTGTATAATTGGTGTGTGTGCATTTATTTTACTGTACTTATAAGACAGTAGCCAAAATCCAGTGTGCTGCATGAACTTTGTCCACACAAAGCTTTCTATCTAAATAAGAATTCAAATGGAAAAAAATTACTGCGTGAACAATTTTCAATTCATGTGCCTCAAATATACTATTAAGTCTATTTGTAGCCTCTTAAATCTAGTTGAAAAAATGTTTTCCAAGAGCAGGGAATTTTTATTTTCTGTATATCCATATAAATCAGGTATCAGCTCAGCTAAAGACAATAGCATCAGATTTATTTTACGACGGCTTAATTAAAATCAAAATCAAGAATGAGTCTTCAGTCTTAGCTAAGGTAATGTTTACTGCCACATCAAAGCATTTGTACTCCAGGATTTCCCCTTGAAAGGAAAATGTTACACAGCAGAAGCTGACAAATACCCCTCTGTTTACAAGTTTCAATCTTCAGCTATGGCTTTCCAATAAAATTAACTGTGAATTCCTTTAAATAAGAGCGTCTATCCTCTTCACTGAATTATTGATCTTTAACCACAGCAAGACTATACCAATTAGCATACTTTCACTATAAAGTAATAGCTGTTTTTGCGTCTGAAAAAATTAGCTGTCAGTCTTATCATAACGAACTGCCAGTGGATCCTGTGCATAACATTCAGGTTCTGTCTTAACAAGTAAAGTAGCTGTCTTTTTAACCAAATTACCTCAGTTTAACATAAAACCTCTTCCTAGATGCCTAGAAAAATGGAAATCCATTCCTGCAAGCATTAAAAAATGAAAATAACTATTAGGTTTCAAATCCAGACAATCAATACAATTTCTTTAGTGGGAAGGAGCTGTGGGGAACACTGAGGAAAATCTAAACGGACATTTTGCCCTTGTAAGCAACTGGCTGGAAGACATCTTCAACTTTATTTTCTTTTTTATCTGCAGAAAGAAATCTGGAGTTGAGCACCAAGGCTTCATCTCTAACCAGCCTGACTGCTGAGAGACATGCATGAACATACAGAATTGTAGCCTCATAACTGGATTTAATAAAAATCTTTTCAATACAAATGCAAGGTGCAACGCTGTTCCAGCCCTGAAGCACTATTAAAATAACTAATCACAGAGAAATGGGCAGTACAAACAAGTAAATAAGAATGCCTTGCAAATTCTACTATGAAAAAAGGAGGTTATTAACAACAAAAAACCCAACACCTCTAAAATAGTCCCAGAATGAAGCAACTCTAATACAGTCAGTGTTTCTAAAATAAAACACAAATAGCCTTGCTACAAAAAACGATTATCATTAAGTAGGCTGATGTTGCCCCCGCACTTCACAAGCGCTGCACACACAAGCCTCCCTAGCAGAGTGGTGTCTGTGCAATCTCTGTAACCTACACTTACCAGTTTCTTCAGAATTCTACATAACATTCAGACAGCCCTTGTGAAATCTGCAGCACTTTGCACATCAAAAATTAAGTCATTTACTTGATAAATGCATTTTAAATATATGAAATTCACTTCTGCTAGTACATCAAGGTGCTGAGGACATCCCCCCGTGCAGGGTGGGGGTGTTTGGCTGCCTGGGCACAAGGCCAACGTACAGAGAACGCAGCTGGTGGCCTTGAGCGAGCCAGGGAGCAGCAGCCCCGCCGTGGGCCTGCCCGCCCTTCGCCAGGACGCTCCTTTTAAATTCAGCCTCTTGCCCTTAGCCCCCGCCCGAGCTACACTACCACTCTGCTGCAGCCATGCCCTGAGCTGGCCATGCACCCCTTGACCCAGGCCCTGAGGCCAACCACAGACCTGACTGCCTGCCTCAGGGGGACCTCAGACCTGCCTCTCCGCTACGGACCGGACCACGGGGCTCCTGACTCAGCCTGGCAGCCATGCCCAGGCCTGACCCACTCGGTGCTGTTGGGTCACCCTCAGCTTCTGGCTCATTTGTCCCTTCGAAGCCACCTGCTGCCCTGGCCGCTCCCCGGCACGGCGCCTGAACCCATCCGCTCCTTTCCAGAGCCAGCACCTGCAAAATCTTAACAATGCTTTCCGGCTCCAAAGTGCTATTATTGGACTAATTAATCACATATACACAGAGATGGAAAAAGAGAAACTGGGTCCTTTTTGAATCCAGGTTTGTACCTAGTCCCTGCTGTGACTCAAGTGATTAGCGGGCATGCTTATATTCATTTGACTATTTCAGCTTTTTTTTCGGGGGGTGTTGGTTGGGGGTTTTTTATTTTGTTTTGTTTTTTGTTTTTTTTTTTTTTTCTAAAAACACTTCTCTATACTTAATACTCCTTACAACATACATTTTATTTTTTTTCCTCCAGAGCAACTACATTGGACAAAAGGAAGGCTTCATCAGGAAGCAGATTCCTGCAATGACTTTCTTAACTTCTCCTTTCCCTGATTATGTCTGTTACTACTAAAATATTTGCTTCCGTTTTCTCTGACTCTACAAAGAATGAAGCTTCTTTTGGCAATTCTTGTATGGAAGGATAATATGCTACAGGATCACCTCCTTCCTGAAAAAAGCTTCAGAGAAAAAATTTAGAAAGTATATAGAAATTACACCTCAGTAATCTGCTCTGCCTTACCATATAATGGTACTGACCAAGTAAATTAAAAGAATGCAAGTTGAAATCAGAAACTGCAAGTGTCCTTTGACTAAATGTATATAGCTATGCCACGAGGGCTGAAGGCAGTTCCTGACTTGGTTTGGTTCATTACAAGCCGTTCACGGATCCCGGTTCAGGTTCCACTTGCAACTCACAGTTCTTTGTAATATCCAGGCTTCTCAGTCCAGATTTTTACTTTTCACTCCAGAGTTAATGATAAGCTACAGTGGTCACAAAGCTGAAAGGTGCTGCACTGACCCACGGGAGACAAGCAAAATAACACTCATATAGTACAAGTTATTTATGATGATGATTAAACCGTACACACTTCCATACTCAGGGATGCTGGAAAACACAAAAAAACCCATGTTTATCTTAACACTTTAGACAACCCTGATTGTAAAGATGAACTGACACAGCTTAGTAAAAAAATCAGAACCTCAAACAAATCTCTTGTATTTCATAACATACACTGCTAAAACTAAACATGATCCTTCCCACAATATCTGCTTTCAGCCTCTTCCTTTAGCAGAGCTAATTGTTCCATTCCCCTTCCTTGGTAGGCTCTATCAGTAGCCCAGTTATCTCTCTCTCTGTAGGCCTTATGTTTTTGTGTTGTTTTTTTTTTTAAACTTTTTTTTAATTAAAAAGATATTTGCAGCTGTTCTATTTTATTAAATTCTTTTCCTCCCTCTCTCTTTCTTTCTATCCCATATCTGGTCCGTACTTGCTTCTTTAGTGCACATACCAGTTTCCTTCCTAGAACCATGAAGGATTTACTTAAAGACAGAGGAGTTAAAATTCTTTAAAGCTAAACCAATACTAAAAACTGTTTGCAACAGTGTTCGATATCAAAGAGGATCCTTGGTTTGTTAAATTCTGCATCTGGTTTTCTGTTAGTGGCCTTTATTTCACACTTTGAAGGGGGAAGGTATATAGCGAGATGGGGATGAGAGCTCATCAGTAACTGTAGTTCCCTATGGTTCACATGTACATTCACTTCAATACTAGACCACTTTTTCTTTCTGCGATCTACTATAGGATGTGCTGATTTCCCTGCCTGCTCTCACGTTTAGGATACTGGGTAGCACCTTCTGCACCATTATAGTGTCTTCTGAAAGGCAAGTCTTTGCAAGTAGGAGAGAAGAAAGGGGAACCATGGCCGGGGGCAAAAGGTACTTGTAGGTTTATATACCTCAAAGAGCTCCCATTACTGATCCATTGCCCCGGCCACCGTTTCCCTTTCCTTCTCAGGAATTTGCCTAAGAAAAACAGTGGCTACTGTCTACCTCAGGAGCAAAAGAGCTATCACCTCACCTATTAATGCTGGAAGAGGTCAGATCTCCTACAGCAAAATCGCTCTCCTGAAAGATTGTTATTAGGGTGTCAGAACAAATTTCTCACACATAGTCTAGAAATAAGGTTCTTATTCACTGTTCTGCTAGCAAAAAGCAAGGAAGATGTGTCACATTCCACACATTAAATCTACTAGATCTCCTGAATGGAGAAAGACATTGTAACACCTTGTTTCTCAGCATCCTCCATGTCTGTGGAAAGATCCTTGAAGAGGGATGGACCAAGCTTGTAAGGCAGCAACAAGACTATCTGAATTCCACAGCCACTGCCAATTCCATGCAGCAACACAGCATCCAGTGTCATTAAGAAATGTAGCAGCATGGTCCCTAAGCAGAGTAAACACTGATAGAGAAAAAAAGAAGAAAGTGACGAATGAACTATGTATGACTTACTGGTGTGTACTCAGGGCTGCTGCCTGGAAAAATCCTGCGTTGTCAGAAGAGCTGGAACCCACTGATGTTTGATTATGAAATCCAGGCCAAGGTTTCCTTAATTTGAAGCTGCTGCCATTGCAAGGAAATTACTTATGATTTAGGACTGAAAATAGATGGAGAATCGAGGTTTCGTTCTCACAAATGGTGGACAGATGCCATCATCTACTAGCTTTAGAAATCTCTCAAGGCAAGTAGGATTCCAGCAGACCAAGGTTTAAATAGTGAGAAGCGATCAAATAGGACGTGTGTGATACAGTTTCCATGAGTCTCTGAACAAACCAGAACTCCACAGTCAGAAACAGCAACGTATTAAAATGCAGAAGCCATACAACAAGCTATATTGGCTTCAGTGCCCTACTGACTGCATTTAATGAAGCCTGAAGGGATGACTGTCCAGGTTGGAGAAGCAGCTAGATAATTACAGACGATGCACAGTAAAAACACATCACCTTATAGTTTGAAAATCAAAACTGCTTCAGGAAAGAAGAATAGGATTACTTTACCACAGCATTCATATATTTTTACTCTTTAATAGAGCCTAGAAGACTCTGCTGTCTCTGAAGCAGCTGTGCCGAACAGCGTTTGTTCCAGTTTAAAACAGTAACAAACCAAGCCCTTTTCCTGTGGCACACGAGGATGCTAGAAAGTGACCATACTGGTCAGTGGATCTGACACTTGAATCCACATTACTTTAGGAGGAATTATCTATCAAGGAGCTGTAAAAGCTATTCTAAGTTGGGGGCGGGGGGGAAGACTACACTGCTTGTTGTGCAGCTGAAGGCCGAAAGCAGAGTGCATTACTTCCTTCCTTAGTTTTAAGAGAAACAGTACTGCAGCACCTCTGTTATAATTGGTAAGTTTTTCTTTACTCCTTGATAAACAAACCCAAGCAAAATCAAACCAAATTCTCCTTTCCTCTTAAAAAAAAAAAAAA
>WAAD01033581.1:15060-32461 GCA_013389945.1 Fregata magnificens | reverse complement strand
ATATGGACAGAAAGGCTGAAGGAATGGTAATGCCTATTGGCACTAGACATGACTAAATGACAAAACAGGATGTGATATCTTTTTTTGTTGTTGTTGTTGTTGTTGTTTCCTTGCTTTAAGTCCTTTGGAATCAAAAAGCTAGAAGGTACTTTTAAATTTATTTCTTTCCAAGTTTATACTTTGTTCATCCTGAAGGCATAAATTAACACATCACTTGCTAAAATTCCTTAACATCTAGAGGATGACAAATGCTCTATACATTTGATATAATAATGGCCCTTACTTTTATAATAGCACAGCAACACCAGGGAGATGGGCTCAGAATTCAGTTTAAAAACAATGTTAGATACCTGCCAATACAATCAAGAACCCATGTTCTAGATCTGTTCCAACTGAGGTTAGTTGTTTGTATGCTTGTCACACACGATCTGTGATGAATGCATTTTATACTGCTGACAGTGGAATTCTGGTGAATTTGTTTTTCTTCATACAGCATTTATTAACCTCAGTTAATGTTCTAAAGAAGTAAAATGAAACTGAAACTGAATCGTGTTGATATAGAATCTGTTCCAGCAATCTGTTAAATGATGTTTACATTTCAACTAAAGGCCCAATTACTAAAGTTTATTCACCTTTTTCAGTGCAACTGTAGCAAGAATTACTGCCGCTAATAGCTCACGATACTGATAAAATACACTACACTTAGGCTTCACACCAGAGTGAGATCAATCTGCTGTTACTGAAGACCCACAATATTTATTGCAACTTGACTGTGAAAATTGCTGCTTATTAAATCTTTTAACCTGTAGATCAGCAGCTCGTTTCTCCACATTTCTGCGTGCTTACCGTTAGGTCAATAATGAAGCATTCTCAGAAATGGGTTAATGCTTTGGAATGCTTACAGGGATGCAACACTGTCACATAACAATGCACATACACACAGAGGATTAAATGCAGTAATACAGGCTTGCAAGGGGTTCTGTGCTACAACAGAGGCAGTCAGTCCCTGCAGGATCAGCAGAAGGCATTTTACTTGCACACACAGACTTACTTAGCTTTACATACGAGGTACTCCAGTGAAATAAAAAAGATGATTTATGTGCATAAAATAAGCATACATGGAAGTCTTCAAAGGCTACGGACTCAAGTTTTTACCCATCTGTTCCCCAACTAAGCACGCTGGATTTTCACTACCCAGTCCCTTGCATGCTCCATTCCTTTAAAGGCCCTAAATTTGTCACATGGAGTGTAAAATGGTATGTTCCTTGTTCACTAGAGAGAGAAGCAGTGAAATTAACTTTACCTAGTTAACTGTTTTCAGCTTAAAAGATGACTTTCAGTTTTTACTGTACACATCTTCTGATCCTAAAATTCATACCATATCTCTGGAAGCTTCAGAACTCACTCTTGGGGGTGCTGCCACAATATTTGTCTTGTGTTTTAGTCAAAAGACCACCAGAATTTATTTCCCTGATGCTCTAAGACTCACTGCTCTGAGTTTTATATTGAAGAGGCAATAAAATGATTTGTTGTCTGTTCAGCTTCCTTGATAGTATCAGTGTTTCTACATTGAAGCAGATTGCTTCTGAAGAGACAGTATATTTTTTCATGCAAGCTCTGAGCTGCATTACCTCACTACGGGGACAGATAAAGAGTGTCCACATAGACTATTACCGTGATTCATTTGGCAGGCAGCTATTTGTAAAATATTGTAATTTTATTGTGTGATGAAACCACAGTTCAGCCAGTCTGAACAAAGACTTGCTTTCACTTATTTCAAATTTTCAACTAGCAACTTACTCCCCAACAGACTGTTATTTAAGGGTTGATTATCCTTAATCTTAGTATTGCAAAGGTTTTACAGTCTTGCTCTGTGTAGGGAATAGTACTTAGAAGAACAGGGGTCTGATATCATTTAGCTTCTCTAGATGCTAATGACATAAAAATGCATCAATGGAGAGGAGCTGGTTCTACTGTCAGTTACATTGAAGCTGAATCAGAAGCGGATTGAATGCACCAGTGTTCAGATCAGGCCACTATCTAGTGCTGAATATTTTGGTTTGGACCAAGCAGAACTAATGTGAGATAGGATAGTCTGCATGTGCATTGTTGTCTTGTTTGGTTTTTTTTAGAACATGTTTGAGATCCCACCATGTTAGTATTTCTCAGCTGTGAGATTAAAAGATCAGATCATGAGAGAACTGATACTAAGGAAACATGACTTATCATTTGTGACCACAGAGGAGAGAGGGCAAGCAAAAACAGAACAGCAGCAATCTGGCTGAGGAGGGTGGAAAATGAGGAAATGATTCAAGATTTCACATATGCCAACCTTTCCCTTCTGACTGCTCCATTTTTTTGTAGTTGTTTCAGGCTCTTATTAAAGCTTTTGCTTCTTCAGTGGGGCACTGATAAGATTTCTTTCCCTGGTGTCTTCACTCATTTAGATTCTCTAATGTCAACCTAGAGCACCGCCTTTCCCTTCATCAGGGCACTTATAAGTGTGATCTCTTTTACCTGTCTTGTGTTTTGCTCTCTGTCCTTTACTTGACCATCAACTGCCACCCTTTAAGAACTTAATTATCTTTTTGTTACAGAAGTCTGTTTTCTCTCTGAACCATAACTATGTTACTACATCTTCTGCAAGCCTCATGTCACAGGATCACCATTAGCTGAAGTAGTAGCAAGGCTCAAACCACGTGTAGGTCAAGGAGGTCAAATGCTTCTCCCATGTCCATTTCCATTACTTCACTGGAGCAGAGAGAGCCCTAAGAGCTTTAAGGTCATTTCCAGCTCTGCATGAGATTCCTGGAGTGTTGCTTGTGTGCTGAGATTTCTGTACTCTCTTTTTTACTGGCCTAATTTTGTCTTCATTCTCCACTATCCCTTATTTATTTTCCTAAAACTTGTGAATTTGAAGCTTTTTGACTGCAGCCCCTAATTTCCTTACAGCAATTTTAAAGCGAACATCTGTGGCTCAGTTGTAAAGTTAATAAATATTTGAATACAGCACATAGAGATAGGGTACTGCTAGAGATTAACAAATGCAGCTATGCTCAGTTCTTACAACAAACATCGTTTCCACATCTCCTTTCCTCCCCACTGCATCTGATATGGTATATAACCACTCAAAGCTTTGGCCCCCTACAGAGAAACTGGCAAGAGAAAGGGAAACTAATTGCTCCATCTATCAAGCTTCCCTCTAACCCGAAGCTGTGTACAGTCCCACAGGGGATCTTTACTGTAAGCATATTTTGTGCTGCAGAATGTGTGCTCGTTTACATCCTGTTTTCATTTCTGCAGATGAAAGTTTACTTCCTAAACAATAATGGTTAGAGTTTTTGTAATCTCTTGATTAGACAGGCTATATAAGCAGCCATGTTCTTTGAGCAACACAAATGATAACTGGAGGCTTGAAATCTACACAAGGCACGTTGACCCTCTTGAGTCTTACTGTTACTATGCACAGTGTAGTTATGCAGACCAGTAGGATTACCTTTGGAGAGTTTATTAGGAAAAATCCAGTTGTTTATTGATTTACCTACAGAGGAAAATATAGCCAGTACGTTACTTCCAGTTGAGTTCCTGGGTTTTGCCCCTATGCTATCACTTCTAAAACATGACAAGATTATACCTTACTAATGCCTAGTTGTTCACCATCTCCACTACCTTTGCACCATTTGGTGCGAGCATTTCCAACAACACCAATCAATAGCAATACCACATTTCAGAGTATCTGGTACTCCATCTTTCTTTCACCTTTATATTCAGCTCATGCATTTGATGAATTCTGTACCCTGGTAGATTAATAGCTTCCTTTACTAATGCAAGAGTTCTGCTATTTTTAGATTGTCAGCTCTACAGCTCCAGCCAAGAATATGCTTAAGACTTGCTTTTTCTTGTTCTTCATTAAAAAACACCAAAAATATGGAGGCTGAGAGGATAATTGCTTGTTTGACCTACATACATTTTATTATTGATGATGAACCAGAATGAAGGAACCTACGTTGGCTTTCAGCTCTGAGACCGAGTTCAAGCTTAACACTTAAAAGAAAACCTTATTATTACTATTTTATGAGATTAATCACATTAGATGTGAACTTTCAGAGAAACACAGTGTTTTATAATGTTTTCCAATATGTACTAATTACTTTTCAAAAGCATCTTGCACTTCCAATGTTCAGATTTAAACCCTCCAAGAATCAAATCTCATTTGTCTTTCTCTCTTAACCAGTCCCATAACAGTTAAGTGAACACAACAGATAAAGCATAATCTGAACTGGTTAATGGCAAAGCTTGTAACATTAATACGTATTAATATTCTTGCTCATCACTTCTTTCTCACAAGATGTATTTACAATTGCTTACAATTTTGCAAGATTTCAGCCATTTGGGCTTAAATATTCCATGCTCAGTGCATAGATGAGTTTGGGTGGGTTGTTTTTTTTTTTTTTTTTTTTAAATCTGTGTGTGGACAGCTCTGTCAATTCTAGCAATTTACCAAGAATTATGGTAACTTTTTTTTCCCCCCTCTATGCCTCATGCAGCAGACTATACGTATGAAAACGGAATGAGAGAGTGAGAGGAACACATGTCAGGGAGGGATCCTGTGCTGTTCCAAGAGAAAAAAAAAAATCCATCCAAGTTTGGCCAAGTTAGAAGATTTTGATAGAAGCTCATAAATGCCACTTGGACACCCCTGCCCCAGCATATTAGTATCTGACAGTGGTATAGGTTTACACTTGCTGATTATGCCCAGGTTCCTATGGTTCCTAGTACTCACTTGGTCTATTCATAGTTCTTCAGACTAGAAAGTGTATCTATCCCTAACTCGAGGCAAAGATGGACATTCCTAGTGAAGCTAACATCGGACCAGGGCAGGCACTGAAAGCAGGAGCAGCCTGTCAGTTTTTCCTAAACTCTCAAAGATTGTCTTTCTATGGACATTCAGGAAGAGGGGGAAAAAGATTTTCAGTTTTAAGGCAGAAGGCCAGGAAGTATTTTGAAGAGGCATCAAATGAAATGAAAGTCAAGGAAGGGTCTGCAAGACTAGGTAAGTCCAATCCCTACCATTCTGTGATTGTGAACAAGCTAGCCCTTGTACTAGCTAGGTCCCATGCAAAATTGTGTAGGAAATGAGTCTGTAAGCTCCCGTGCTCCTTTTTTTTTTTTTGTGTGGAATAATCTTATTTCCCTGATGTTAATGACTTAAAAATATATGAGTGACCTCTACACTCAGCAAGATGAATGCAAACTGTATATACCTTCCAACCCCAGCCCTCCTTCTAGCTCTGCATGCTAACAAAGAGAGAACAGCACAATGGGTCATACAGATTTTTAATTTCTAAATCTTATCCTAACCTCAGCAACATGCAAATGAGTGCTGCATTTAAAATTAAACACACATTAGCTAATTCAATCCATCCTATCCCAAGCCAGTATTTTAACTGTGGACTTCATAGCATCTTGCAGCTTATTGTCTTTACCTAGCATCTCTATTACAGTCTATTTTCTGATGATCGTCCTTCCACCGCTTCTCCACTACAACTCAAAGTCATTGTAGGGCTGTCACTTCAGCTATCATTTCCATATTGCTTTAAAATGGCAGCTGTAGAAAGAAAAGCTGGCTCTTCATTTACTGTCCTCCTCCTGTCCCTTGGCAAACCCCATTAAATGGGGTGAACCTGTGGAGTTTACTTCATCACAGGATCCCAGTTTTAAATCAAGAATTCAGGTGGAGGAGAGTGGTGGGGTTCCTAGGTATATGCACATTATGGGCACAACTAGTGGTGAGTTTGATGTGGCATGTTATTCACTCTAGGTCTTACTTCCTAGTGATCCACAGTGTACTCGTACAAGTTCATTCTTTGCCTTCTGTGTGGAAAATAATAGCTTTTTTTGTCCCCCTTGAAGAACCTACTCTCAATAGTGGCAGATGATATGACAAAGGGTAATAGTCACAAATTGCAGATTAAAACTGGATATTAGGAAAAGCTTCACAAGGAGGGTAGCTATGCAGCCCTAGAACAAGTTATGCAGAGAGACTGCAGAATCTCCATGCCTGGGGAGATTTTAAGGACTTGTGTAGACAAAGCCATGGCTGATTGGACCCAGTGGTAATCACAAGATGATCTCCAGAGGTCCCTGCCAATCTACATTACTGTGACTGCACTGCTTTCAAAGGTTGATATACTTCTTACCTATACAGCCAGATTCCTCATATGGAAACTCCCATTTGTTGACTACCTCAACGCCTCCTTCCAGCCCATGACCCTGTGGTGGTGTCGTGGTTTAACCCCAGCGGGCAACTAAGCACCACACAGTCACTCGCTCACTCCTCCCTGTGGTGAGATGGGGGACAGAATTGGAAGGGTAAAAGTGAGAAAACTCGTGGGTTGAGATAAAGGCAGTTTAATAGGTAAAGCAAAAGCCGTGCACGCAAACAGAGCAAAACAAGGAATTCATGCACTACTTCCGATCGGCAGGCGTTCAGCCATCTCCAGGAAAGCAGGGCTCCATCACGCGTAATGGTTACTTGGGAAAACAAACGCCATCACTCTGAATGTCACCCCCTTTCTTCTTCTTCCCCCAGCTTTATATGCTGTGCATGACACCATATGGTCTGGAATATCCCTTTGGTCAGTTGGGGTCAGCTGTCCCAGCTGTGTCCCCTCCCAGCTTCTTGTGCACCTGGCAGAGCATGAGAAGCTGAAAAAGTCCTTGACTAGTGTAAGCACTACTTAGCAATAACTCAAACATGTCTGCATCATCAACCTGTTTTCAGCACAAATCCAACACATAGCCCCATACTAGCCACTATGAAGAAAATTAACCCTATCCCAGCCAAAACCAGCACAGGTGTCTCATCATGAGGGTATACAGAGAGTTGAGAGAAAGGAACAGCCTAGTCTTTTGGAAAATGTCTGAGTTTCTGCCTACTCCTGAAACAGCTATCCTTCCTGTCCCACCTGTAGCAGATCATCATAGGCTTGCTAGTACAACATCCATGGTGCTGGTCGTCTTCCTTAAGGGACCCCCCATGATAATCATGCCTTTTGGGCAGCAGGCAAAAGCCCAGACTGTACCTGTTACCTAGGTAGGAGGCAAGACAAGGGTGCCTGAACAGCACTACTTAGTTAGTAGTTGCTGCATTGTTGTTTTTTTTTTTCCTGGCTATATTGAACCTTGTTTTGTTACCCAGCTGGTTTAGCCATTGTTTGAATACTATTAATTGCTCTTGGCTGTACAGGACTTATGTTCTACATCTCTATTTTTTCCTGTAATTTGATGGTCTTATCAGTAAAAGTGCTTCCCTGTGGAACAGCTATATTAAGTTAATTTTGGATTCAGTCTTTAGTCTTATAGTGACAGCTGGGCCCTCAAAAGTAGCTTGTAAACAAATCCATGGAAAGGCATAAAGGACTCCAAGGGCTCACAAGAACAGGAAATAGGCCTACAAGTGTAGGACAGTGTTGTGGTTTAACCTGGCAGGCAGCTAAACACCACACAGCCGCTCACTCACCCCCCCACCCCCCAGTGGGATGGGGGAGAGAATCGGAAGGGCAAAAGCAAGAAAACTCGTGGGTTGAGATAAGAGTAGCTTAATAACCAAAGTAAAATAATAGAAATAGTAGTATTGATAATAATAATAATAATATTGTAATGAAAAGGAATACAACAAGAGAGAGAGAGAAAGAAAACAGAACAAAAAACACACACACACACACACACACACCCCCCCGCAGGTAATACACCCGCTTACCACCCGCTGACCGATGCCCAGCCAGTCCCCGAGCAGTGGGTCCCCCCCGGCCAGCTCCCTACCATTAATATACTGAGCATGACGTTATATGGTATGGAATAGCCCTGTGGCCAGTTTGGATCAACAATTTTAGCTGTGTCCCCTCCCCTTCCAGCTTCTTGTGCACCTGGTAGAGCATGGGAGGCTAGAAAGGTCCTTAACTAGTATAAGAACTAATTAGCAACAACTAAAAGATCTCTGCATTATCAACACTGTTTTCAGCACAAAGCCAAAACATAGCCCCATACTAGCTACTATAAAGAGAATTAACTCTATCCCAACCAAAACCAGCACAGATAGATAGGATCTCTAAGGGGATAAAGATAAGAGGTAGCTATAGAGACCAACTATTTAAAATGAATGGGATGATGATAATGGGTAACATGAAGATAGGGGAAGGGGTTTTGGGGAACAACATAGCTGAGCTTTGTTTGGGTTACAGGTATTAAGTAGGAAAGTGGTAGTGCAGACTGTAAGAAAGCAGGATCCATTGCTTCATACAAGAGGAGAAAAGTGGGATTTCTGCTTTGTTAAATAGTAGCAGAACAGTTAGGAGGAGAGAACAGCTTTTTCCCCAGCAGAGCAAGTACGTTCCTTGCTTTTTGGAGAGAAGGCTCATCTCCAGCTAGGAATTCCCCTTAGTGACAGTCCCGAATCCTCACAACTTCCAAAACGTTAACTGGGGCATTTACAGCATTGGCAGGGTACATTAGTGAGCTGTTACAAAAAGCTGGTTTAAAATTACTTAGCATTAGCAGCACAGAACAATTCTGTTAGAAAAACAGAAGCCATACTCTTACCCTCAGACCCACACCCCTAGCTTCTCCTACTCTACTTCCCCATGTTTCCTGCGCCACACCACGCTTATTGGGAGAAGACCCTGCAGCTTGTCTCAAATCTTACCAGGATCACCATGGGCAACACCTGACATATCCATGGGCAACTTCTCTAGCACTAGCTATAGGAACTCTCTTCCCTGCTCATACAATGGCTCTCATACAACTTTGGTGAACTTCACTAGCTTTAAAAACTGTCCTGTCAAATTTGCTTGAAAGTGGCCAACATCTCCAAAGCTGTCAGGGGAAAATGAGACAATATAATCCTACAAACCTTGGTTATTTTAGATCCTTAACTTTCCATTCTAATGAAGCTTGCAAAAGCTGTAGCAGAGATTATGTTCCTTCTGCACACCTGTTAGAAATATTGAAAGTATTTGGCAAATTGTTAAGTTTCCTCTCAGTCTCTTTGATTTCCCCATAGAACTTGAAAGCATGTCTCATGACAGGAACTTAAAAAAAAAATTGCTACCTTCTCTGCAAAAGCTATTTTTACCTGGCTTCCTTAAAAGGAACTTCTGCTAACACTCTGCTAAGCTTTCTCTAAACTATCATTATTAAGAAACTTTCCAGTAACTACAGTGTATTGTTCAAACATTTTTCCTTAACTCCCACTCATTTCTCAGAAGAAAAACCCAACCCAAAAACCAACTAACCCTTCCGATCCCTCATGAAGTCAGAATATATGCCTAGACAGATGGGAAGGAGAAATGTTAGGGCTGGTTTGTACTTATGTTGAAGGCACAGCAATATTTTTAAAGCAACCCCGATCATCAAAATCTTTGTTTGCTTCAAGTAATTTGGTGGTTTAAATACCCTTTGTTTTATATGTTGTCACCTACACATGTACAGTTTATCCTGGGTCTCAGCAAAGAATGACATCAAGCAGAGAGAAGTGCTTTTCCAGAGCTGTTGTCTGGCCATCCAGCCTTGGCATTTTGCACTGGTCATTGGCTAGTCTATCTGTGGGCTTCTAAATGCTCTTGGTCATCTTGACCCATTAGAAGAACCCACTTGAGGCTGATGCGATTTGGCTCATGAAGATTTGCAGCATTCACACTTCACACTTCAGCATGGTCTCAGGCAGAGTTCGGGGGTTTCACCAAAGAAGCGGAGGAAGCCTAAGTGCACCCAAAATGAAGGCTGAAAAGACCTATTTCAGCAGCAAACATGGAAGAGATGAGGTTGTTTCCTGAGGGGCTGCCCTTGTCTTTAACCACTGCTGAAGAAGCACAACTTTCAGCTGAAAGGCAGAGGCTGCAGTGTCTGCTGCTTGCCATGGAGACAGTCTGATGTGCTCCAATCCAGTTCACCTGTGGTCACAGCTGAGCTGTTTGGTTGCTGTGCTGCCAGACCAGGGCACAGGCAGCTGGCACGCACTGCAGCCGCAGGGCAGCTATTCGTAGCTGAGGCTGGAACCTGACTGCACATGAGTGATCCTCAACCCTTGGTTTATGTGTCTCAGGTGAGGGGTGCTGTGTCCCATGTGCCAGGCATTCATGTGCAGCCAGGCTCCAGTCCAACTGCTCACTCCAGCCAGCAGTGAGCAGTCCAGAGGCTTGTCAGAAGTGTTTTAAAAAGCTTGTCACTCATTCCTCAGCATGCATGCATGCCTGTGTCCTCAGTATCAGAGCTCAGCTTGGTGCACAGTTTGTTAGTGGACTTGGGCACTACTGAGTCCCACAGTTTAGCCTGGTTTTAAACAAGCTAAGCAAGTCATGCAGCAGTGCTGGAAAACTCATGCCTGGCCCAGATATGCAAGTAGCTACTGTCCTATGTCATCCAACACTTTGAACATGGTTCTGTAGCTGGTTTATTCTGGCTTACATAATTAAAGATATGCAACATATTAAGATGGTGCAGGGCAAGAAAAAACAAAAAATTCTTGTGGTCTTTCTCTATTGTTTTCCAGTGAGTTTGTCCCATTTTGTAGCATGAAAAAACCCAGTCAATACAGTGCTTTAGCTATGCACCGTGATATGGCCCATCAAATGTTCCCAGCATTGTAGGTGCTGTGTGGCTATCTATATCCACTAAAGGAAAAGTCACTTTGATGAAGTGTGGATAGCCATATGCTGTATACCCACTGTTCACTCAACATTGCTGTAGGCAATTTAATTCATCTGCACAATACCTGGCACCAATTTCAAAGACAGCTTTTCACCTGAGGCATGTCTATCAAACCTTCTCAAATGGAGAAAAATATTTTAAAGGAAGAAAAAATCATGTAGTTTTCAGGAAGATGTTATAAAAACGTACATGTAAGAACTGTAGACAACTCATACAAGATCTTTAGTCTGACCTATCAAACTGTTTACTTGTGCTTCAGAATACTGGGAAAACAGGTAAAAATCTTGCAAATGCTAAGTTTAGTCTCTGCTTACAGAAGCATTTTGTCATATTGTTTATAAATATTCTGTTCTTTTTTTCAAATTCCTCATTGCCAATGAAACTTCTCAAACTGACAGTAAGCCACATCTGAGAGGTTGTTTTGTTTTGCCATGCCTAAGACCTTGAGATTAATTGCTTAATGCTTGGTATGGGCAAAAGCAAACCACAGAAACTTGGCACCAACATTTGAGTCCCTAATGCTCTTCTTCAAGCGATGTATTACTGCCAAGTAGCCCCCAAATTAGCAAAGATTAAAAAGAAATCATAAATCAAATCTAACATTTAGGGAAGTACACTGACATTTCTGTTTGCATAATAGATCAAAACTAGAGCAGCTCCAGCTGAACTGTGCTGAAGCTTACTGTGAATAAGCAATGTTTACCAATGGAAACATCCAAGGAAGACAAACCATGGCAGTACTGAAGAGTTTGTGAGACTAAAGTTACTAGCATGGTGTGGCTCTGATCCTGTAAAACACACAAGTTACTTCATGGACATGGAATTTTATGGTTTAGCTGAATACGAAAGTGGGTAAAGCAATTCTCTAGCAAGTTTGCAGGGTTAGATTTTTACATTGATAAAGAGAAAGGGTTGCAGCAGCTTTATACAAGAAGTGCTTAAGTAAAGGAGGGAAGGAATACATAGATTTTAATCAAAATTGAAATATGTCTTGAGTATGAGAGAAGTCTTACAGAGAATACAATTAGTTTTTCCCAGTTTTCCTAGTCCTTTCATTACAATCAACCAAGCTGTATTTGAAGTCAATCATAACAGTACAGTAATCCCTGTCCCCTAAATGAGGTTGCCAACCTAAACCATATTTTCTTTCTGTCTTACTGCGAGTTTAATGTGCACAGCCAGAATCCATGCTTTGGATTTGCTTCTTTTTAGTCCTTGTGGCACCATTTTCCTCTCTCCTTAACAGTTACCCAGGAGCCAGCTGTCTATTGTTTTCTTTTGAAGAAAACCCAAAACTATACAGTGCTATATGAAACTATGCCTCCTCATGCTGCATAGTCCATGCCTGACAACAACCCATTTTAGGCTTGCTCTTCAAACACGCTGTTTCCGTGCAAAATGGGTTTGCCTCCCTCCATATCCCCAAATATTTCCTACCCTCTTTTGTCAAGTTTTGATGCTAGGAACATGTATAATCCCAGCCATTCACTGATTTCTTACAGATTTCCCTTTGCCTTACAAAGGCAGCTGCCCAGTCAGCAGCAGCATCAACACCAGGCATTGCTCTGTTCTGGCAGCCTGTCCTGATTTTGTGCACCTTCCTGATGATGTCTCACTACTGCAAGACCTGTTTTAGCAGCAGGACTTTTTCCTTTAGCCATCTAAAATTCTCTTCGTTAAAAAGCACTGCTATATTTCATCTCATTTTCTTAAGGATTAAACAGGGTACAGAAGTTCAACAGAAGATACACTGTGTGTGTCTGGTAACTGTGCTGCCACTTCCTGATATTCAAGACTCCTACTAGTGCAGTATTGCTGTGATTGCAGCCAGCTGCTCAACTAGCCAAGAACAACCTCATTATAGGAAGCATCCAGATCATCTTCCACCATCACAGAAAGTTATTCCCTCCCCTAAAGGCCTTAGAGCACAAGGAGCGCAAAGCACACAACGCTCAGATTTCCCAAGCCTGCTGACCTTCCTGCCTCAAAGTGTAGCCTGGTTCAAGTTGATGATTTCCAGATTCATATTTTTTCAGCATGACTTCTTGGCCTTTTAGGTCACGGCACTACTTTCACTTGCAGGGATTTTGTTTGCATAAAGATATATTCCTGATGTCTGCTATGAGCAGTCTTTCAGCAGCTACCCCACCATGCACTGCTTTGTTCCAGGGTGGGCTTACCTCTGTACTCACCAACACACTACGCTTATCTTAGACAGATATTACCTTCTCATTTAAGTGCTGGCCATTCACATTACAGAATGCATATTCCCTACAGTACATATCCTGGTGTGAGGTCTCCTGCCGTGTTTCTGAGCTTGCTTGCTCAGTTTGGTGAGCCACTTATTCTGTCTGATCTGGAGAAGAGTCACAGCAATACAATGACCAACAGGATACATGCCGTGCCGCTGGCACCAAGTCAAAACAGAGGATCTCCAACAGAAGCTTTTGAAGGAAGTGAAGGATTTTGGCAGACTTCCACTCTCCAGTCCTATGACAAGAACTGTGTCACACAGTAACCTGACTTTAAGCACAAATAGCCTTTTAAAGGGACTTTGTTGAAGTGTAAAATCCTCAGAACATTTTGGTAGAGATCAGTAGGTAGTGATCTTAGTTATGGTCAACTCCAACTCAATTCTCTGTTAGCAACACTGAGTCTTAAATGCAAATAGGACAGAAAATAAGCTGAGAACAAGTGAGATCTATGTACTTCTCGGTCAGGTGCTAGGACCACTACAATTGTCAGGTGAGCAATGATGTGAATAAAAAAAATAACAATCCTGAAACAGACAACGTCTAGACAGACATTAGACAACCTGGTGAGTATTAAATATTCCTGACCAATACATACCCTGGAATCTGACCAGCAGATTTGCCTGGTTAATGAAGACCTATACAAAGCAACAGAAAACCTATACACAAACTGCTGTTATGTGTCAGGTGGCAAACCATGGACAACATAGGAAAAAAATAGAAGAGTGAGATTCCACATTCTTCTATTTCTGGGAGACATCCTGTGAGGTATTACAGAAAAATCCACCACAGCTAGCAACATACCTTCAAATATCTAAGGAGAATGCTGCCTAGTTCATCTGGCCAGTGTTATGTGCTTGTTCACAGTGATAAACAAGGTGACCGCCTCAACTGTTATAACTTACACACCTTATTTTAGGGACAAAGCATGTCTGATGTAGTGTTAAATTGCTCTAAGGCACAACTTTCTGTTCCTCCTTTCAAACAAAGGAGAATATCCATCTCAGATCTAGTCTTGGGGAACAGGGGAGAGGGAAGCTTCCAAACTGCCTTTGATAATATTTTTTCTCTTCTGTTTGTTATTTCAAATGTTCATTTTGCTTTCTGGATCAAAGCTAAATAGACTCAAAATGAGCAGAAAGGTACAACAGAAATTAAGTGTGAGCCATAGTGGATGTTACAATCTGCATAGTCACCCAGTGAAACTAGCCCCATATGTTTTTTATACGCTCATATAATACATATTTTGAGGGTGTTGCTTGTATAAAGTTATGCCATTATTCAATCACACTATGAACAACCCTATCAGCATTGGATAGGATACTTCACTATTAAAAGTTTTTAATCAAAAGCTACTTTAACTTTTCTTGATGCTCAGATCCTACAAGAGAAATCTGCCCTTGATCTTCTGTTTACAGAACAAACCCATTGCATTAAATATACAACAAAGAACAGTACAGATCCCATAGAAGTCATTGGCCTGAACTAGTCAAGCATTTAGTCTTCTACTGGATTTCTGAAAGGAGAATTATGGTACTTGCACACACCTATTAAAAGGATAATGATGCTGAAGAAATTAAACGACCTACACATGATGCCTCTAGCTGTTGTATAGTTTTCTTGCAGTATGCTTTGAAAGGCCATTGACTGCGTCCACTTTTTTCCAGATGCAGGGAAATACCTTCCTTTGAGACTGTGCCAATCTAAGCTGCAGAGTTAGTCATAGACCACAATGGCTTAAAATTTTGAAGAACTCGAAGATGAGAGCACCGAGCTCATGTTCAGGCTGGAACTGTGGCCCTGGTTGTTTCAAGTCCAAGGACAACATACAGCCTGACTCAGTTCTTACATAACGTTGTAAAACATTTCTAAGAGTCTCCCTCTTAACCATTTAGCAAGAGGTGCTTCTTATCCCAGACTTATGGGGCATAAGTGGGCAGCACAAGAGAATTATGCCAACTGACGGTGCTTAATGAGGGCAGGGCTCCAGCTTTTCATCAATAAAAAGCTTTTAAATAACAAGTCCCCTTCTGCTGTAACTGGCAAGCTGAGCCTGAAATGTATCTCCCCACCCCTCCCTCTGCAACAGTCAGCAGGTAATATTACAGAGAAAATAAAAAAAATAGAGCAACTTCAAAGAGGTTTCTCGCCCCCCCCCCCCTTACATTTCAATTAAGACACCAACTATTGCAGCTGTTTTAACAGTAATCATCAGGAACCAAAACCAACAAAGGCTTTTAAGGTCATTTTACATTTTATTCTTGCTGGAGATACGCAATAGGGAATCTCTGTGGCAGCCAAAGTTTGCAGAGATTTAGATAACCCGTTTCTCTTATCTAATGAATTCAGGCAGAACTGCAAACTTTCTAAGGTTTTAAACTGACAAACACCGAGAGAGTCAACATGAAATTGAACGACAGCTCATGCTTGGAACGCGGTGACTCGTAAGTCAGTTCAGGAAACCAAGTTTTACCGCTTTTAAATTACTGAAGTATAGAAGAGCATCTTTAAGATGTAGGTATTTCAAGCCTCTGTCTTTGGTGGGGACTACAGCAGAGGGACTCACTCAGTGGGTCTTCTTTACTGAAGCAGATGCTGCTTTGGACCTTGGGGAAATTGCCAGACAAAACAGAACAGCACACACAAAGCTAGCTTGCCTTAATCATCTCCTTTACAAATGTCTTTCTCAGTGAAGTTTCTGCTAACAAGCTGTAAAGAGGACAGAACCAGGTTCTTTACAGTGGTGCCCAGTGACAGGACAATGGGCACAAGTTAAAGAATAAGACACTTTTTTTTATTTATTTATTTTTTTTTTAATGTGAGCATGGTCAAACAGGGGAGCAGGTTGTCTGGAGAGGTTGTGGAGTTTCCTTCTGTGGAGATACTCAAAAGTCATCTAGACATGGTCCTGTGCAACCTGCTCTAGCTGACCTTGCTTGTGCACCGCTGCAGCTAGAATGTAGATCCCCAGCACTAGGCTGCAATTAGTGGAATTGTGCTTATTTACATTGCTTGAAAACTGGCTCCTTACACTTAAATAATGGGGTTTTTTGGTGGAACTTTCAGAAGTTTCAGTAGGTTTTCACATCTATACATATTAGCAATGTTGATGTCCCAAAGTGTTGTCTTAAAGAATATTTGATCTATACCCCAGTTAAGCAGACCTCCCACAGAGCGTTATCCAAAACTTGTTAGGAGATCTTCAACGCTGTTTTAAGGTCTGGTAATTTGCCTGAATTCTATTCCTAACCGAGATGGCATAGTCAGACTTTTCTGGGGCAGTATTGACATGATTGCAAAGCTGACTGCTACTACAAGTTGACTACCACAATACAGAACAGCAGCAGCTGGCAAAGTGGCCTTTTATAAAATCACCTAAACCAAGCTCTGTCAAAATTAACATGCAGTCTTCATCTATTGTAGCAAGAATAAGGAGCCACTTCCTACTTCAATAAGGTCGGTTTCCTCTGACTTTCCTGGGGCTCCAGTATATCTGCGTGTATAACTCTTGCAAACAACACAGAACAGATCATTCTTACATTTGCTAGAGATGTTATGGACTATAAGTATGCCTTTAGGAAGTCTTGAGTTCAACATACATTTTAGAATTCACATCTGGTATGGGGACTCAAGTAAAGTATGTAATCCCACTTACAGGTCTAGACCTATCTGTCACCATCTGCACAGAGATAGCAAACTAAGTTCTTGACTTTCTAGTGTCAAGAGGGAGAGGATGGAAGTGATGTGGGAAGTGGACAGAGAAACAGCAAGAGACTCATTACGGAGGGAGAAATAATACATCAAGTTAGCCTCTTCTCAAGAAACGCAGCCTGTAAGCGCAGCGATGCGTCTATGCATCTTAACAGCCCATTGATATACCGTGACACTGTGCTTACACTGTCTGAGAACAGGTTCCATTGTTTTGCTTCATCAGATACACAACAAATTGGAAAACCTCGAACAAGGAAAGCAGTGAGTAAAGCCCAGGATCTATTACTTCAGAACAGATTTTCCCTTCTCCTCCTAAAGCAAGCATTGGGGGAAAAGAGTTGAACTCATACCTCATAGTGGTGGATGTGCCCCACATTTTATGTGACTACGTGAAGAAGCTAGGCCAGAAGTAAATTTTCAGAACAGGATGCCCAAGGAAAATCAATATCCCAGTAATAGCTAGCATCAAAAAAGATTTCTCAAGATTACCCTGTTGTTCAGATAAAAGTACATGCCTTTTAACTATATGTACTTAAAGATGCACTTTGAACAACACAAGACTTCAAAGCTTTCGTTGTACTGTAAACTTCATTTGCAGGACATGCAAACGAAGGAGCAAAAGCTACTAGAAATAAATGCAACAGAACAAGCACCAAGATTTTCAAGGCGTCCCTTTTCCTATGACAATTAGAGTCAACATGACAGTTTAAAAAAACCCAAGCACACCCCCC
>WAAD01033581.1:0-15039 GCA_013389945.1 Fregata magnificens | reverse complement strand
CCCCCCCCAACCTCTGCACCACAAAAAAACAACCTTCTGAGACAGAAACAGAAGCCAGATGCTCCTGGAGCCTATCTGTTCTTTCTGGAGGTGGGTCAACTGGACATTGTCTTAGTTCTGTTTCCAGTTAGCTAATATTTTTAGGCTATTCTCACCTCTTGCCTAGTATTTGCCGAAAAGAACATGCAGCTGCAGTAATACCTTATTATTTAAGTCTCCCAAAGCCCCTCAAACCCTGACAGAAAAAAAATTTAATCATTGACTTCTGTTCTATATAGTCATTTTGATTTTATTTTAAACAAAAACCATCTTTTTGGTTTATGTATAACTACATTAATAATATATAGCAAACAAATAAAATAATTCTTTATATGTTCTGCTTATATCTAATAGTTTTCCACTTGACTCAAGGACCAGTCCTTAAATAACACCTGCTTGTGCATAGGAATAGCAGACAAAGCAAGGGCCCAAACCCATCATTACAACTGACTACAGTTTGTATTACTGTGGGTAGTCCCATTACACCACTGGTGAGGTTTGGCACAACCGAGCCTTCCAAAACAGAGGCAGACAATGAATCAAACAAAGTAGAAAAGATACTCTCTAACAGGCTTAAAACTTTAAGAGCAAAAACCAGATCCTTGTCTTCAAACTGCACCTCATATAGCCATGCAGCGTACAGCCCATGCTCAGTCTCTAGCACACTGCAGAAGAGCTCAGCATAACCTCTTCATCAGCCACTGCTCAAAAAAGAAGAGGAATGTGAACACACTTACCTGAATATCCGTGGGCTACATAGATACTAGCACAGGCTAGATCCCCTTTATACGGCAGGCCTTCCAGTGCTCCCTGTTCCCAATGTTCAAGTAAAGAAGAACTGTTTATGCTACTGCACTGATAAAAATCACCTCGGAGGGGCCCATAGCTGCCCTCATAGCTCATAAATTATATAGCTTTACTCTGCTTGGCACAGGCTTGAACCCTGTTATAATTTAGGTTAAAAGACAACGCAAAGTTTCTGCCTTTTCAGAGCCCTTCGGCAGTTTTGCTGCCGAACCACAGGGTCTGGTCAGGCCTCTACAGGTGTTCTTAATTAGGAGAGAATCCACATAAGGTACTAGCCTTAAAGATATATGTCTTTTAAGCACAAGCCTTCAAAACTCAGCCATATCATACCGTCATCTTCACTGAGTTATGCTTACAAAGAACACAGATAAAATAGTGTTTAATCAGAACTGCTGTTTCCCTTTGCAAGCAAAAGATCATGAAATAGCTATCCTGCAGTACAAAAGCGTTGAGTTATCTCATCCTAATGTGAGTGCCTAGTTGATTCACCTTCCTGCCTTTGACTTGCTTTAACACTTAGATTTAAAAAGTACTTCTGTCCTTAGAGGGAAGAGTAGTGTATAAAACCAGCACAGACACTTATTGCAGAATTTGATTATCTTTGGGAACAAATCAGCTGGCCTCTTATTCACATTTTCAAAAGAAGACTGAATGACCTTAAAAATAAAGATTTCAGAGAGACAGTGTGAAATCATGCACAGAAATAAATATACAGCTGTGGCCTGGCTGATCACTAATGGTGTACAGCCTGTGAGGATGTATGGAAATAATATTTTTCATTTTCAAAGAGCCCAAGGAAAAAAAGACACAAGCAATTAAGCCACACAGTGCCATGAAATATATTAGCCCCTTTCTTAATGCTGGATAAAATGAGACAGGCTTACAAAAGCATTGTCACTGACATACTCCAAAGGGTTCTTCAGGGCAAGTGCCCTGTCTTTCCAAGCACCAAACTTCCAGTGCAGTCTAGCAAGGAGTCTACCACATGAAGCAACTAGCAGGACTGAGACTGTAGAGATTTGTCTTGTCAAAGGTTATAAAACGCTGTCAGTGGAACATTTTCCTGTTCCCCAAATTATGAACAGCAGAGCTGTTCTGTGGCTGAACTGGTTGGACCTTCACTTTTGTTTGTCAAAGGAGTGAGGATCATTTATAGCCTGTGGAAGTTCCCTACCAGGTTCTCTGCCGTGAGACTGTGCTCCTCAAGGTTCCTGCCTTGAACCACTCTGAAGCTGTTGCGCTGTTTCGGGACTCTTCAGATCACTAACTCCAGAACATAAACTTCAGAAAGATTTCAGGACTGAAGGGGCCAGGGCAGGATTCCACCTGTACAAAAGCAGCGTAAGGTTGGTATAAATGGCGCTAGGCCTATGCTACTGTATTTGGGGGTGCCACTTTAGTACCTAGGGCATCCCTGAAAGTTGAGGGATAACATTGTCCTCCCTAAGTATTGGACTATGCCATCTAAATTACAATTTTCAGAGGCATAAAGGAAGAGGGAATATTCACGGTGCTCCATTTGAACCTAATTTAGATGTTATTCTGAACCATGTCCTATAATAGCCCCGACCCTCTGCCAACATTTATAGACAGCTTAAGAACATCAAGTGTCTCATCAAGATGTCTAAAGTATGTGAATAACTTTATAGAATCAACATCTGAGCTGTGAGGAAATTTGGATCACCTGATAAAGTCCCAAAATACAGTTATGCAATTTCTGTAGCAAAGATCAACAGACCTAAACATGAAGTGTGTAAACATGAAGGGAAAGTCTTCCCAGAGAGAATCTCTGGGTTAGATTTTGATCTGATTGATCTTATGCTAATATAAGTTGATTTTCAGATTAATTTAAGAAGGGTGGTTTTAATGTCTCAGTATTCCCACATATACTTGGCTATTTTCAGAACTACCCAGACGACATTTTCATTGATTACAGGGACCAAAGATGAGTCTGCATATCCTTGATACTAGATGTACAGCAGCTGTTTTTCAGGACCTCAACTCCACATTGCCATAACAGCAGCCTGAACTGAAGCTGCCCAGAACTCTCATCTGTCCTGCAGCACATGACGCCAAGTTCTTCTCCAGGAAGGGGTATTTTGTCTTTGTGATACCGGCCAGTGGATGTTGTAAGAGAGAATATGTGGAGTATATGGGGCGCACCACGCCCATCAAACTATGCTGCAATAGGTGGATTTTTAGCAGCAGGTACTCAAGCTTGCCTATGGGATGCATTTGACCATGAGTATACAGTCACAATGTGGGTTCAAGGGAGGTTTGGGTCTGAGGATGAACCGGTGCGTATCCCAGTTGGTGTCCCATACATGTCAGTACTATAACATAATAATATTTTGATTCAGTAGGTGTTGTTTCTGAGGGCTTCTAAATAGTTGCTGAACCTTCTTTACTGTCTTTTATTGCAGAAGCCTCCAGTGTTCCCAGCCTCCAGTTTATACCCAATAGGGTATAAATATTGATGTTGTAAGTTTGTAAGGAAATACTGTGGGAAAAGGGTTGTTGGGAGACACTGATTTCAAACTTCACATTTGTGCCATTTCCTCCTAACTTGATATAAAAAATAATCAATCAAATTCTGCATTCAGTCAGATTCTTGTAAGTGGAACTTTTCTGGTTTTATACAGATGTAACTGAGGACAAGAACTGAGTTCAAGGCATTGCCATGCAAAATTAAATGATATTTGGTCATATTAGTTCAGTTGCTTCAACTTGCCTGTTGGCACCTCATTCAGAGGAGAACAGATAAGATACTGTCGTGGTTTAACCCCAGCAGGCAACTAAGCACCACAGAGCTGCTCACTCACTGCCCCCATGGTGGGATGGGGGAGGGAATTGGAAGGGTAAAAGTGAGAAAACTCGTGGGTTGAGATAAAGACAGTTTAATAAGTAAAGTAAAAGCCGTGCACGCAAGCAAAGCAAACCAAGGAATTCATGCACTACTTCCCATCGGCAGGGAGGTGTTCAGCCATCTCCAGGAAAGCAGGGCTCCATCACGTGTAACAGTTACTTGGGAAGACAAACCAGCATAACTCTGAACGTCCCGCCCTTTCTTCTTCTTCCCCCAGCTTTATGTGCTGAGCATGATGTCATGTGGTCTGGAATATCCCTTTGGTCAGCTGGGGTCAGCTGCCCCAGCTGTGTCCCCTCCCAGCTTCTTGTGCACCCCCAGCCTACTCGCTGGTGGGGTGGTGTGAGAAGCAGAAAAGGCCTTGACTCTGTGTAAGCACTGCTCAGCAGTAACTAAAACATCTCTGTATTGTCAAAGCTGTTTTCAGCACAAATCCAAAACAGCCTCGTACTAGCTACTATGAAGAAAATTAACTCTATCCCAGCCAAAACCAGCATAGATAACTACTACAGCCTTCATGGATATTTCTAGGTAGAGGAGACCTGGGGAGGGTCAGGAGAGGAGATGGCTAAATAGGTACAATGAATATAGTGTTCCAGTCCACCTTCAGGGCTATTCTGAGCCTTGCACAGCTCTGCGAAGATGGTAGGATTACTTTCCACATCTACAATGTCTTTTCATCATCAGCCTTCCGAATCTGCAATTACTCTTGTGGCAGTTGTATAACTCTCATCTGTCCTATCCCAATTATGAAGGGATAATTTTTCCATCTTACACAAAGCAAATGACAGGTTAAGCTAAACTTCTAAAAAAAGTTATTGCATTCATCACTGAATTCTGACTGTTCAGAGTACGAAAAAAGGCAGTATTGAGTACAACAGTTACAAAAACATGAAATCACTGTTTCTTACCTTATTTGGCCTTAAACTGATCTCTTTTCTGAAAAGCCAGTTCTTAGTGCAAAAATGTTATGAATGCCATTCTGGGAAATCCTGATTTACTCTCTGCAATATATAATTCTAACAACACTGTCCTTTACTTTTTACAAGAAATCTAATTTTTTAAAGAGTCATCATATGGATATAAAAAAAAAAATTGAGAATCAACCCTAATAAGCAGTACACAAGTGTCTCACCAGAGAGAAAGAATGCCTAAATTATGCACAGAGGACAATAGTGAACAGAACCTTTCCATCTCCACTGAATTTAGAGGTGCCCTGAATAGAGTTGCTGGCTTAGTGCTGGTCAGCATCACCAGCTGAATTAGGGACCTACATTTGGTAGTGGGACCACTTCCCACTATCTCTTCTGGAAGTGTATTTTTAGTTCTGGATGTCTAGAAAGTCCTCAGCATCCCCTCAACAACTAGTGCCAAATTGCCATTAATTTCCAAAAAGTTCTAATATGAGAAGCAATTATGGAAAATAAGATTCTTGGCTGAGAGAAACTGATGTTATCCTTAAAAAAAAGATCTGGCAAAGCAACAGTGGTAATGATATGAAAAGTAAATAAGCACAGGAGATAATATAAAGATGCTGAGCTGGGCAGGAAATTATTTCTAGCATGAACTAAGACTCTCTCTTATAATACTCATTCCACCAAAATGGATGCATTTAAATTGCTGTTTAGGTGCCCTTATTCATTGCTGTTTACAGCATATTAGTTTAAATGCAGAGTTCATTTAATTCTGGCTATGTCAGTAATTGCGCTAATGAACAAGGTGTACCCTCAACCATTTGCTTTAAGACAAATAAATGCTCATTTACAAAATAAAATGGCTTTCTTTTTGTAATTTCATGGAGGCGTACAAAAAAAAAGTGCTGATCCTGTGCAGGCTCAAGTAAAAAGTTAGATGCCATGAAAGTTTAAATTAAAGACAAGACAGTTTCTCATGCACTATAAAATCTGTGACTGCCATGAAAGAAGACCCTGCTTAATATCCATGCACTTTAATTCTCAGCAATAAAAGTTACAGAAGAAGCAAATTGATTATTGTTTGATTAACTAGTTAATTGTATTGTTATAAATAATTTAGAGAGTTTCCTTTTTCCCACTGGTAAATTCTTGATACAGAAAAATTACTTTAGTACCAATTATTTATAAATAGTTTTGATTAGAGCCTTCATATTTTCAATGGGTGTTTCTACTTTGAATTGCTGTACAATGAATGATTATGAATTTAATCCTGTAGTGAGAATGTCACATGTGTAAACAATTATTTAGTTCACTACAAAATAGATGAGGAGGCTGGCTAGGAGCGTAATAGTTTAGCTTTGTAAAACGGTTGCCTTGCTCTTCTTGCCTTCTCAAATAGGGGAATAGCTGATTTTTTTAAAAAACTAAATATCTTCAGGATCTTTTGTAGTGCAACCCAAAGTTAAAGAATTCTTCTTTAAATCTGCTAGCTTATAATATCATACAATCCAATTTCATCCATTCTCAAAGGGCCTGATTCAAAGCTTTGAAACTAATGCCAATCAGTTTCTTTGTTATTTCATAATAAATTACAGCGGGATCAGTGAGTTCTGAGACACTTCTGTGTCTTTTGCATCTTCTGCATCCTCTGTAGAGAGTGCACTGGAAGCCAGTTCGACGTATAATTTGGGGCATGGCATGACAAGTTAATGCAGAGGACAAAACCACAGAAATGAAACTTAACTGATATATGAAAAAGGTGGGAGTGGATTTAGAAGTGTTGTAGTTTTGTAAAAGAACTTCCATTTAATGGCAGTGGTGCCAACGTGCTTACTGACTAACCTGAACACTGGTAGAGTATCTAACATGGCTGCCTCTTGAAAGCAGAGATAGGGAATGAGGGAAAGGCCTTCCAAAACTGTTCTATCAGATTTCTCACTGATGAAATGGTACATATATCTCTGAAAGAGTATGCTATATTTATAATTGTAATAAAGGTTCTTTCAGTTTTGTAAAAAAGAAGAATAATGCTCTTTAAGTCAGGGCTTTGTCCAGTAACACAGAAGATCTCTGTTCTGTTTTTAGCAGTGACACGTACTTTAAACGTGTACTAGCAAACCAGCAAATTATTTATTACCTGTGTCAATCTCCCAGCTGTAAAATATGTTTAGTAATGCAGGCAAAGCAGCAAAATGCCACATTATCAGTATCTATTTTCTGATGATGATGATGGAAAGAAACAGGAACAGAAATGAATTGTGATATGCAAGTGAACACTGAAAGAAAGTAAGTAGCTGGGGACAGTAAAGTGGAAAAGGAGAAAAGGATATGAAGGAAGAGCAATATGAAGCAAAAAGGAACAAGAAGCAGATGGGAAACAAACAGGTAAAGAAAATAATTTGATACAGATACTATTTTACAGTAAAAGTATGAAGTCTCATTAAATACACAACTATAAGGCAAAGGAATACTCTCACAAAACTTGTTTTGGCCAGATGCCTATGTTACTGAGTCCCATAAAACTCTGTTAAGTTATATCTCCATTTTAAGGTCAGAAGGGCTCACCTAGTCTGACTTCTATTCCATATGCAATGCATTTCACCCAGCTTTCACTGTATTGAGCACAGTAACCATACAGAAGGAAATACCTGACATTTTTTAAAAATCTATTTTAAAAAATCTACATTTTCCCCATATTCTCCTCACCCTCTTGGAATATCCAAACCTTCAATTTATTGAAGGCACTAAGTATAGGTTCTTCTTTTATGTGGGCAGAGATCAGTCAATGTGTTCTTAGAAGAGTTGCCAAGAACTAAACTGTCTTTGAGAATGACTTGCTACAGTTTTCATTTTAAGCTCAAAACCTTTGTAGATGTTATTTTCCTCATTTAACACAAGCGTTCAGTGATAACCTGTGAATCCAATTACAATATATTACTCAGAGGTTTTCAGTTTTCTTCACTTCTTTATAACCAACAAAAACGTTCTCTTAAGAATGTGAAATACCTTTTAATTTATGAATTCATTTGAAGAGATGCCATCATTCCACTTACTACCCATGTGTTAAATTAGTACTTTTCAATTCATAGACTTCACCAATGAGCCTCAAGGACTTTTTTCCTTGCCTGCACATAATAGGACTTCCTACCTTCCTTTCTGTACTAAATAGAAAAGTGAAGTCATTGCCAGTGTTTAGGCTCTAGGCAGTTTTTGGCCTCAAGTTTTTTTCTCACAGTTCTTTCCTCCCCCTGCTGAAGATGCAGTGATTATACCTGTGATCTGCTGACATGTCAGTGCCTGTGCATGTAGGAACCTCTCCTTGTCAGTGAGGCTCTGCCTGGGCACTAAGTACAGGAGTGTTGATTACAGTGTGAGCTGAGATTGAACTCAGTACTGTAGGGCTGTGTTTCTTCTCCTGCATAACCATCTGAAACAAAGGCTGTCCCATCATCCATGGATTTTTATCGTTATTTAATCCTCAGATTTCTTAAAGTCCAAAGAAGAGAATTCACCAGCAGCTAATAGTACTGTGTCCTCAGTTTGCTTTGGTACATAGAGCCAAGTTTCAAGGTTTGGAAATGAGCCTTCTTCCCTCAAGTTTGCTTCCTGTTTGGTAAATGTTGCTTTTACTCCTTTTGCTACTTCAGCAGCAGAAGCCAGGGTAGTTTTTTTCTTATAGTCTGCTCGGAAAAATCTTATGAAATTGCCCCCACAAAATTAATTTATTTTGGTTAAAATTACACAAGCCAATGAATTACTTGTCACCAGAAATTTAAGTTTTGACATGTTTGCATTTACACCAGTGGCTCTGATATTCTGACTTATATTATAGGCCAGTTGGAGTTAAGAGTATGTTTTATTAATTGAATGCTACTCCAGTTTGGTGGATCATAATAAAAAGGAAAAATCCTTGTAGGCATTGAGAAATACAAATATATAACTCTTCTGCTTACGTTCCACTGAGGATGCTGAAGAACATTCTGAACTAGAAAGATCAAATAGGAGGCTACAAATCATGCAGACTGACTAGATTTTTATTAATAAAATCTTACAAGGTAAAAGGGGATCCAAGTGCTCCACTGACTTCCAAGGGGCATGCATTGTTTAACAGATATTCCATTCAGAGCATTTTCCTGTGTAAAAATGACTCTTTTGTTTGTGAAATTTTTCAGCTATTAGGTGATTCTTTATAATCTGTACTCTCTAGTGCCTGAAACCTGTGTCGGGACTTGCATTCATTCTCATATCCAAAATGATGTAATGAGAAAACAGCTAATGTGCTTAGTCCATTGAGGAACTAACATGGAAAGTCTTGGAACGCATATTTTCGTAATTAGCATGTTTGCTGACAAAAGCTACTTGTGTGTTGATGTCAGGCCGCATCCTTATTATATTTTATACGTAGATGAGACTGCATATAAGTACCTTTAGAGCTGAAACATGTCTGATACCGAGCAACTTTCCTATCCTTTGGAAAATGCCTAAAGGCATGACTGAAGAGAAATTGCTTGGGTATGGATACCAACCTTCAAGGTGAAATCTCAACTACAAGGATAATTTATACCGTCTTTTACGAGACTGTGTTGTGTGCCATTGCTTCTATTGCAGGGTAATGTGATGGAGCACAATGCTGCTGCTGAAGTTGAGATATCCCTTAAGTGTCTACTGTATCCATTAGGCTCTGAAAATTGCAAATCGCTGTCTACATGAATTACTCTGGAACAGTTTAGCATGTGTGTGGAGTTTTCGCTATCAAAAAGCTCTGGCGATTCCACATTAGAAAGTAATTTTCCATATGGCTTACTGGGAATTTAGGCCCATAAACAGATACTCAGCAGTGGTATTTAATGCAGTTTATTGAACAGGTTTACAGATTAGGGACATAATTTTCAGAGCTTTGTCAGTTTCTGTCTGAACCCACTGATTATGTGCCTAGGAATTTGACTTTTCCCCTTGTATTTTACTTTCCTTTGTTCTCCATTTTGATGATAAAAGGTAAATGCAAAGGTAGGATAGCGCTGATGCAATGGACTTCAGTGTAGTTTATAGACAGAACCTCTGCAAGAAATAATGTTTATGCGATCATCTTGTCTTGCTGCAGATGTTTTAGATTAAGCTTCTTGCTACACAGTCTGCAAAAAATACACAAGCAGATACTATAATATGTTCCATAGAAAATTGATATGAAATAGAAGCTGATGTGAAATTACAATGAGCAATTTAAGTGCAGACACAGCAATATCTAGTTGTTTGCACTTAAGTGTTTATGAGCAGAATAGTAACTGAACACAACAAGGACCTGCTCCATAACCAGGTCCGCTGGGTGCCCTAAGAGTATATAAATATAAATAGCAACATATGGGGTATGGATTCATTTGTACTCTACTCTCAACAGCTTTGAAACATCTTTGTTTTGCTAGAAGGAAAACAACCAAACACAGCAAGTATATGATAGTGTGCAAATCTGTCACAGCCAAGGAATAAACAGCCATAGTCTCATCTGTTCTGTGCCTCTTCCAAAAGGAGAGGGGGAGGGCCTGCTTTGGATTTGCAACCATGTACATACTCCTTGTTCAAAGTCCTCAAGGAAGCACAAGCTGTCAGCACAGAGCATGATAAGGAGTGTTTTTGTCCTGCAGTAAGAGGGAGACCTTATAACTACTATAACCAGTGTTCTCACCACTCTTACTATCCAAGTAATACCTTTCTCCAGGAGGAGGAATGTCCTTCTTTACTGCAAAGACTTTGTGGACCACAGCTGTGCTTAATGTCGTATTGTATCAATATACATATCCACCATATAAAAGAACAGCTCTAGCTGCCCATGGATTCTCCAGTTTATTGATGTGCCCCTCAAAAAGGTTCCTGAATGGGTGCTATCTCAACCCCCCTTCTTCCACAGCCCTGGTGTAAAAGAATAGGTCTATATTATCTGTGAGATCTGGGTCCGTGCTCTGCAGGGCGCTGGAGCAACCAGACAGAACGCTTCTGATCCACTTGATGCCTCCTGACTTCAGTGCTCAGTGAGGAAGGCTATCCAACTGACAAGGCATAGTGGCATTGTTGGTGACATGACCTCTGGGGAGCTGCCTGTCATGTCACATCTGGGGGTTTTGTCTTGTTTTTGGCATCCAGAATTTGGCCTTCAATAATTACTCAACTCTGGTTTGGAAATTTGTTTTTTTCTCCTCCATAAGCAGATTTCTTGTTTCCTTTTTCCAAACCTGCTTTTCTTTGGTTTTGTTTTTGGGGTTTCTTTTAATGCTTTTAAGTAAAATTTGGCATTTGAAGTTCATCTCTTTTAATAATTGGCAATATTTCTCTGGTTAATGAAGGTCATGGCTAAGGTTCCAGGATTAGGTATTGTTAAAAGCTGCTGTACCGAGTTCCTCATAAATCATTCCCATAAATCACCCAGCAGATTTCTCTTCTAGTGTTTGTCATGCTAACATGATTTCAATTCAGAAAGAAAGACAAATGTTATTAGGGCTCAATGAAGCAAAGGCAGGAAAGGATCATTTAACATAACACTGATAAAACTGGCAGTAGGTTACATGAAATCTCTTGTCTGAGTTATGCAAATGTCTTAAGTTTCTGTATTTATGACATTTTCTTTTGAATCATAAAGTTTGATGTGTTAATTTTATGGGTAAACAGATTTTTGTTGTTTTTTCCAACTTACTGTAAGCTTCCTTAAAAGAGAAACACTTTTTTTATGTATAAATTTTGCAGGCTGATTATAAACTAACAGTATTTTTACATACAGCTCTTAATAACAGAGAGAGAATTTTGAAGAGATCTAAACATTAAAGACAAAATGTACCACAGTAACTGAATAATACTGTGGTAATTTGTAAAGCTTGATGTAAGTACAAACTAATAATGGGGTCTTCACCTAAGATTCATAATATGGGCAGAGAGTCTGGTAACATAGCATCTTCATTTCAGTGACTAATATCATCCAACCTCATCAGTGACTAGTCTCATCCAAAAGAGGTCTATTCTTTGATGTCAGTGGATACTGGATCAGACTTTAAAGTGAATGCATACATAATTATGTTATAAAAGCCTGAGGTTCCTTTTTAATTTCTATATGAATACCTCAATGACCAATATTATTAATTCCTTTTATTGGTTTTTTTTTTGGGGGGGGGCAGGGGGAGGAGTAACAGATTAAAGTATAACTAGTGGGGGAGAAGGATTTCCATCATATGAAACATTTCAAGGTTTCTGCATCCCTTTTGGATATGAACTACTGTGAAAAGTTAAGATTTGGATTTTCTGTGTCTGAAATGCAATTCTGAAAATGCTCTCAAGCTTGAAATAGCTCATTTAAGAAACTGTAATGCCTTTTTTTACTTTGACCCTGGTTTAATATAAAGTATATTTCAACTTTTTATTTTACTCTACTAAATCGTAGGAATTGGTCTGTGTCAAAAAAGATGTAAGTGTACACTTGGAATAGTACTTTATAGTTTTTCATATGATAGATCTGGGTTTATCAGTAGCAACTAGTGCTATCACATTCTAGTGAAGTGGACACAGAGAAACATACACAACAGCAAGAAGTTATTTTAGTGTTTGTGAAATACCTCATCCTGGATACAATTTTTTAGAGGAGCCATACAACAGGCGATTGACACTGTTCCTTCCCCTCATCAGACATGACACCTAATCTTCCATGAAGCAGCCTGAAAAAGGGTGTGCATATTATAGGGCAGGATGCAGATGCTGCTCTTTCATGGAAAGATTTATGCTGACGGAGCTTACTTAGATACCTTTGAAGAAAAGCAGCTGGAAAAACAAGGCCTATGGATGAATTCTTGAATTTCTTCCAGAGAAAAAGTGACCCAGGCTGATAATCTGTACATTCCTACAGTGGCAGGAAAATGCATATGTATGTCCCAGCAGTAATTCCCTCTCCCACCTTTACATATTTTTTCCTTATATTCAGACTCATAGGTGATACTGTTAAACAGGCACAAACCTCTGATCTTTCTCAGAGTCTAAAGATTTCCAACTGTAAATCCTAGGTATGTTGCAAAAGTTATAAAATACTATACTGAAAGGGTTCTGCAAATCAAATGATTTTCAGGTTCTACTTTAATGAATTTTCAAGCTGTTATCTTCCCTCCTTATTTGCACATTACCCTTTTTAATTGTCCTTCTGATTGCGTGCAAAAATTCAAATTCAGAACAGGTATTTTCAGTCTCATCCAGCCTTTGTTGTTCCCCTGTTAATATCTATGCAAAGTATTAATTACTAAACTGAACTTGCAAACATTTTAAAAATGGTTTCCTTCTCTCTTTGAAAGCATTTCATTCACAGTACAATTTCATTCATTAAAAGCACTGAAGCATCTCAGGATACCTGCCTCTTTTTTTTTCTTCAGCCCCCAACTGTCACACTAAATCCTATGCTCTCTTCTCTCACTTTTTCCTACTTTGTGGAGCGGTCAGGCTGAGGATCCTCTGCAGCCCTCTGGGATTAAGAAAGGTGGCATAAGGAAGAAGCTGCAGAAGGAACACGTGCAATTAGCAGGAGGGAAGATTGTTTTGGGAACAGAAGAATTAATTGCTAGATGTTGTGGGTGTGTGGAAAATTAGGTCACCCTCATTTTTCATACTATTTTAAGACCAGATAACTACTCACAAACCAGTAGTGCAATAAGACCAGAGAGTTCTGATGGGGCTTTTAGGAAAGTCATAGACATCTGGACAAGTGGGAGAGCTCACAGGATGTGTGAGCTCAACAAGGAGGAGCTCATCACAGGAGGAGCTCAACAAGGTTTTTGCTGGATATCCTACCATATAAACACTTAATTTTGTGCATTTTCTGATGAATCATAAAATTTCATTCAGCTGACTTCCAAAGCCAACCGAGTCACGCAGTATCCTTTTCTCCTTAAACCACAAGCAGAGCCTCTCCCTGTCCCTCTCTAATGGAAATTCTTCTCCAGGAAATATTGTCTGATGTAAATCATGTCAAGGTGCCACCAGGTTGACTTGCTTGCTAGATTTCTGGTATTTCTCCAGATTTGACTTGTTCCTTATAATGGCAACTATTTTGGTTATGCAAAACCTCTGTCCTGCTTTTTCCCACTGAAATGTAGAAACATGACGACTACTGTATCTTACTGGATTATTTTCTCCTTTTTCTTTTTTTTTTTTTCTTCTTTATTAATGCTGTCTTGACAGCCAGTCAATTTTCTTTACTTTCCTCTGAAGAAGCCACTCAAAAGGGCAGGACCACATGAGATAACTCATGAGATAGTAAAGGAGAGATATTTTTAGTGTAAGGGAGACACAAAAAAGAATTAGTTTATTTCATTTGAGATCCATGAATGGCCTTAGCTTTGAGGCAGGCTGATGGCATGTCTGCTACATTCAGGACAGACACTTCAAAGTGCAAAGACATTGTAGAGCACTTCAAGGAACTTCCCCATCTGCAATTAATGCTGCAGAAGAAACACTCAACCACAAGCAGCGCAGCATTGCAGAAAATCCAGGTGGGATGTTTAACAAACCTTCCAGATTTATGACGTAGTGGAATTATATTAGAAGTGTGGACTATTTGCTTTAACACAATCATTCATTGGGATAAGAGGAGCAGAACTTGCTCTATAAGTTTGTAATTGTTGAAATTAATAACTGTGTCATCATTCTCTGCAGTACTATACCAATTTACTGTACTCTTTTTATCTCAATTACTTTCTGTGTGTGTCTTATATTTCTCTATTAAACTTCAGTAATTGTAACACTATGGTAATAACATTGACATACTGAGTATTATATGATGGGCTATTTTACATTATTCTGACTGCCTTATTTGTATTATAACTATTAGTGTCTATATAAATGTGATTCATTGAACTAATAAGGTTTTCAGACAACTGCCATAGCTCATTGATTTTCTTCGCTTATGCAGGAATTTACTTTGCACTGGTAGTTGGATTTCCCTTCACTTTTAATGCTGGCATTTGTAGAATAAAGGCCATCCACTTTAGCCCCATAGTAATGATACTTAATACCTCATTCTATCTTGATTCCATTAAGCTGACAAAGCAAATGGGAAGTACCAAAGTTGTATTTTCTCAACTGATCTGTTCTTTTGTTCAAAAGTACTTCCAAAAGCACCCATCTCAATCATCCCTGCCGAAGTGATGACCAAAACATGATTTTTTTTGAAGTTAAGCAGTTAGCACTCTGAAATCTCATGTAGATTTTGTGTGGTTCATCAGCCATGCGGTCCTCCTCTGAGAGGAATTTGGGTAATGCCTTATGAATGGTACAGTTGCTTAAGCCTTTCTATATCCGCAGAGTTGAATGAGTTCATGTCTCATGCACTGTTTACCCTATCTGTCCTGCGGGGACCCTAGCCTGCAATCAGTTCTACCAGAATTTGAAAGTCAG
>WAAD01033579.1:364-20112 GCA_013389945.1 Fregata magnificens | reverse complement strand
GAAATAGCCAAATGATTGCAAGAAAATTTAGAATTGTATTATCAAGTGAGTGTGTAACTCATGTTCTTTCTTCCAGAATCAGTCATCAGTGGTCACATCATCCATGTAATCCTAGGAGGCATTGCTTTTGCACTTTTCAGGTTTTGTCTCTATTGTCTTCAGTGAGGCAAAATCCATTCATTTACCCAAGACACCTGTAAGAAAACAAATCCATTCTTACCCCAAAATTTAAGAAAAAAACCTGAGTGGATGTTTAATATTNTAAGAAAAAAACCTGAGTGGATGTTTAATATTCATAGACTTTACAGGCACAGGTAGCACATGTAATGCCAGGTTTCTGAGTTCCTTCTTCAGCAAATTACTTAGTTTGTTTCTTTATTCTCTGGTACATTTTTGCAGCGCAGAGATGAAACTCTGTATTTCCTGACGATCAAAGCAAAATGTCCACATTAACATTTTGTATTAGTATCTTTCAACACCTCATTTTTCAAAAGTTATCAACACTTTGTATTAGTAAAAATCCCATTTCCTCTCGACGTGGCAAAGTTTTTCTTAAAACTGTACCAAAGTTACTCATTAATTCCTTTAATAATCTATGTTTTGTACATGCTGGTTTCTGCTTTTCCTTAAAATCAGGGAAACTATTCTTTGTACCCATACCTCTGTTCATTTCATTTTTGTGGTGTCATCCACTTAACATGAGGGGAGTGGCTACTTCCTCCTTTTCTCTTTTTTGGCACAGATATATTTTTTCAAGGAAAACAGAACAAACACTTTGCAGAACTTCTTTTTTTTTGGCCATCTTCGTGCAGTTGCTTTAAGCTTTTTCAATTATGAAGAAGAGTCAGACAGGAACATAAAAGTAAAGACATCAAGATCCTCCAACTGTTTATGTGTCATACCAAGTCCCACCAAGAAAATCAATGAGCCAGAAAAATTTTGGGGAGAAAGTACTTGGTAGCAATATCATCTTCATTCAAACATCCAAACAGATTTTTTGTTTGTTTTGCACACAATTTGTATGCAGTTGAGAAATGAACATCAGTTCTGTTGAGGTCAGCTTAATCTTCACACTTCAGTGTGACATCAGCTGCTATCTGAATGAGATGATAAAATACTTGTAATGCTCAACAAATGGAAAGGATCTTGTATAAACTCTGGAGGAAGTGTCAACAAATATGTAAGGCAATTATAATTGATAGGCGCAGGTTTCTGGGGCAACCTAGATTCTTTCAGAACATCTTTTAGCTAAAGACTGAAAGTTGAGGTATTGCTCCACATCATCATGTCTGCTTTTAGGGTTAAAGATTTCTACATTTGCTGTTTGCACAGAGAATGGCACAGAGAATTCCTGGCAGGAGCAGGTTCATTAGCAGTTAGGCAAAATTACAGACTATGCCAATCAGCTATTTCTTTCTGACGAGGTCTGAAATCTTTCATAAGAGATTTCTTTGAGCACTGTGATTTTTTTGGAATTATATTTATCAATATTAATTGTTTGAAACAAAAAACTTTCAAGTCCCCTTATTTATGTTTGGGATCCTATTTTCATGTTATTGTCTTTTAAAATCCCTTTCTATATCTACTCTGGTGGAGAAATTTTTTACAAAGCTGCATTCAGTAACATGTTAAAGTTGACTGGAAGTGATGTGGGGAAACCGAGCAAAAGAAGAACAAAGCTGACTACCAGGGAACTCTCCCCATCAGTGATGGTAAGTAGGCAGTTGTGAATAAACAATGAGAGAATAGGGGAAGTTTCATCACAAAACCACCCCGTATTTCAAGAGTGAGGGATCACTTAGCTCTTTTCTTTTTCTACAGGCCAAACATTGATATCTTTTTTAGAGTAAATGCTATGCTATTTTCTGTGGGAGTTTTGCTTGAGTAAGGGCATCTGGGTTTTACCTTACAATTTTACAGACCCAGTTCAGCCTGGGCATGAATGAGCATAATTACTGTTGACATCAATGAGGTGAGACCTAACATAGTGCATGGCTTAACTGGATGACGGGATTTGCGTTTCCCATGTATGCAAGAACTGCTCAGTGGCACACAAGTGTGCTTAGAATATTATCAAGCATTAACCTTAGGTTTGTGTGTCTAGTGCCTAGAGTGTCTGGAATAAATTGTTGTACATTCATAACTAAAGTAAGAGCCAGCTTGGATGCTGATGCTTTTGGGCTTTTTTTCCCCCCAGATTCCTGCAAGGACAGGAAGAACATTTATCTGTTAGGCGTCCTGTACTACAGATAGAACAAGCAGCTCTCCAGTCTATGAATATCCTAAGACATCTAGGAGTATCTTAAAAACTCACAGTCCTCTTCAGTTCTGCCCTGGATATCTCTTATGACTTGAATTCCCTCAAATCCCAGTAGGAACCGTGGAAAGAAACACAAGAAATTTGCATTGCTCAGCCTTGAAGAGTGCAACTTAACTGCATAGATAGAAATATTTGCAAGTCATAGTTGCCAGCTTCACTGGAAGGCACAACTGTCTGCGTAACCCATCACAGCAGAGATTGCAAAACTCTGACTATATAAAAAAGACAATGTAAAAATAACTATGTGTCTTCTAGCAAAAATATCACTGTGGCAGAAAGAGCACAGCGCAGTCAAAGAGACGGATAATTGGTCAGGTCACTGCTTTTCTCTCATTATAAATCAAAGCCAAAAGGAAGCCCTGTCTAGCCATTCTGTGCAGTCCATAGCTATGTTTATTAGGTTTTGTGTCTCCTTTGTCTCGCCTCTATTCCTTTACATACAGTTTGAGTTACAACACAGCACAGTCCAGGAAGTACAAGGGCAGGAGCAGAAGAGCTAGGCTCCCAGCTAGGATGAAATCATAAAACATTTCTTTGCAGCTCTAGCTCTGTCTGCCAGCAATTGTGAAGATTGACTGCCCATTCACCTTGTGAGCCTCTATTTCACAACTCGGACAAAGCTGTGCACACTGCTATTATGATATTGCATTTTGTGACATAAAATAGTACATAAAGAAGGACTGATAGTTGTACAGATAGGAAGATCAGCTGGAAGGAAAGACTGATGCAGATTGAGCACTGATTAGCCAGCATAAAATTGCAGCCCTCTGACAGAACCTCTCTGAGAGGGGACACCAGGTATTAGTGGTCCCCTCCACATGACTTTCCAACATGACATGAAGAATGAGATCAGGCAGCCCCTGAAAACTGTGTCCCTTCCAGTCAGTGGCTGGTGGAAGCTGGCGTTTTCTGTCACGGGCACAGCATTTTAGTGTTACTTGCTAATCACAGCTTTTCTGTGTGTTCCTTGGCATCTAGAACTTCTCAGATGCCTCTGAGAAATGTGCACATATGAAAGCATGGCTCTTGTTGATCAAGAAACAGGAGGAGAAATGTAGATGTTCTCTTCCAGTTCCCTGGGCTCCTCAGCTGGGATTGTTTCACCTGCCTCCTGAGTTTGATGGTGATCAGGTTTATGGCAGAGCCCCTCTGAGCTGAGCCTACTACAAGCTGCTGGTGGGAGTCCTAGCCCAGAGAACCATCAGAGTCCTGAAGTAAGGCAATGAAGAGAAGGTTGTGAGTATTTACAAGCATCACAGAGTGAAGTGATTTGCCCATGCTCAGATGGGAAGTTTGGAGCAGAGCTGGATGGGATCCAGGACCACTCCATCCTGGTCCAATGTCTCCCAGTGTAACTGTCCTTTGCTCTGCTGAATGCACCAAGGCAGGATAATATAATAAAGTTATCCTGACTTCTGGGGCTGTCAATGCTGTAACAGTAATAGCAACAGTTAAAATGTCATCCCCTGGGACATCCACTTTACTTGTCCATGCAGCAGCTGGTTTATGAACTGGGGATATAAAATTCTGGACAGAGAAGCCTGCTAGTTGCAGAGTCATTGTCCTTTGCTGGAGTTCTCTATGTCATTGTATGACTGCCAAGCATAGCTAAGAGAGAAATAGTGGATATATGTCCTGGTAATGCAGTCACCCTGAACTTAAAACTCACAAAAATACATTTAATTTCCAGTTTAAATAAGTATTATGCATGCTTTTGTATCTCAGTAGTGCCTAGAAATGATTAGGTACCCTCATGGGCCCTAAGAAACAGACCCTGTTGCACAGGCTGTTGGCAGACTTTTACAGACATTCAGCACCTATTGATTTCATTGGTGATTTAGCATTTGAGAGATGGGTTCATGGGTCCTGAGTGAGGACTTCCAGTTCTTGAACTGCTATTTCAGAACAGACTTAGGTGCCTAAACTCAGTCATCTAATCTGAGACAAAAGCAAACAAACGGCAATGACAAAAAGGAGATGTGAAAGGGAGAAACATGGGATCTGCTATAATTCTTTTTATGTCTAGGTATCTTTCTAGCCCTATGCTTATTTTTATTTAATAAGGACATGTTCATGCTCCCATAACTCAAATTATGGCCGTGCTGTTAAAACATTTCTTTCCTTCTTGTAGCAGTCATGCTTGTAGTAACTATTCTTCCTCCTCAAGGATGACAGTTACATATTTTGATATCCTTATGAGAGTGTTTTCTTAAAAGGTTGCAAACAGACTTCCCATGAAGCATTTCAGAAAGTTTAATTTTCTGTTGTCCTCTCTGCGAAGCCAAAAATTCCTGCAAAACCAAATTTTTGCTTGATGATAAAATTCCAGCATCTCTTTAACGCCTTTCAGACTTTTGAGAGATCAGTTCTCTGATGACTTCTCTGTTGTGGATCTGCTTTCACTTCCTGCTTTGTGTTGATATCATTGTAGTATAAACTGAGCAATGACTGTAATCAAAGTTTCAGTGTTTTCACCAGAACGCAGCAGGTTGCTATGTGGGTGGCAGCAGGGCAAGGAGAGTCTGCAGGAATGGTTTTTCTGCGACTTATTGTTGTCAGCAAAGATTTAGCCTGGGGACTGTGTGGACAAAAAAAGAAGCTGAATACAATAAATTGAAGTGCAAACTGTATTTTCACAAGCTGCTCTCTGTTGGTCACAGAGAATTTCACGCTAAATATCTGCTGTTAACAGGTCACTGAGCTCGACAGCACCTGTTATTGCTTCTTCTGGTATCCTATTTAAATCCATTGAATGTGAAGCTTGTGGGATCTGTGGAGGCCATTTAACCCTTTCTGCAGGACGTCTCCTCTCAATTACAAATATGCTTCTCCTTACAGTAGTAAAGTTGAGTGATATGTCTTTGCCGCTTTTGATGTCATTTTAACTCCCACAGACCTGGGTGAATATATTATTTTCATAACTCAGAGTTGAGCCGTTTGGGATTCACAAGTCACAGAAGTTACAATATTTTGAACAGCCTAAGATTCACTGACAAAATAATATCCAGATACTTCATTTATTTAATAGCATGTGCAACTCTGCAAGCTTATTTCTTCACCACTAACATGCTAGAGTTCTCCCTGCTAGTCTGAACCTAAGTTTTTAAAAATATATGCAGTACCATGACAGCCTGATACCTTTTAAGTGTTCCATGATGCTGACAGAAATCTCCCAATTCTACATACTGCCGAGAAAGCGTCCCAGATTTATGACTAATGACAGGGTGTTTACTTTGCTCGGTATTGAGGATAAAGTTTTCACTCCCTACTTCCAGTCTATGAGAGCAATGCCTACATTACATGTCAAACATCAAATTAGACCCTCACCTGAGTCCCAGCATGTTCAATGGCCATGTTGCACCTCTCAAGCTCTGGCTTTCGTGGATCCATCTCCATGGATGCCTTGGCACAGGCGTATACATATGCTCAGAGTGCTTTGTACTGCAGGAGGCCAACTCTACTGCACAAGCTGTATAGGCAGTGATTATACTAGTAAATTAGATAGAGCTGGGGAATGTTCTTCGTCATGGAAATGTGACAGACTGTACTATGAAACTGTTTGAACAGTCCCTTGTGCAATTTTAGCCTGTGCCTATTAGCAGTCTCCCAAAAGCTCCAGAGCACTCTCTGCAAGTTAGAGTAGTCCAGGGACTATTCCCAATATGTAATGTGTATGGAGCCACTCTGTTTTGGAGGCTAAGAGAGTTTATTAAAACACATGCCAGCTGGCTTCAGTGCCTAGGAATGTTCCTAGGCACATTCAGCTGTAAGTGTAAACGTTGTTATAGGGTGTCCTTAGCAGACACAGATTAACTACAAAGAACATGTATACAGCTCTAGAACTTCTGTGTACTGCTTCAAACTGGGCACCTCAAACAGGGCTCAGAGGGACTAGGCTTTCTGTCTTCATTGCCTCTTGTGGGACACCTGGCCAACTCCAAGATCCCTATCAGTCTTTTCAATGTCTTCTTACAGTCATGAAAGTCATCCCAAAAGGGCTTGGTCACAGAGACCAATGCAAACAGGACCAGTAAGCATCCTAAATTATTAACATTCAACAGGAGGCAACATGGCACATATAAATAAAGCCAGGAACCAGGCTGGATTTACAACTTCCTACCCCAGCACTTTAGCACCAAAGTGGATGAAGTCTCAGTGGTAGCAAACGAAACTGAAGCCAGAGCAGGAAGCCTCGTGGTGACCAGTATCAATGGTCTCAATGCGAGTTGCTCAGTGTAAGGTATCTATCTGTGGTGGGTTGACCTTGTCTGGATGCCAGGTGCCACCAAGCTGCTCTATCACTCCCCATCCTCAACTGGACAGGGGAGAGAAAATATAATAAAAAGCTCGTGAGTTGAGATAATGACAGGGAGAGATCGCTCACCAATTACTGTCACAGGCAAAACAGACTCGACTTGGGGAAATTAGTTTAATTATTACCAATCCAATCAGAGTAGCGTAATGAGAAATAAAACCCAATCTTAAACCACCTGCCCCCCACCCCTTTTTTCTTCCCGGGCTTAACTTTACTCTCTATTTTCTCTACCTCCCCCCCACTGAGAGGCACAGGGGGATGGGGAATGGGGGCTACAGTGAGTTCATTACAAGTTGTTTCTGCCGCTCCTTCCTCCTCAGGGGGAGGACTCCTCACACTCTTCCCCTGCTCCAGCGTGGGGTCCCTCCCACGGGAGACAGTCCTCCATGAACTTCTCCAACGTGGGGCCTTCCCACGGGCTACAGTTCTTCATGAACTGCTCCAGCATGGGTCCCTCCCACGGGGTGCAGTCCCTCAGGAACAGACTGCTCCAGTGTGGGTCCCCCACAGGGTCACAGGTCCTGCCAGAAAACCTGCTCCAGTGTGGACTCCTTTCTCCACAGGTCCACAGGTCCTGCCAGGAGCCTGCTCCAGCGCAGGCTTCCCACAGAGTCACAGCCTCCTTTGGGCATCCACCTGCTCTGGTGTGGGGTCCTCCATGGGCTGCAGGTGGATATCTGCTCCACCATGGTCTTCCATGGGCTGCAGGGGGACAGCCTGCCTCACCATGGTCTTCACCACGGGCTGCAGGGGAATGTCTGCTCCAGCGCCTGGAGCACCTCCTCCCCCTCTTTCTTCCCTGACCTTGGTGTCTGCAGGGTTGTTTCTCTCAAATATTCTCACTCCACTCTCTGGCTGCAATCGCACCTTTTTTTTTCCCCTCTTCTTAAATACGTTATCACAGAGGCGCTACCACCATCACTGATGGGCTTGGCCTTGGCCAGAGGTGGGTGCATCTTGGAGCCGGCTGGCATTGGCTCTATCAGACATAGGGGAAGCTTCTAGCAGCTTCTAACAGAAGCCATCCCTGTAGCCCACCCACTACCAAAACTTTGCCGTGCAAACCCAATACTCCTTAGCATCAAAATGGATGAAGTCTCAGTGGTAGCAAGCCAAACTGAAGCCAGAGCAAGAAACCTCGTGGTGACCAGTATCAATGGTCTCAATGTGAGTTGCTCAGTGTAAGGTATCTATCTGATGGCAGAAGGAAGAGGAAACATCTGTGTTGTCACAAGAGCTGCAAAGTTCAACAAGTTGCAACAGTTCACACAAGAGAAAATAGCCTTCTTAAGGAAACAAGAAGCAGAAACTTCTGCTTTATTCTGGCAATTAAATCTAATTTGTGAATTTGTACTATTATCAGTTCTTTTTACAAGCCAGTAGATTTCTCAGTTAAACATAGCATCATTTCCCTCTGCTTTACTTATTTTCTCCCTAATTATTTCTAAAGAAAGCAACTGCAACACATATAAAAATAAAGTTAAAGCATGCGTGCAAATGGCCAGACCTGGCCTGAGGTCAAAACTGCAAGGTAAAAATGTGAGAAATTTTTTACCACTGCAAGCAATGGAAGGGGAAAAGCAGCTGGCCAACGTCAAACTGGAGTTAAACTAATAAAACAATAATGGAGAACCTAGGAGATGAAAGGTATGAAATGAGTATTAGGAACTCCAGTGAGTGAAAAATACCAAAAGCTACTAATCTGAGGGTACTGGCTTATGAGCAGTCACTCGCAAAGGCCAAGATTATCATACAAGAGCATTAAATGAACAAAGCCAGGGCCCATAGGAAGAGTAACGCAGGAGTGGGCTATTCATTTGGGAGGGGTAAAGGGGGGAAAAGCAGGTTATAAGGTAGAGCAAGGGATGTGGTTATGGTTGTTTGAGGAGTCCTTGCTGAGCAGTGTGGCATCTGATCCCTGCAGTGGAGAAGGGAAATAAAGCTCTGTTCTGCCCATACCATATGTGTCTGCCTTGCTTCCTCAGTCAGGGGGACCTGGGGTGCTTTCCTTAACACAGATTGAGGGATACTGTGGAGAGGAGGGAGGACAGACCAAATCTCAATATCCAATGTCTGAGCAATCTGCTGGGTGCAAGGACTGGCACAAAGTTACTCAGACATTCTGGGAGCACTCAGTGCAATGAGCAGAACTGAACTGTAGTGCCATTTAATTAACATTATCGGGGATAAAATTGGCCTGGTTTTAGCAGATTGGGCTTTTTAAAACAGTTTTGATTTTCTGTGGGAACAAAAACGTAGGCAAAGAAAAGTAGGAGGTTGTCTATCTAGGCCCAATAAAAGGCAAGGTAAAGCCTAAATGATACATTCTCCCTTCTGTTAAATAAGATTTTAGTTACAGAGTACACACTTCTTGACGCATCAAGAGATGTTCAAGAATAGAAAGTACACAAGTGCACTGAAGTGAAATCTCCGATTTGAGTTGTTTTTCTGCTGCAGGCTATGAGATTTGGAGCTGTGCCATATAATTCAGTGCGTAAATACTAAACCTGAGGTATTAGCTCATAGAAGCAGAAGCTGGGAAAGATTCAGGCTCTGCAGGTCCGTCTCAGAGCAAGTCATTACCCACATTATCTTAGGAAGACAATTCCACTCCACAAACCAAACACGGCACCAAGGAGCACCGTCAACCAAGACTCATACACCTGTTGAGGAAATTCTTTCCAGCTTTAATTTTTTTTCTTTCAACAAGGTTAATATTGGGCCTTTGTCAATTCCACACTCCAGCTGAGCCAGAGTCATGATTTTCCACTATCTGCATCTGACACAAAGGATAGAATTTGGTTTGAGATTAACATAACTGACTTTAGGTACCAGCTTGCAGGTATTTATCTGTGTGCTACTTGAGTATGGTCAGTGGTGATGAAGGGTTCAGTGCCAGAGCATAAATTTTCAGTGCCCTTGGAGATGCTGTTTTCAGTGCCCTTGGAGATGCTGCAGTCTGTCCTGGCTGGCCTCCAGCTCTTGCTCCAGAAGAGCACAGATCTCCTATAGATTCAATGTCATATGTGCCACCTTCCTATGGATGTGCCTGGCACCCTCAGGCATTCCAGATGTCAGCAGACACATGCCAAGGTAGGTAGACTCTGCACCAAATGTCTACCTGAAGGTGACCTGAACGGCTTTCTAGGCTCCACCAACTTTACAGACTGGATCTCCATTGAGGCCTAGACCCGAGATCACAGACAGGCACATACAGCTCATTTTTTTTGCCAAACAACAAACAGCAAGTGACATCTAAAACACTCTCAGATAGCCAAGACATCCACGTGGGGATTAGATCTTCCCTAAGACCTATAGGTGACTCATGCTTTCTTGGAGCTGGGGCAGCCTACAGGATCCCAAAGGACACAAGAAGCCCATATTTAGGCAAGTTGAACATCTCTATATGATCACCTACAATGAGATGTTTGAACTGGAACAAGAGAAGACGTGTCTTTCCCAGCTGTATTACAGATCTCCTGTAAGATTTCAGTCAAGCAGTTTTAATTTCTACTTTTTCATTTCCCAATTTATAAGGAGCAATAGGAATCCTTCTCAGATTTAGATGAAGAAGATGAGACAGAATTTAAATCATTAATGTTTAGACAGTTTTATGACATTTTCATATATTCCATTACCAAGGAGGTAACTGTTAGACTTGAGGCCTTAAACATATTTAGGTCTTTTATATCCTATTTGGACACTAGGAACAATTCTCACAATTGTCCTCCGTTATTGTCCTGACTTGTAGCAATGAAATGTTCTAGCTCAACTCAGGAAAAAAGAAACATCAAAGAAAATTAAAAAATTAAATGAATGGTGACAACCTCTCATTTATCTCCTGGACAGTTTGTTTTTTGTCTTCTATTTTATAGTAATACTTACACTCTTTCCCACTATTGTTTCACCCACTCCATCCATATCAACCCATTCCATTAAGTGATTAAGTGTTGTACAAACACTTCCACACAATCTCTGTGTTTCTTGTTAATGCATCTGTGATTTGGAGGTGGAAACAGAGGTAAAGGCAGCTGTAAAAAGTATTTTTACTAACTTTTTAAAATGACCGATCCAGTGACTTTGGATAGACCATTGATATCAGAGATTTAATTTTGACTTTTTTTAGAAAATATGCATTATATATCTGAACCAGTGACTAAGGTAAAAGAGAGCACCAAGAACTTCAGCTGCTATCTGTGGCTTAGCTACCGTTAGTACCGAAAAAGCACAATGTGTACAAGGGGCAGGTCACATGTTCATATTCATATTCATATATCCTATATTCATAGGCTCCTTATGAAGTTTTGTGTCTATTTCTAAGGTACCCATCACAAGGAAAAGACACTGTCGTGCCATTGGCAGACTCAACATGTCTCGCTGTAATAACTTATCTGTATGTACCATAAAGCTCTGAAATACAGTTTCAAGGCCACACTGGATCAGAATCCAATGATCAGCCACAGTTCAGAAACAATCTGCATTGTATAACAATCTACATTGTATAACAATACAAGTTCTGTAGCACCCATCAGCTGGCAAAAATTCTACCCAAACCCAAAACATCAACCCCAGAACACAGGCTGGCATTACAGAACAGGCATTTTCTCACAGCATCTTCTCGATCATGTGTAGAAACCAGCAATTAAATGTGAAGTGGCATATTTGAAATCAACATCACCAAAACAAAGGAAAAATATAGCTTAGATCTACCAGTATTAAGAACAAAATAGAAGTCAAGCATTGTGATGTGAAGATAAATAGTGACAATTTAATGGAGTAAAGCAGATAAAACATGAAGATGTTTACAAGAGCTGAGAAGCTTGACATTACTTTTTCAGCATTAATATTTGGTGAAGACATACATGGAATTTGATATTAAGCTAAATGGAAGGATTTCAAAGAAGTCTGAATAAATGGCTGAAAACTGTATCCAATTAAGGGGTCCAGACCTGTCTGCAAGGACAGAGAAAGTGTTTGCAGAGTTCAGTAAGGAGTGCGATGGATGTGACATCCAAAACAACATGAGACAAATATCATGGCATCCTAATAAGAAATGTATTGTAAGTTTGATTGAGACTAATTAATGCAGAATTTTAATAGGAACTTGAGAAGGTGACAGCACTGGAGTACAGCCACTCTGTCAGAAAGGAGTCTCCTCTGCGCTTTTATGAGTGTGGCATGTGTGCGTGCACGTACATGCCTCCAACAAAGGCTGTACCTGACAAAATGCTAAATCCTCTCACCCTTCACCCAAGGCTACTTAAAGCTGGTGCCTCTCAGGACCAAGTCCAATGTGAATCCTTGCTTTAAATTACTGTAACTGCAGAGAGGCAGATGCAGTTCAACAGCCATTTCATTACAGCTCAGGTTAAAGTCACGTATTGGGTTTGTCATCACTGTGGCTGCTAATGAAAGGTATTATCCTAGAAGACTAAGGTAAATAAAAGCAGTACAGGAAACACTGGCTCAGGTCTAAGAGCAGGTCAGTGCAGAGTGGTGATACAGACCAAGCAACACATCTTGCCCTTCATCAGAACTAATTATTTCAGGCACAGAGACAGGCTGATTAGGTTATACGGCTTCCTGGCCTAAAGGTAGTACTAGCATCTCTGCCTCATTTTCCACTGCATGGAGAAGACATTGCCTCTAGTGACTCCACTCAAGGTAAACTAGCACAAGCAAGGGCATTCACACTAGAAAATAACAGGAACTCTCCTGAAGAGATTAGATTTACAGCCAGAGAAAATGGATGGGTAAAACAAGTGTCTGTCTGTATTTGTGGAGCTGCATCCGTTGCTGTCCCAGCACATCAGCCAGGATCACTTGAGCTTCAGTTCACCAGCAGCAGCTCTGGGAGTCATAGAAACATAGAATCATAGAATCAATTAGGTTGGAAAACACATTTAAGATCATCAAGTCAAACCTAACACTGCCAAGTCCACCACTAAACCATGTCCCTAAGCGCCACATCTACACATCTTTAAAATACCTCCAGGGATGGTGACTCTACCACTTCCCTGGGAAGCCTGGTCCAACGCTTGACAACACTTTCAGTGAAGAAATTTTTTCCTAATACCCAATCTAAACCTCCCCTAGCACAACTTGAGGCCATTTCCTCTCATCATATTGCTTGTTACTTGCAAAAAGAGACTGACATCCACCTCGCTGCAACTTCCTTTCAGGTAGTTAGAAAGGGCGATACGGTCCCCCCTGAGCCTCCTTTTCTCCAGCCTAAACAACCCCAGTTCCCTCAGCTGCTCCACAGAAGACTTGTGCTCTAGACCCTTCACCAGCTTCGTTGCTCTTCTTTGAACATGCTCCAGCACCTCAATGTCCTTCTTGTATTGAGACGCCCAAAACTGAACACAGCATTCGAGGTGTGGCCTCATCAGTGCCAAGTACAAGGGGGTGATCACTTCCCTAGTGCTGCTGGCCATGTTTTTTCTCATACAAGCCAGGATGGTGTTGGACTTCTTGGCCACCTGGGCACACTCCTGGCTCATATTCAGCCGTCTATCAACCAACACCCCCAGGTCCTTTTCTGCCAGGCAGCTTTCCAGCCTCTCTTCCCCAAGCCTGTAGCGTTGCATGGGGTTGTTGTGACCCAAGTGCAGGACCCGGCACTTGGCTTTGTTGAACCTCATACAGTTGGCCTTGGCCCATTGATCCAGCCTGTCCAGATCCCTCTGTTGAGCCTTCCTTCCCTCAAGGAGATCAACACTCCCACCCAACTTGGTGTCATCTGCAAACTTACTGAGGGTGCACTTGAGACCCTTGTCCAGATCATGGTTAAAGATAAACAGAAACTGAGCCCTGGGGAACACCACTTGTGACTGGCTGCCAACTGGATTTCACTCCGTTCAGCACCACTCTTTGGGCCCGGCCATCCAGCCAGTTTTTTACGCAGCAAAGAGTACACCTGTCCAAGCCATGAGCAGCCAGTTTCTCCAGGAGAATGCTGTGGGAAACGGTGTCAGGCAGCGGCACGCAAGCACATTTACGCTATGGTAGTTGTGACTGCGACGTAAAGACAGCTTGCTTGGTCTCAAACGTAAATGCTGACAGCAGACCACTTAAGGCTCTGTGGATCCCCAGGCAGCGAGGGGCTACAGCATTTACCCAACTTCTTGGATATTTTCAACTTAAAAAGAAATACAAACTGCTACAGGCCCCCAGTAGTACCTGACGTAGCTAGCTAAGGACTTCTGTGTATACATATTCCCAAGAGTCATGACTTGAAGGACTTGAATCAAAATCTGAAATACACTCCAAGCTAAAAATATTACAAGCCAAATCCCTTCTAGAAATTAACACCCTTCAAGAAAGATCTGAAACAAGCTGCTAATTCTCCTGGACATTAGTAAATTACTCTTCTCTTCTGTAGTGAGACAGACATGGTTTCCTGAAGAAAATCATCCCCCATCTGTCTTTAACTATTAGCTGATATAATAGATCTGACAGCAGATGGAATTTGTTCCTAAGAAGTGCTGACCTTTTCCTGAGAAATGAATAAATCTTTCATTTACCAAGCAGACTCTGTATATAAATAGAATGGCAATCAGTAAAAAGGAGGTGGTCTCCTGGGAAGATAAATAGCTGGTTGTGTTCCTGACAGTAGGAATACAGTTCAGAGAACAGTACTTTAATTTAGTTTACTTTAACAATGACGAAGTATTTCCATGGAAAGCTGTTTTCTGAAGTAATGTCTGTCTACCTTGGCCTAACCCATTTGGAAATAAAATTCTAAAATGGACAATGGCCCAGATGATGCTCATTTCCCTTGTAAAACTTGGCTCCACGCAGTTTCAGATCAAGTAGGACCCGATTCACTTCTCATGATGCAATCTATCTATTGTACTGATTTCCATGGACCTTCTCTTCAGTTTCACCAATTGTAATGGTCATCACCCCTGTAGCCTTAGAGCTGACAGAGGCTCCGTACTGGATATTAAACAGCCCAGACATTAAACAATTTTGGCTTGGCTTGCTTCTAGTTTCTCTGCTTTGTCTAAGGTTTTCAAGACCAACACAAACTGTCTGAATACATGGATGTTCTCAACCTCTTAGATGCAGAGACTACCATCGAACAAAATTGAACTTAAGCCAGCTGGGGTGATACTAACAGTACTCTCAGTTGCAAAAGGGTTTAGATAAGCTCAAAGACGTGTCCTGTAGCATTCAAATTTGTTTCAAGCCTGACTGAACAGTATTGCACTTGAGTCAACCTATTGATAATCATTCCTCTGAGCTTTGATTTATAAGAAAAAGAAATGAAATTTTGCTATTCTGAGGTGTAGGTATAATAGTCTCACATATGTCTCAGATTGATTCTGAGTTAATTATGAAAACACAGTTCCTTCTTGGTTAATACACCCTTTGTTTTGTCTTTTTTTGCCTGCATTGCAGTAACATAACTTGAAGGTAAATTTGCCTTAAGCTTCACTTTATGGAAATCAGTGAAATGAGAGAAAGAATAATTCTGATCCTCCATCTATCTTTCTGTATGGATATATTGCTCAATATTCAGATTTGGTATTAGCAATTACAATCCCGTCCAGCTCAGGGGAATTTCAGCAACTTTCAGTCAATATGAATGTGGTGCAATTACTAAACTAAAACAGTAAATTGAATCTTGTTTACGAGAGGAGGTTGCATTAGCAAGCCTATCTACGGAAATGATATTAAATAAGTTTTTAGGTTAATTTTTTAAGACTTCAGTTACACACTTTTCTGGAACATCTCTTTTAAGAATAAGAATTTTGCTTGACTGGTATTAATTGAACAAAGATAAGCTTTTTTACATGACATGTAATATGACTGACAACCAGTTGTGTGTCTTTTCTGATAATAGAGAAATTTAGAACTCAGTAAGAATAAGGTACAGGAAGTCTGGATATTTAATCAGCAATTTTCTCCTCTTCTACGTTTTTCATATTTCATCCTCTTCTTTTCATTAATCTAGACTTTCAACTAAAACTCCCACTGGTTCCATTAGGAGTATTTCAGTGAGGGTGTAAAGAGTAGTAATAATTTTAGAAATGAGCTAACTCTCTTCACATCAGGTACAGCGCACTGAAACCTAATGTCATACTAAACTGTTAATAAATTCAACCCATTTCTTAGAACCCCCTTGATTTGCCTTTGCTATCCCAGGCCATGCAGTTAATCACTGAGATGCTAAAACAGTTTAGCAGTTTTCTTTAGCAAACTCTGATTCTGATAAAAGGACACTTCTTCCTCCGAAAAATACAGAACAATCCTGTACGTGGTGTGACTCGCCCGAGTTCTGGACAGCTGCTCTGGTCAGAACTTGTTTTCCTGGACTTTCTTCTACTCAGAGAAAAAGTGGCTCTGAATGTCACCATTTCTATGACATTTACCAATTCAGTTGATTATCAGAATACCCGGGCTTGATGTTTTGGTGGGGGAAAAGGAGTACGCAGACATAAGCACATTGTTGTAGTCCAAAGAGGAGGGACAGAGGTTGGAGTTAGATGAAATTAATCACCCCAAAAAGGGTGAGAAGTATGGTCTGAAGTTTTTCAATCTCTGTTTAATTGGTTTGTTCCCATCTAATGCTATATGAGAGTCTATGAGGAGAAGAAACTGGCCTGATTCAACCGTTGTGCTGTATGTGAAATCCAAACAAGTACACAGTGGGTTCATCACAGAAGTCATACGAAAGAAATTGTCCCAACTATTCCTCAAACAAGGAGGAGGAGAGTAGCAGAACTGCTACCTGCTTCCGTTCCCTGAGGCATCCTCCAGCGTGGTAACCTCTATCAGACAGAAGTGTGGAGTGGCAAACAGGGCAGTTGCTCTGTCAGTATTTTGTTGCCTTTTTTCACATTACAAAACAGAGCACAGGTTAGAGAGGAGAGGAAAAGTACAGGACTAATAGGAAGCTAAATGAGACATGACAGATAGGGCAGGCACTAGATGTGAATGCACGAAGCTTATGCCCACTCGGTTCCCTTTAGGAATACTTTGTCTGAATTGTTTTAGAAACTGACACTTCCCAGAGCTGCTTATGCTATACTGAGTCAGCCTTAGGAAGGTCTGCACAACGTAAAAAGTTAAAATAGGTAAAACTTCCTTGTTGTGGTTTCCATTTAAAATGTCCAGTGTCCTGTGATATGACTGCCAAATATTTTTGTAAATATCTGAGGTTTCACAGGGCCCTAAAGAAGCTTAAGTAAAAGAACATAGCCTCATTGCCATCTCCTATAAATGGGTAGTTAGAAAATAGATGGAGAATGTTGGTCTCCAGGATCACTGGTGGAGGTACATCTTGTTTGGGGGACTTACTCAGATTTTCCTGACACAGTTCTGTTCATTACAAATTTGTAACACTCAGGAGTGCTGGGGTTTGTATCAGCTAGAGACGAATGAGTGAATGCTGCCGCCTAGAGATCTTCCCTCCTTTCCTCTCTTCACATGGGGAACTTCTACTGTGACACTGAATCATTAAAATTGATTCTTCTGTTGACTACTATGGAGTTATACCAAGGATAGGTTACAGTCAGTGTCCTAAACTATCTAACAACTTTTGCAGGTTTCTTGGTTAGGTAATTAATAGCTGAAAGCTTCTTTGAGGTTCAGCCCTACAATGCTACTTTGGTATAGGAGTGGATATCCATGTCATCTTTTTGTCAAACCTCCATTTTTTTCAAGGTTTTCTTTGTAACATTCTTAAATTTTATTTATTCATCTTTTCCCCAGCTTCTACTTTTGTTCCTGCTGCAAGAAAGTCTGTTGCAATGTAAATCCTTGCAGGACTTCACCCTGGAAAGACTTATTTATATTATGAACTCCCTTCATGCTCAGGTGACTTCGGTGAACATCAGGAGATCTATGAGAAAGGGTATGGATTACCCGCATATAGGCAAGGCATCATCCTCTCCCTTGTCACAAGCTAGCAGGCATTGCCTATGCTCAGGGGTGGTAAACTCATTCTTCCAGCATCTAGGAGAATAGCTGAAAGATCTAGATATTCAGCTGAGTTGCTAAGAAACATAAAGAATTTCAAAGTATGCAAGGTTACAAGGCTAATCTAAAGTTAGACTAATACTGTGTAGCATCTCCATGGCAACCAGGAGTGAATGGCATGTGAGGTGAAAGTCGAGGGGAAGACAGAATAATAATCAGCAATAAATAAACCTTGACAGGGCTTAGTGTGATTATGTTGTCAATGAGTTAAAGAATGCTGCTGCCCTGCTGTAGTTCAGCTAGGCTGCTGGAGGAGAAATCTTCTCCTTGCAGGTCCAGAGGAAATGATGGATGACATTTTAAAAGTAAGACTACAATGGACAACCCTGTGGCTGCTGACTACTGGAAGGGGCAAATGAAAGAGCGAAGATGACCTACGTGCATGCCATATAACAAAACATTCTCCTTTATTACTTAATATCCAGAAACAAATTTCTACAGCAAATCTAATAATTGTGGCTTCCCTTTAAAGCTCTTACAGACCTGATCTGTTTGCTGTGTTATTTCCTCTAAAGTACAGTGTACATAATTTTGCCAGTACTTGTACTATTTACATATGTGAACTACCTACAAAATATAACCTGGGTACAGAAGTCAGTTTAAAAAATCAACTTTTGCCAATTACTGTCTTACAGCACTGGATTTTATCTGTTAATGTTCATGCTCCCCTGTAACCAAGGGACAAGGCCCCTGACTGTTGTCTAAATGTGCTACGGGCTAGGGGTCAGTGACTTCAAGCTTCATGGCCAACATCATGGTCCAGCAGCAAAGCTAATATCTTCTAGTCTCAGCCTTGTGCGTCAGACACCAGCACACATGAGCTAGTACAGTGTCTCCTGGCATGCCGAATGTCATGAGCAAAACTCTCCTGCGTGGTTAATAAAAAATCCGTCAATGCCCCACTCCTGAGGTTCACCCCCTCACAAAAGGTCTGATATTGTGCTCTTTGAATTCAAGAGAAATGTATTAATTCATTCTGTTGTACTGAATAGTAAATTAAAGCACTTTTGAAAACACTCCTCATCTTAGATAACACTGACCCTAAGACTTCAGTTGAAATCTTCCTGGTTCTCTTCATAAGGACTCCTTGAGAAGGTAACACTAATAAATGACTTGAGGTTACTACTGTGCACTGCAAAAATACTGAGGTCAACATTCCTCACTCAGCCATCGTTAGTCATATGCTTCTGAAATCTGGATTTATGCAAACAGAAAACTGAGACTAGTTGACCCTCTCAACTGGACCAGAATGGATGTATGCATGTGCATGAAGTTATATGAATTTTCTTTGCGTCAAATCAGGTAACGCTTACTTGTGTTTCACAGCTGAGTGCCACTACAGAGTGGAGATCTGAGCTCCAGGTTGTCTTCTTTTTGATTCTCACACATCACAGGCATGGGCCCTACATGGCAATCTACATGGAAATGCTTCCTATTCGTCTTACCTGAGCTGTAGTGCTTAATATGTTCAATCCTTTTTTTCTATGCCTTTCTGCTGAGCATTATGAAGACAAGCAAAACAGGTACAGTATAACTACCACCTGCTCTTAAATGAATGAAATGCAGTCTGTGAGAGTTACGGGTACCAAAAGCTGGCACTCTCAAGTGTCTGAGGCATTGAGACTCCTATTTTCTGGTTGTGAAACAGGGGCCCAGATAAGCGCAGCAAAGGACCCTTTCCAAGTGCCTGTTGCAATGTAACATTAGGACATCTTAGAAATTGAGTTCCTGATTGTGGTGGTTTGACCCCGGCTGGACACCAGGTGCCACCCAGCCGCTCTATCCCTCCCCTCCTCAGCAGGGCAGGGGGAGAAAATGAGGTGGAAAGAAACCTCCTGGGTCAGGACAAAGGCAGTTTAATAAAACAAAGGCCACGTGCGGAAACCAAAGGGAAAGGACAACACGGACCCCACTCCCCACCTCTCCCCACAGCGACGCCCGGCCACCTCCCGGGCAGCAGGGCCCAGCACGTGCCGCGGCTGCTCCCGAGGGCACAGACCAACGTCCCAAACCAGGAATGCCCCCCGCTTCCTCCTGCCTCCCAGCTTTTACCCCTGAGCAGACGTCACACGGTACAGAATAGCCCCGCTCAGCCCGGGCCGGCTGTCCTGGCCGCCCCCTCCC